>OY787666.1:48626882-49226882 GCA_963678985.1 Spisula subtruncata
TTGAAAAAAAAATACAAACAAATAGAAATTGAAAAAATGTATTTCTCGAAATTTAGGTATTATATAGTACGAGGGTCATTCAATATATAATGCAATAATCTTTCTACCAATACTATTAATCATTAAAACACAGACATAATCATTTACAACATTCTTCCGTGGGATCAATGACCGACTTTGATCCTTTCGGCAGGCATTCTATCCCCGTTGCTAGGCAACTTCGCACATGCACTTCTAACGACTTGGCCACGGCGTACTCCTATGTATTCATTCAAATTTAAATTAGCAACTAGAATTCTTATGTAATTGTCGTCTTGTTTCCGAGTGATGAGATCTTATCTACATCTCATCTGTAGATCAAAGTATAAATACAATGTTTCGTCTAGCCACACCGAAACGCTAAAGTAAGCCAGAATCGATTTTAATGCGACGTTACGTCTGTTCTGACGTCAAAAGATGGGACATCTTCCGAGCGAAACCCTTGTCAATTCTTATCTGTTCGGCAAATTCAAATGAAAAGGGCCTAAACTACTCCTCGATTACTGGGCTATTTCTTCGCATGTAAATATTGTGTTTGTTTTAAAAACAATATGTCATTTTTTCTGCTATGTATGGCTCCGTTACGCCGATATTCCGTCATGTACAGTACTATTCTTCAATTGTAATTTTGTAGGTAGTATTTTCATTTAATTTCCTCGTCTCTTTGGAATATAGAAGGGTACATTTTGACACCAGTCTCTGGTTAGGCAAGAAAAATCGATTCAATTATGTTTCGGCGACGCTCGATTTTTTTTGAAAACTTTGTTTTCTTGTGACGTTACCGTGTCCATGTTGCGTTAAGTGACGTCGAAGAAAGGCACGCATTGATGACGTCATCGACGTAAAGGTCCTTATTTTTTCTGACCAAACCGAAAATGCAATTAATGTTCAGTATGCAAAATTTCATAGAATTCTCTTGATGCGTTTGAGAGATAATAGGTAGTTTGCATTATATATTGAATGACCCTCGTAGATCTAGTCTAGATCTACCTAAATTTCGAGAATTTTTTTTTTTCAATTTCATTTTTTTTCTTTTTCAACGATACTGTTACCTGTGGCTGTACCTGCATGTACATGTAGGCCCTACTCGACATGTTGTCTGAGCTGGAGCTGCGTATTTCTTCTTAAGAAAAACGGTACGAGTACGGTATAGATCGGGGTTTTAGCCGTTAAGAAAAACGGTGTTGATCGTGTTTTTAGCAGTCTCCATTTTGACAGGTGTTTGTTTACATTTCAATTTTCTATTTATTTAATTTAATATACAATTAATAATACTAATTGATTGACTTTGTGTAATGTGAATATTTGTTGGTGATCTCATAATAAGGTTATGATGATATTACTTTGTATAGGTTGAGTAATTGTTTGCAATTACGCGTTGCCGGATGCGAACTGGCAAAATGAAAGTGTATTGTCTGTTTCAATGATTGTGCAATGTTTACTGATTTTTGGTGGATTACGAACAGACGAAAGTGCATTTTTGATATAAACTGCTAAAGTATTGTATTTATTGATTGTGACTTGTTACCAGTCAGTTATATCCACTCCCCCTACAGGCTACAACCCGGGGAGTCGACACCCACGGGGGTAGATACGGTTTCTGTCTCCGGTGGTTTTCAGGAGTCAGTGCTACTAGTCACTAGGTCGAGATTGTTTGACTATCCGGGGGGTGGCCATGCTTCCCTTAAATTTCAGCTTCCCCAACCCCCACATTGCCGGGGAAATGTTGGGATCTTCCCCCCAAACAAATACCCCTGGGACTGTATATACGTGGGTTGTCCCAGAATACCGTATAATCCTGTTATATCTTAAAAACTATCAAGCACTGTATGTCCAAAGTATAATTGACTTTTAGAGAAATTATTTCTTGACATACTAGCCAAGTTTCATGACATATCTTAATTCCAAAAACATTCAAAGCGTGTACATTTGATGAGTACCAGCTAGGTGACGCTTTACGGCTCACAGAACGTCAACACTCGCCAACAACGTTACGCTACCTCATTTTCCAAAGAACTCCCATTCGTGAGCTTTACACTTTAAAAATTATACGCCGAAATTGTTATCAACTCTTTGGAAATATATTTCTTTACATACTGTCAAAATCCATTCAATGTTTTTCAAAAATGCACAGCTTGACTCCTTGATTGCTTGAACTGACATTCTGTGAGGATAGTGTAGGAAGTGTTCTGACGTAAGTTTTTGTTTTGATCGGTCCATCTGATCACTTGTGTTCCGCTTCCTTTCTGTGCCAAACAAAACGTCGGGAATCTAAAAAACAACTGCCGAATCACTCTGCTGTATTGTGCTGTGGATTTTATATAATTTATTGTTCCTCCGGATACTATTCTATGTTATATACGGTATAACACAATGCTTAGGAAATGGCAGTCACTCTGTTACGTTGTCTGACCGCCCATCCAAGGTGGGGAGGGGGTGAGGTAGCAACTGACTGGTGCGCATTATCAAAGAAATCCAAAGAAAGGATTCGCAAGATATCAATTTTGCCGAAGATTTATGATGTTCCTTAATGCCTATTGTATATGCTTCGATAATTATCAGCTGATTCAGATAAACTTGACTTATACCATATTGGTTAACTCTGTTAATGTGGTTCGGACGCTATAACCGCACAATTCAAGTCCCTTAAATAGCACACAAACCACCTAGGCAGGCCGGGTGACAACTTACAATATATCTCAAACAAAAACGGAACCCTTTATTTTGGTCAAAACGAAACTCTTGTCTGGTTTATAAATTTGTTTTTGTAACTCATGCCTGAGAAATCACCCCTAGCTCTGGATTAACAAATAGAAGAAACTTATATGTCTGCTGCATGTATTGTAAAATATTTTTTATATTTCAGATATCAGTCTGTAGTATTTATGTTGGCCTTCCACCGAAATTTTTTTAATCAAATGAAGGAAAAATGGCAACTGGAGGTACTCCAGACTTGAGTTCCATTGAGGAAAATATTGTAGCACAAAATGATGAGGTTGGTTAACTGTTTGATTACTGCTAAATTTGTATACATATTATAGAGGATACAAGTTGTCAAGTGGTATATATAATCTTATTTTCAACGAATTTTGGAAATTTTATTAAGCCAGTCTATTTATATACTGAGCGTCAAAATTTTCGCAAACAAATTAAAACTTCAAATTTTTTAAATTGTTAACTCGATAGAACTTTTAACTAACACTTTCCATTTGTGTACCCATAGTGTTCATGTGGAACACATTTCCGTTGGCCTCCATTACGCTTGAATGATCACACCATAACAAATGGTAAAACGTCTATTCAAGCGCGCAAAAGAAGGGCTTTTCATTTTCGACTAAATTTCCACTTCCAATGTACTTGATACATGTCTGTGATACAAAAAAACACTGTGTTAGTTCTTTCGAGTTAACAATTTAAAAAATTTGACTTTTTAATTCGTTTGCGAAACTTTTAAAGCTCTGTATAGTATTAGAGGGATATCATATCATTCTAATGACACGAAATACCACACCTTTCAGCTGAAAAAAGACTCTAGCTGCATACAAATGACTACAAAATTGATGTCATTTTCGGCATAAAATGATATGTCATTTAAAAGATAAGTATAACCCTGCTCAATATAATTATATTGTAAGGGGTATACTGTTTTCAGCTTGTCTGTCTGTAGACAGATTCTTGTGAATGCAACTTCTCATACAGTTTTTGCTTTCACAAATTAAAAACAACAACATGAAGATGTGTGTGGAGGAAAGAATTTAAGCTGCGATGATTATTGCCAGAATTATGGCACTTTGTTGGCAGAGGGTATATTAATCCGCATAATGGCAACAGCTCTAGTTTTCATAGCCTAGTTATAAGTGGTGTCTAGTTGAGTGCCAGGTGTCATAGGTTCTATCCCACGCAGTGAATTACCATGACATCTTTAAGACTTTAACCAGGGTCCCGTGTCAATTTTTCTGATTTATCTTTAATTTCTGATTGGTCACTAAAAGCAAAACATTTTGACCAAAATAAAAGCTATTACAAGAAAATGATGTATCATTCTATGTGTTTGTATTTGATCTAGATTCTAGCACTACAGTCTATATTTGATGAAGATGCAGATAGGTTAGCGATGTGTTGTGCAGCTTTACAAGGGGATGATGGAGAACTAGTGACCTTGAACTCACTTAAGGTCAGTATTTGATATGTGTGATTCTGTAATCTCGAACTCCCTGAAGGGCAGTATTTGATATGTGTACCTCTGAAACCTTGAACTCCCTAAAGGGCAGTTATTGATATGTGTACCTCTATAACCTCGAACTCCCTAAAGGGCAGTATTTGATATGTGTACCTCTATAAATTCGAACTCCCTAAAGGGCAGTATTAGATATGTGTACCTCTGTAACCTCGAACTCACTTAAGGTCAGTATTTGATATGTGTGATTCAATAACCTTGAACTCCCTAAAGGGCAGTATTTCATATGTGTGATTCTGTAACCTTGAACTCACTAAAGGTCAGTGTTTGATATGTGTGATTTTCTAACCTTGAACTCACTAAAGGTCAGTGTTAAATATGTGTGCCTCTGTAACCTTGAACTCACTAAAGGTCAGTGTTTGATATGGGTGAATCCGTAACCTTGAACTCACTAAAGGTCAGTATTTGATATGTGTATTTCTGAAACCTTGAACTCACTAAAGGTCAGTGTTTGGTATGAGTGATTCTGTTACCTGGAACTCCCTAAAGGTCAGTATTTGATATGTGTGATTCTGTAACCTTGAACTCACTAAAGGTCAGTATTTGATATGTGTGATTCTGTAACCTTGAACTCACTAAAGGTCAGTATTTGATATGTGTGATTCTGTAACCATGATCTCACTAAAGGTCAGTATTTGATATGTGTGATTCTGTAACCTTGAACTCTGTAAAGGTCAGTTTTTGAAATGTGTGATTCTGTTACCTTGAACTCACTAAAGGTCAGTTTTTGATATGTGTGATTCTGTAACCTTGAACTCTGTTCAGGTCAGTATTTGATATGTGTGATTCTGTAACCTTGAACTCTTTAAAGGTCAGTATTTGATATGTGTGATTCTGTAACCTTGAACTCACTAAAGATCAGTGTTTGGTACTCTGGTGACCTGTGTTCAAATCTAGGTGGAGGCACTCATATGTTTGCCAAATCGGTCGATCAGCAGAAAGCTGACTGGTAACTAAGGGTTATGTTCGGCAAGTAAGGTACCGGTTACGGTTGTCTGATACTGTCCAGTTAGAATATTGTGAGAGTAACGTAGACGTTAATGTGTACAAACTAAATTGGTTACTTGGTATCATCTATAAAGTAATTGTTTCTGGATTTTGAATGTTTTTTAACTCGACTTTTCAAAGAAAAATATTTATTGTGACTTATAAAACTAATAGCAGCATTTTATATATGTACAAACCTTCATTTAATTCTTCAATGTCACAAAACATATTTTAAATTATTGTATAGTATTGAAAATGATGAGTGAATAAATGTTTAATCAGTGATTTTAATTTATAACCTTTACTAATTTTCAGGCTGACAATAGGTTTTAACCATGCAGGTTGAAATGCTTCACCAACGGGCCTGATAGGGTCCTAATTGCAACTATTTGATTGAAATTGTGTATGAATTTCACATTTTCAGCCGGCCTTAATTGGTTCTTAAGCAGTCAATTTGGCCTGTAGCCTGCTGTTATTGAGAAGCCTGTATTTTACACTTGTATTTCAGATGTATGTACCTGTAATGTGCCCAGGAAAGTTACATGTGGACTGTTATATACCATTCAATGATGACAACAATGGAGCCCAGGGAGTGAATCACGGTCTACAATTGGCAAGATCAGATTCAGGTACTTGTGTGTGGTTTGTATCATTTATTTGGGTTGTGGGTGGACATTGCTCCGTGTAGTTGAGTTGTCATGTTACTGATTCAGGTACTTGTGTGTGGTTTGTATCATTTATTTGGGTTGTGTGTGGGCATTGCTCCGTGTAGTTGAGTTGTCATGTTACTGAATTTTTTAGCTTGGCTGGTAAGTGGTTAAGTTGAGTGCTGCCTTCCCTGTCCGATTTCCTCATATCTTTTTTTAGCTCACCTGAGCACGAAGTGCTCACTGGTGAGCTTTTAGGATAGGTGGCTGTCCGGCGTCCGTCGTCGTCCGTCGTCGTCCGTCGTCGTCCGTCAACAATTCCTTTAAATGACTTCTTCTCCTAAACCAATTGATGGAATTTAACCAAATTTCACAGGAATGATCCTTGGGTGGTCTTCTTTCAAAGTTGTTAAAAAATTTCCGGTCTGTCGCATAACTAGGTCACACAGGCTAAAAATAGATTTTCACAAAGGAAACTTTAAAAATCTTCTTCTCTGAAACTGTAAGGCCTAGAGCTTTCATATTTGGTATGTAGCACCACCTTGGGGTCCTCTGCAAAGATTGTTCAAATTATGTCCCTGGGGTCAAAATTGGCCCCGCCCCAGGGGCCCTTAGTTTTACATAGAGTTATATAGGGGAAACCTTAAAAAATCTTCTTCTCCAAAACCGCTTGGCCCAGGGCTTTCATATTTGGTATGTAGACTCAGCTAGAGGTCCTCTACAAAGATTGTTCAAATTATGCCCCTGGGGTCAAAATTGGCCCCGCCCCGGGGGCCCTTAGTTTTACATAGAGTTATATAGGGAAAACCTTAAAAAATCTTCTTCTCCGAAACCACTTGGCCCAGGGCTTTCATATTTGGTACGTAGACTCAGCTAAAGGTCCTCTACAAAGATTGTTCAAATTATGCCCCCAGGGTCAAAATTGGCCCAGCCCCGGGGCGCCCTTAGTTTTACATAGAGTTATATAGATAAAACCTTAAAAATCTTCTTCTCCGAAATTGCTTGGCCCAGGGCTTTCATATTTGGTATATAGACTCAGCTAGAGGTCCTCTACAAAGATTGTTCAAATTATTTCCCTCGGGTCAAAATTGGCCCCACCCTGGGGGTAACCATTTTACCTAGACTTATATAGGGAAAACATATAAAAATCTTCTTGTCTATAACTGAAATGCCTAAGAGCTTTGATATTTGGTATGTAGCATCATCTAGTGGTCCCCTACCAAGATTGTGCAAATTATGCCCCTGGGGTCAAAATTGGCCCAACCCCGGGGGTCACCGTTTTACATAGACTTATATAGGGAAAACATATAAAGATCTTCTTGTCTAAAACTACACTGCATAGAGCTTTGATATTTGGTATGTAGCATCATCTAGTGGTCCTCTACCAAGATTTTTCAAATTATGCCCCTGGGGTCAAAATTGGCCCTACTCGGGGGTCACCGTTTTACATAGACTTATATATAGGGAAAACATATTAATATCTTCTTGCCTAAAACTACACTGCCTAGAATTTTGATTATTGGTATGTAGCATCATCTTGTGGTTTTCTACCAATATGTTCAAATTATTCCTTTGGGTGAAAATCGTGCAGGGTTTATAATCAGGTGAGCGATATAGGGCCATCATGGCCCTCTTGTTTATAAATTAAATGGGCAATTTTCTTTTACACTATCAAAAGCTACAAACATTGCTTTGAACTTGTTGGTGAGTGGATCAGATCAATGGAAACCTACTGCTATAATTTCCCCTAGCAAAATACTGTAAATCACTTTATTTTCATGTGAGCTTTATTTCGCAATTTTCAGTTTTGAACTTAATTCGCGATCAATGGGTCCAAAATCTTAAATTTGTGAAAGTATTAAATCTTAAAAAACTTATTTCAGAAGAACAGCAAGTATCATATAACTGTGCTTAAATCTACTTTACTAAAATTAATAATTAACAAATATATCACATGTTTTGTACAGTGGACATTGTAGTTTGATAAATGCATCACACCTGGTTATGATGCATCAGTTAATTGTGTTTTCACAGGTAAGACTGTGTTTGTCAATAGGGTGTATTGTTATCTTCTCAGTCAACAAGCTGTTTAACAATTTCAGGTTTATTGCGAAGATTTTTGTCCCGTATATTGAAACATTAAAAAACATCATCAGTGCCGTACCCAGGCACGAATTTTAGCCGAGGCAGTCTTGGGGCTAGACAGGACCGTAACTAGGAATTTTCCAAAGGGGTGCGAAATCGGGTCTTGATTGGGTGACGGGGTGTTTACAGGAGGAGACGTCAAAATTCCTTCTGTACATGCTATTTTGAATATTTACAATGTATTTTGCGAGCGAAGCGAGCCAGAAAAAGGGACTATTTGTGGAAGCTGACACAAATTTCTTCTCTACAAGATATTAATAATCGCATAATTTATTGCAAATATGCACTATTTGGCCGAGCCCATACAAATGTTTTTTCTACATGATATTATTAATTAATGCTCATAAATTATTTGGCGAGCGATGCGAGCCACAAAAAATGCACTATTTATATCAGCCCACATATTTCGTTATCTACATGATATTGAAAGGTGATAAATTATTTGGCAAGCGAAGCGAGCCAGAAAAAACTATTTGTACGAGCCCACCCCCCACGAAATTCATTGTCTACATGATATGATTAATGGGTATAGGGTATTTGGCGAGCGAAGCGAGGCAGAAAAATGCAATATTTTTCAGCACAAACGTACTCCTTAAAGATACATGCTTTGCCGTAGCTCAAACTAACTCGTTCTCTAAATGGTATGATCAATCCTCGCACTATTTACCTGAGCTGCATGCCACATAAATTCGTTTTCTACACGAACTTATGAAAGACTGATGTTAGGTGACAAGCAAAGCGATCCAAAGAAAATGCACTGTTTCTCCAAGTTGCATGTCATGCAAACTAGTTCTCTACATGATATTTCAAACGAGAAGTTATTTGGCAAGCGAAAATATCATGATTTATCAGGTAGCACAAACTACTCTCTACATGACATTCTTAAATATGTGTTCATTTCATTTGGCGAGCGAAGCGAGCCGAATTTATTTACAAATGTAAAACATTGCACTCCTAACAAGGACCACTTAAATTAGTGTAAAAGGGGTTCGTTTGCGCCCGATCAAATCCTTAGTTATGACCATGCAGTGGTCCGGTGTATTTGTTAACCTAGAACGTTTCTGAATGCACGCTATTAAACCACCGAATACACTTTTAACATTGACATAATCAGAAAAGTAGAATAGCGAAGCGAGCTAGACAAACATTATTTATATTATTTGAACACCATGCCAATCCATATTCTGTATTTGATAGTATTCACTTATAGATTTATCTATGTAGCTTATAGAAACTATTTTTCTAATTGATAATACATGTAGTCACTGATACAGCTGTTGTGAAGGCAAAGCCAGCTCGAAAAAGCATTATTTTCTGAAGAGAACCATTTGCGACAGGATCGTTTTCCTATTCGAGACACCTTTTATCAGCATATCCTACGAACTCATAGGCTGCACATTTGTGTTAAGGGGAAGCTTGAACGATTTGAATGCAAGTAAGGGATCAATGCCATGCTCCACGGGACTTTTAAAACAACAAATTCATCTGTTACATTCTTTGGTCCCTCGTTTTGGTATTGAAACGGAACATCAAGAAATGCATAGCAAACAAGAGCTCAAAGAAGAAAATACTTATATGCACATGCTTATAGTCTTAAGTGTGTAGCCAACCTCATCATTAAATTGATTGTAAACAATACCATGTGAGCATAGCGAGCGAAAATTGGCATATTAACGATTTTTACTAACAGAACATTGACCTGGATTTTGGCAATATTATGGGGAGGGTGTGCCGGTGACACTTTCTCTCTATATTTAATAAAGGGAAACTGTCAGGTATACTACTATAAAGGCGCAAATCTAGTGCCTCAATTTGCACTATGTATACTACCAGTAAGGTGAAAATCTAGTGCCTCAAGTCGCACTAGCTATACTACCATTAAGGTGCAAATCTAGTGCCTCAAGTAGCACTATGTATACTACCATTAAGGTGCAAATTTAGTGCCTCAAGTCGCACTATGTATACTTCCATCTATAAGGTGCAAATTTTGTGCCTCAAGTTGCACTATGTATACTACCATTAAGGTGCAAATCTAGTGCCTCAAGTCGCACTATGTATACTGCCATTAAGGTGCAAATCTAGTGCCTCAAGTTGCACTCTTTGTTTATAACTTGCGACAGCTTGTAATATTTTTTGTTATTCAGACATTTTATTTTACATTTAAGTTGAAGACAAATTTTCCACCAAAAGGTTAGGTGTGCAAATTTTAGCCGAAGCAGCTGCAGTGCAGTTACGGCGCTGCATACTAGATAACCGTAGTGCCTCAGAATAAATTGCCTCATTGTTTATTACATGCGACAATTTGAGACATTTTATTTTAAATATATTCAGGGATATTTTATTACATGTATATATTAATAAAAAAAAAAATGTTTGGTCCGCAAATTTTAGGCGAGGCAGCTGCCTCGCCTGGCCTCAGTGTAGTTACGGCGCTGATCATTTTACAAACTACAACCACTGAACTTAATAAAATGTTGACATGAAATTGTAGAATCTAAAACCAATGTATGCAAATGGCTATACTGAGTATAGTATACTATATACCAACACAATAAATTCGTCCACATATTAAGTAATTACATGTGATTGAATTAAACATTCAAACTTGCCCGAATTTCAAACAATTTTTTTCGAATAGACCTTATGTTGTGAAATGTTATTAATGTGAAATGATGAATTTGCCATGGGAGCCAATTGCGAAAATAAGGGCCAAATTAAACCACCGCGAATAATACCGGATTTAAAGAAGTCTCCATTTATCAAAAAAAGACACCATTTTTTCCAACTTTACTTTAGTTATTGTAAAAGCAATTCTTTGGACTCCAGTTCGGTCAACATGACATTTGTGTATGGTTATTTTCAGGTCAGCGTATGATATTTGGTTTTGAGGTGAGCTTCCTACCACCAGTGTGTTTACATGTGACGTTACCTCAGACCTACCCGGAGTATGACCCACCTGTGTTTGGTATATCGTGTGTATGGTTGTCCCCGGCACAGTTAACCATGGTCTGTCAACATCTGGATAGGCTATGGGAGGAGATGAAGGGTGGGGAAGGGGAACCAGGCATGCCTATACTATATACATGGTTTGATTGGATACAAGAAAATATACTCACGTAAGTGCACTGTTTAAATTTTAGACCACTTTGAACTTTGAGATTTTGCTTTATAATGTTCAAGAACTTAAACTTAAGATTTATCTTAAATTCAGACACTTATTTGAGCAAAATCTCAATTTGAGATCTTGTTGTAATGCTTGCGGAGTGAGGGCCTGCTGGCCACCTGATTAATGAGTATACTCCATATTGAGATTATATTATAATGTTACAGTTCATTAAAAGTTAAATGATAATGATTGTTAACATAAACTTGTCTGTCATGTAAACTAGGTTTAACTGGGTGTACCTGATTTAACTGGGATTGTTTCCTCATTAGTATAACTTATTGAATCGTCAGTAGTAAAAGAACTAAATGAGGTTATTAAGACATGTATACTATATAGTTGCATCACAGGCGTAAGAAATTATATCACAAAAAAAACAGAGTTTAACATCACCAAATTTTCACTCATTCATTACATGTAAGAAGAGGTTTGAAACGTCTCTGTCCATGAATATACCATTAAGGCATAAACTGACAAGTCGGATCTAATTATGTCTCTACCACATAAAACAATCAAAAATATATAGTCTTGTTTAAGTTATGATATCATGTACTTTCGACGATGTGCTGATCGGGGCTGGAAGCCATTGTCATGCTGTTTTGATATTGACAATGGAATCCAATCCGAAATGTTGCAAACCTGTCAAATATATACCATGTTGAATTGATGAAAATTTTGGAAGTAACAACTGTCGTTGGTGATAAAATTTCTTAGGTGTGTGGTTGCTTTCTGAAATTTCTGGTTTATAGTGTGTTGCTTTATTTTCTCCGACAGGGATCTAGGTATCACTTCTCATCTCTCTGTGACATCATACCATATAGATGATGATGTCGATGATTGTCGGGTCATCATCGACTCAGACCTTGATTTCAATGCTACAGTAACACAGTTGATGCGGTAGGTATCTGTTTTTTAAAATGCTGAGCTTAGCCTTTGTTTGCTAGTCTGCTGATATGAGGCCGGCATAGTATGAACTCAGGCATTGTCTCTTTATTTTTTAACTTAAAAATCAAATAGCTATGTAATCTGCAATCTCATAGACATAATTGCATACTGAACGGGTGCACGTTACGTTATCCACATAAATATGACGTCACGTTGAATAAAAAATGACGTCACATTGGTGCTATATGGACGTTATGTTGCACATAGGTACAATTTATTTGGCCACACTACTTAATAGGCCAAGGCCAAGCTACAAAATTTGTATGCCCCTGTATTGATAGATCAGGGGCATGTAGTGATTCACCTGTCTGTTCGTCCGTCCAGCCTGGTTAACCCAAATTGACTGTTTCTTCTAGCATTAATATGGCTTGCTACAAAGCTTTCAAACTTGCATGGATGTTGTATATGACCACTCTCCACACGCCTGTATCACCTGACTCCATTTTGACCTTCACCTTGACCTGACTTTGGACTTATTGAAATGGCTTCCAAGGGGGCATAAGCGTTTATTGAACGCAGTCTTATTTTCAACATACTAACTGTTAAGCAGTCGGAGACACAAGTCGACCTACGTTTGGTAAACTAATGTAGTTGCCATACATGTTTGGGTTTTAAGCACGTCTAGACGACAACGATACGACGATAACTGTGAGTCACTATTATTGATTCTGTTCCACACACAAAATTGAGCTTGACAGTGGATGAAATTTTTATGTGCATAAGTCTTGCGTAGCAATCATTATATGGCTAGTTCTAGTCTATAGACAGAGCAATTATAATGTTGGCAGATCAATTAAATAGTACCTGGCAAACAAAGTGTCATTGCTTGAATCAGACTCGCAAGAATTTTGGGTCTGCACATCAAGTCGTGTCTATGTACACCCCTGCAGACTGAAGCTCAATCATCGCATAACCTGCGGTCCAGTAGTACAGTAAAGCTGGTCTATTGCCTAAATATTTTTTCAACTACAAGATTTTAGAAAACTGACAAATGTTATTGTTTATATTACAGATATAATAAGCTACAATTACAGAAGGAGTTTTCACACTCAGAACAAGAATGTAGTATATGTTTCGATGTAAATTTAGGCAGCAAATTCTTCCTTTTATCTGAATGTAATCATCATGTGTGTGGGGAATGTCTTACAAGTCATTGTCAACTACTTGTAAAGGAAGGCACGGTTCTTCAAATTAGGTAAGTATGGTAGGATACCTCTGTCATACTGTAAAATCATTAATTTTTGTGGGGGATTAATTTTCGTGGAGTTCGTGGTTCACCTCAACCACGAACTTTAATCCCAACAAACATTAATTTTGACCCTTGTTTTATTACCTGAAATGAAAAACCACGAATTCAAGTCCCAACGAAATTGTCTTTTTGACCAAAACCACGAAATTTCGTCCCGACGAAATTAAATGATTTTACAGTACGTTATGAATATGATGTAATGTAAATGGTACCAGGGCTTACATTGCTTGTACTATGGTTGTAGACTTGTTTAACAATAAACATAAAATTATGTTTATGTATAGCTTGGCCAATTTGACACAAGCCTGACCTTTTGATTAGCATAATTTAACAGTCGACACATTGTCTATGTTCACAACACCGGTTGTATGTTTTCATAATTGGGGAATACATCGAAGACGCTCGCGATGTCATACAAACACAAATTTGACATACCGATATTGCACAATTTGCTTGCGGAAATTGATATATTCAAAGCAGGAACCTTGTAATATATTCTTGCATACAGGTCAGGCTCATGTCAATGTGGCTAAGCTATAGTGTTGTAAGATATCTCAAGGTCGGACCTTGACCTTGGACCGTACATACCATACCTAGTAAGATAAAATAGAAATGAGTTTCCATTGTTAAGAGTACAGTATATAGAGGATCTATCACGAGTTGTCAATTGATATAAACTTATATTAAATGAGTTTTGGGAATTTTATTAAGCGAGCCACTGGCGAGCTTAATAATATTTCTGAACGAGTTTAATATAAATATATCAATTGACAATGAGTGATAGATTCTTTTAATCATATGACACTAAAAACGCAAAATACACAGTGATTTATTGGGAAAAACTCAATACCTTATACTACACATGGTACGTATAACATTATACATACTGGTTATACTAACCTGGATACAAGGAAAGTCATGTGATAAAATAAGGAACAAACTGGTTTCTGTATTATCATACCCTTGTGAAGATGGATGCCTTCAATAATGAGGTGTCTAGGGTAACAAATGCAAATTGTAGGAAAGTAAGTTACATTTTGCTGGCTTAGAATGAGAAGGTTGTAAGTGCCACATACGACCTTATAAGACTAATGCATATTTAAAATCTACACCATTAGCCGCTTCTTATGAGCCTATTTTCATAAACATCGTTACTTGTCATGTTGACCAAACTGAAGTTGAAAAAGCTTGTTTTACCATAAGTAAAGAGTGATTGTCAGATAGTTTTTCTTGTTTTCTCAAAATATTGATTTTTTAGTTATGACCTTCTCATTCTAAGCCAGCGACTTGTGAAGACATTATCAGTTGTTACTGTGTGTTTTCAGGTGTCCTATGTATGAATGTAAAGCTCATATACCACCGTATGTTCTGAGAGAAGTTCTAACCACCGAAGAGTTCCAGAGATACGAAACCTTATCATTACAGGTTGGTTCTACTACAATAATTTATTTACTGCAATTTTCGTCTAAGTTTTGTCCAGAAAGTCCCTTACTGAATGCCCTGGAGCCTTGAGGACTTGTACAGTATCCCTGACGACCAGAACTTGGATGGAACTGTAGGGTTGGTGTTCTTAAAAAGCATCTGAAGGGAACATTCTTAAAATTTAAGTATGTGTATTTTTTTGTCTATCAGTTAAACAGGAAAATCAATATCACATTTTTATATAGTTTAGAAGCGTATGTAAAGAACTGCAATACTACAAATTTTAATAAAACATGCATTTGGTTATTCTTTGTTGCTTGGGAAATACTTGCTGCTCAATTTTTAATATTGGGTCAATATATTCAAATTTTTCCTTAGGATGCTTTATGAATTCCATCCCATGGGTGTAACATTGTGAAATAACTTTCCTCTTTTGAGTTCGTTATAACTAAGCAAGATTTGACAACAAATGTCCTCCATTGAAGCAGCTACTATGACTGTGTTCTCATCATGTGTAAAATTAATGTAAATGAAGAATTGTTGATTTACTCGTAGCCCCAATTGTTTTATTTCAACGACTGTGACCTTAATCATTTTTGTGAGACCAAACTGGTTCCATTAATAACTCAAGAAAGCTTTGCCCTAGTATCGCTAGTAATTTAATGTACCTAACTATCACCTAACTTGTATTACAGAAAGGATTGGAAGTTATGGGAGATGTAACCTGGTGTCCGAGATGTAATAACGTGGTTATAATGGAACCAGATGAAAACTTGAACCTTGCTCAATGTCTCAAATGTTTCTTCACATTTTGTACACTGTGTATGGAAAACTGGCACCAGGTTAGTAGGCCTACTATAAAGTTTTACTGCAGTTATTCTTACAATTGAACTGCTTTGCATTTCCACCAGAGACAAGATGAGCTTTTATAACCGCTGTTATTCTGTTGTAGCTGTCAACAATTATCTTGTGTAGAATCTAGAGGCAATATTTTTTATCCAATCAGCATGAAACTTGGTTAGAATGTTGTTTTATTAAATCTAGACCAAGTATGGCAATGGGTCGACCATGCCAGATTAACAACTTGTTCAGTCTGTCAAATCTTAGAAAAACCTTGTGTTTGGTCTACAGGTCACAGTTTTGATCCAATCCTCATGAAACTTGGTCAGAATGTTGTTCTCCATGACAGTTTTAATTCGTTCATATTGGGTAAAAATTATATCACTTGGTCAAATCTTACAAAAACCTTGTGTTCACTCTAGAGACACCAGTTTTGATCCAATCTTCATAAAACTTGGTCAGAATGTGTGAGTCTCGATGATATCTAAGTCAATGATCAAACACGGTCATGTAAGGTCAAAAACTAGGTCACTGGGTCAAATAAAAAAACATTTTTTGCAATCTATGGAGGCCAGGGTTTTGTCTTTAATTTTTACCAAAATATTAGGTTGGTTCTACGTTTTGTATTTTGATACATACAAGTTAAGTACAAGTTAAGTACTTGTTCCATCAAACCAACCGACGAGCAATCATTTTTCAAATTAATCAACTGTTAAATAAGTAATCAATTTTTATTCTATTAATCAATCAATTTCAAATCAGCCTTTATACCAACAAATTGGTTAATCAATCATCTATTTATCTAATCTACCATACAAACAGGGAGAACGTTGTAGCACGGAGGAGCCTGATGAGAAAACGTTGGAGGAAAGAAGAAAACGAATGATAAATGATCACGCTCACGCTGAACGCGAAAGAAGAAAAACTGAACAAAAAAAGCAAAATAAAGAAAGTTCTATGTACATAACACGTATGGCAAAACGATGTCCTAAATGTAAAGCACCAATAATGAAAATTGGAGGGTAAGTGGTGTATTTGATAGCTCTGTGTGTGTAATGGTTATTCAGTAGGCCAAACAGTTTCTGTTCAAAAACTGCTGAACGTTACCCCTAAGGATCTTCAACCCTTTTATGGGGGTCAGTATACATCAAAAGTTAGCACATACTGATGATAAGTCACCAGGCAAAGGTCAAATTTGGCATGTCAAAGGTCAAGGTCACCACTACTGATTATTGGGCTACCATGTACATACAATACATGTTTATTATTTTATTCTGTTTATGTGTGGTCATTGCTCAGTGTAGTTGTGTTGTGGTGTTACTGATTTCTGTGCTCGGACGGTTGAGTTGAGTGCTGTCTTCCCTGTCCAATTTCCTCATACCTTTTTTATGCCCCCATATCGGTAGATCGGGAGGCATATAGTGATTCACCTGTCCGTCCGTCCTCTTGTCCGTCCGTCCAGCCTGGTTAACCCAAATTGACCATTTCTTCTGGCATTAATATGGCTTGTTACAAAGCTTTCAAACTTGCATGGATGTTGTATATGACCACTCTCCACACGCCTGTATCACCTGACTCGATTTTACCTTCACCTTGACCTAATTTTGGACATATTGAAATGGCTTCCAAGGGGCATAAGCATTTATTGAACGCAGTCTTGTTTAAAAGCATCTTTTGTTGGTTACTGTTTCAGGTGTAACAAAGTAGTGTGTGGATCTTGTCATACACAGATGTGTTATTTATGTGAGGAACAGATTGATGGTTACGGACATTTCCAGCAGAGTCCCAAATGTAATACGTTCACTTTCGACCAGGATGTCATTGATAATACTGACTTTGTCAATCCTGCAGCTTTTGGAGCTGTACGTGCCCAGAATATACATCAAGCTTATCAGCGGCCAAAACCTCCAACTGAGGTAAGCAAACAACATTCTGTAAAATCATTAATTTTCGTGGGGGATTAAATTTCGTGGACTTTAATCCCAACGAACATTGATTTTGACCCTTGTTTTATTACCTGAAATGCAAATCCACGAATTTAAGTCTCAACAAAATTGTCTTTTTTACAAAAACCACGAATTTTCGTCCCAACGAAATTAAATGATTTTACAGTACCTTAAATCGATGGCATAGAATGAGACCGATACATATTTAAAATAAGAATCACAAGGCACTTAATATGAGCCATTTTTCATGAAAATAGGAACTTGTCTTGTTAACCAAATTGATTTGATAAACATACTGATTAATTTTCTGACAGTTTTTACAGTTACAACCTTCTCATTCTAAGCCAACGAAATGTGATGGCTCCTTGCAAAATTATGGTACATGTGCATGCCTCCATAGATTGATGTTGTTACCATAGTTCTGCGACAAGGCCTAGATTTATATTGCTGCTTATAAGACAATCTGACTGAAATAAATTTCATATGTAATTTTTTTTTTTTCGAAAATCAGATATTTTTTTATTTGCCCGTTGTGAAGTTCGTCTTATTTACAATCTAGGTCGATTTACACATGAGTATACTGTAAAATCATTAATTTTCGTGGGGGATAAAATTATGTGGATTTCGTGGTTCACTTCAACTACAAACTTTAATCCCAACGAACATTAATTTTGACCCTTGTTTTGTTACCTGAAATGCCAAATCCACCAATTCAAGTGCCAACGAAATTGTCTTTTTTACCAAAACACGAAATTTGGTCCCAACGAAATTTAATGATTTTACAGTATTCAATACTGATGAGAATAAAACATACTTGCCCAATTTGTACCAGTTTATTTCCCTATTTGGGTTATACGTACATAATGAATACTGTATATTTCAGGGTAGAATAATTAAGGACAGAATCCAGCAGAACCCAGAATTGAGGGCTCAAATCATGTTGTGTCCTACGTGTAAGCAGATGAATTTAAAAGAGGATGCGTGTAATCATTTGCGGTGTTGGAATTGTAAAACTAATATTTGTTTCTCATGTAAACAGGCCCTTAGGGGCTCTGTAGGGCGACATTACTCAGGGGCTAATGTATGCCAGCAACATTCACCATTATGACACAAACATGGTGTGTATTCACAAAATCTAGCATATTTCGATGGCTTTAAAATAAGAGGGTCGTAACTACAAAATCAATATATTGAGAAAACAAGAGAAAACTGTCTGTAATTTACTCTTTACCTATAGGAAAACATGTTTTTAAAACTTCATTTTGGTCAACATGAGAATTTCAGATTTTCATGAAAATAGGCTCATAAGAAGTGTTTTGTGAAGCAAATTTCAAATATGTATGAGTCTTATAAGGCCGTAAGTTGTAGTAACGACCTTCTGGTTCTGAGCCATTGATTTGTAAGAAATACTTGTATAATTTTAAGGAACATAGAACATACGTGCCAAGCTAGTTAAATCCCAAATAGGAACGATAAAGCAAAACATGTCTCCAGTGATCCCAAAAGACCCCAAATGAGGGTTTTTCACCCCCAAAATGCTTTCTGTCACCCCCAGTTTTGATGCACTCTACTATATAACTGTTACTCAGGGGGTACAGAATTGTAACAAAACCTGTGTTTGTACCCCCAAATAAAAATGACAATGGGAACACTGGTCTCAAGATTCACTTAAATGTCATTTGAAAAGGGATTTAGATGCAAAAGTAAGGAATGCATTAATTCTAGTGGTTATATGTACACATATGGGACAGAAGATCATAAAATGAATCAAATGAACCTTTGTTCAAAGTTCAGTGAACTTGGAAAACCAGAAATTAACAACAAAAATAGGAGGAACTACGCTTTGATAGGAGTACTTGGCAGGTACAGTTATGACACATTCACAAAATTAAAGACATATTCATTTTTAGACACATATGTATGTTGATTATTACTTGGAAGAATTGAGAAAATTTAGCTTAAATTGTAAGTTCTGTTTTTACTATAAAATTTACATTTTTTTTACATATTTTATTTCTTTTTCAAACAATTTCAGCTTAAGTATTTTAGATAAAATAATGGTATAGCTTGGCTATTTTGACCTTAACCTGACCTTTATGCAAGTATATAGTACAATGTTATTGCTTTGAATATGTCAATTTCCGCAAGCAAATGGTGCGATATCGGTATTTCAATTTTGTGTTTCTATTACATCTCGAGCGTCTTCGTGATACTCTTTCAATTACGAAAACATTCAATCTGTGTTGTATCAAAGGTAATATATCAACTGTTAAGTTATGCTAATCAGAAGGTCAGGCTCATGTCAAATTAGCCAAGCTATAGTATATAAACAATTTACTGGTATCTAATAATGTAAGCAAGAAATATTTTGTATTTACAAAGTTGCTGTTCATCAATAAATTACAAGTAAACTTTACTTGATGTATAATTTAGGGAAACATAAAACTAATATTTGGGAAAAAAACTGAAGATAAAAAGTTCAAATTGTGAATCAATGATCAATTATGTATGTTTTAATTATCAAACATGATTTTAGTTTATTCAAATGAATAAGAAGATATTCTTCATGTTATAAACTATAAAGTTGTAGCGAATGTTTAACTTAATACATTGTTGGCTGTCTAGTGTCCACTCAATTTATGAATGTCCCTCTTATATAAAACTGTATGGACTTTTTATATGCCTGTGTTCAAATATGCAACTTTATTTATAGAAATAATTGTTGTTATACATATCTAGTATATCATGTTACCAAATTGATCTACCTATGCTGAATACATAAAGAAACGCTCAAGGTACTTTTTCTCCATAGGTTTACATGTTAAACAGGTCTATTTGGTCAGTCTACCATTGTCCTTCTGTACTACATAATTGTGCCCCCTCACTTTTCGGGGGAGTGCATATAGCATTTGTACTGTCCGTCTGACGTATGTAACGCAAATCTTGTGTGTTGAACTTATCACAAACTGTTCGGTGGAAGTTCTTTAATCTTTCACAGATTAACAACCTTGGTGTGTAGTTGACTGTAAAGGATTAACTTTTTGTTTGGTCAATTTTTACCAGAGTTATGGCCCTTTGTTACTTTTAATTTTTTTTTAAGAAAATTGTTAAAAATAGCCATTTCCGGGAAATAACACATTCACCTATTTCTTCCTACAATTTTTGGCTGAATTTTTTTTTAAAGTTTAAATTCCTAAGATGACGCTTAGTGCAATCCTTGGATATTATCTTAAGAAGTATGATGAAACACCCCCAGACTTCTAAAACAACGTTGATATGTTAACAACCAAGACACACCAAAGCTAATGTTCTGCGAGACTTTCGTAAAAACATATAGGCTAACATGTACCCTTTGGAGAAATGCCACATAATTATAGGTTTCTGTATGTACTCAGTGTATGAATGCACTTTTTTTCTACATGTATATTTTATATTTTTACACCATTATATACCTCTCTGCCTGTGATGAACGTTGTGATATTTGCAGAAATATAATATATTAAATACAACATATACAATTCCATGTACCTTAGTTGTGTTGATTTATATCAGTCCACTTGGCTTGTAACCCTATTTGAAAGGCTACTTTATTTACATGTACTTCTTCATTCCTATCAAATAGTGCCAACAGGGAACTATATCATTGAAATAAAAAATCTTTACAAGTAAATGGTATTCATCCTTCTAAATTATATCTCAAGTTCTGTACAAAACTTGAACTGTTTATCAATGACACATTTACCTGTATGCAAGGTAGATTCTGCTAGGTTTGATACTTTATTATACCCCGCATCTTTGATGAGAGTGTTTATTGCTTTGCTTATGTCTGTTGGTCAGTCAGTCGCTAGAACAAATGGTTTCCATCCAATAACCCCAAAACGCTTTAGCCTAGGATCTTCAAACTTTACATACAAGTTGGTCAGGAACAGTCACTTTGGCCTTTACCATTTTCGACTATTGGGCTGCCATGGGGGTATACATGTTTTGCAAACTTGTTTTGTTATGTCTTGTATCACAATCCGTTATCCATCTATAGTTGCTTGTGTTGACAGTAAGGGTCATAATTCTGTGTCTTCATCTTCATGAAACTTGGTCACAAAGACCATCTTAACTACAAGTAGGTTTAGTCTGATATTAGGTCATCCGTGGTAAAAATCCTAGGTCACCACTATGTCAAATCACAGAAAACCCATGATTGTGAAGTCCCAAGAGGTTACACTGATGTTGGCATAAACTTTACGAAAGTTGGTCCCAATTAATATCTCAACAAAACCTAGGCCAAGTTCGATGTTAGGTCATCTGACAGTGGTAAAACACTAGGCATCATCTTAGAAAAACCTTGTGTAGTCACTAGAAGTTTTTCAAAGGAAAATCCTGGTTATTAGATTAGGATATGTCGGAGGCGACGTCAAACAGGGGTTTCCCGGTCAATTACTTGAGTTTGGATTGGCATAGCTTAATGAAACTTTACATCTAGCAAGCTTGCTTGGAGATCTAGCTTAGGATTGTATTTGGGGTCAAGGTCACTGTTACTAAAATGGTTTCCGGTCAATGATTTGGGTTTGCATTGACCTATCTACATGTAACTTTGTATTTAGCAAGCTTGCATGGATACCTAGCCTGTGATCGATTGTGGGGTCAAGGTCACTGTTAAATCGATATCTGAGTGATATCTGTATATAATTTGTATTATAATTTTAAACATAGGCTGTGGTCGATGTGCCGCACCCAGTGCATTATTAGATTCAGACACGCTTTTCTATTGCATGCCTCACTTATCAGCCGTAACTATTATACACGTTAGTAATAAAATATTTTACTAACAACTATTTTTCTACATGCGTGCCACACCAAAAAGAAGTCCAAAATATGAATCGTCCCTGGGTGGGCTTGAACCACCAACCTTTCGGTTAACAGCCGAACGCGCTAACCAATTGCGCCACAGAGACAGTTGAGAGAAGTGTAATATTATATACATAATATCAGTGTTTGCTTTGTAGGATTATTCCGACAGCATATATAATTTACAGTCATTTAAATACATCTTTATAGTAAACTTAATTACTCAAGATGATACACGTATTATATATTATTATACACGTATTATATATTATTAAAGAGCTTAAAGCGTTATATGCACATTATTTATACACTAGTCGACATTCATAAACGTGTACGTTTTAATGAAAATAAATTGTTAATTATTCAATATTATGAAATGCATATCTTAGGAGCATGATCGCTCTTCGCTACATGAACAAATTCTGGCGTTTTAAAACGTCTTCTACGTCTATAGTAACTAGTCTTCATTCAGCACGTAGATCACGATATTCTCTGACGTATCCATGCTCGTGAATCACGTGCTAAATGTAGGATTTATCTGTTACGTTCGAAAGAAAGCCAGTTGAATCACTGGCATAAGAAATTAAAAGAAATCACAAAATGCAGATTTGACTTCCCCAAATTTCTTAGACCTGTGGTTAGATATATAGAAGCTCTATCACGATTTGTCCATTGATATCAACTTTTTAAACGAGCACTGTAACATGATATTATAATGCAGCAGTCAATAGAAACCCAATCCTGGGGAAGAACGGGCATTTTGACTTCTGCATTTTTAAACCCCGGGTAAAATCCCTGCATGCAGGTCATGTCAACCTGTCCGTTGCTCCCGCCCTAAACCAGTAAAATAGTGTCCCGACTGTGTTTCCCGCTAATTTTTGCTCGAAACATCCGGCTCTGCGAGGAACATCGCTATACCCCGCCCTTTTCCGAGGTCGGGACGGGGTTTCAATTCACTTTTGTATTAAAATTAGATGACGCCTATAACATGCAAAGACACCTATCTCGTTTAAAGGCATTTTATCCACCCTGTTCGAACAATCATATACACATAGGAAAGTGTGTATATGAAGGAAACTTCCATCGGTACTGTCTAAGTTTCTGACAATATTCCATCAAAATGCTAATGTCAAACCCCTGATACACCAGTCAGTTGCATGCACGGCCCCTAGCCAGGGGATGGGCGGGGATTTAACTTTTGAGTTGTCAAAAACCCCACCCTTCCACGGCCCTGTGGAGGACAGCTGTTTGTTAAATATCCGGTATTTTCCTGGTCCCTGACAACTAAATATTTCCCCGCAGAAACAATTCCCAACATTTCCCCGGCAGTGTGGGGGAAGCTGGCCGTTTTCCACCGCCCATCCCCGGGGTGGAGGCCGTGGATGCAACTGACTGGTGCATAAATCGACCGCCATAATATTTTTAAAAGGGTGACAAAACGGCGTTAAGAGTAAATGCAGTACTATTTTTCGAATAACTAGTAAACGTGTATGCAGGTTCCTACATTATAGGACAACAGTTTGGAAATCTACAAATTGGCACGAACTTTGTATAGTTAGAATGACTTTATGATCTACACTATATACACGTCGCCGGCTTAGAATGAGAAGGTAGACTAATGTATATATTTGAAATCTACATCACAAGAGGGACTTTTTATGAGCCTATTTGCATGAATATCGGAACTTGTCATGTTGACAAAACTGAAGCTGAAAAGCTTGTTTTACCACAAGTAAAGAATGATTGTCACAAAGTTTTTCTAGTTTTCTCAAAATATTGATTTTGTAATTATCGTCCTTCTCATTCTAAGCCAGCGACATGTTCTTGTCCATGTGCGTCCTCCATAGAACTACGTCTTTATAACACTTAGTCACCCGGCACGTTTTTCACGTTATTTTCTGGCAAGAATAGAATTTTGCTTATACAGCAATGTTCGTGAATCACGTGCAAAGCGAAGGATTTCTCTGGTAGATTCTATTTCACGAAATCAGGCGCACGTTCTATAGACATATCTTAGGTTAGATCGGAAAATTCCGTAGATTATTAAGAAAATCATCCAAATTTATTTCGAAAAATAGAAATACATGTAGTTATAATGCCCCATCTTTGATGAGGAGAGGGTATATACTGCGTTGCACATACCCTGTCCTGTTAACTTAAACTTTCAAGTTGTTGAAATTATATTGATTTATTAGATAAGTCCATTAAGGCATTTCTTTCAAACTTGGCATACGTGTTAACCATCATATATTCACTTTATATATTACATGTACATATAATTAGTTCTTGAATATATCAAAAGCTACTTCTTGTTTTTGTCATCATAAAAATCCGTCTTTTTCTTTCAAATGCACCCTTTAAAGAGAAAATAAATTTCGGGGAAAAGACTTTTTTCAATTTCTTTTTCAATGATACTGTTACCTGTGATGTTGACCGGTGGTACTTGTTCGAATGAACACGAAGTCCAGTTTTGACACTTAAATGCGACTTTTCGTCAATACAATATAGGAAATATATCGCACCTCAGACGGAAAGTTCTTGAACCAATCTTCCATTTAAATACTTTTTATATGGTTACTTTCATCATATTACGTTAAAAACAGCCTACTTTCCTTTTCGTGCAAAAATCTTTTTACCCAAAGTTGCCAAATGTTTGCCCCTCTCCCCTCTCCCCCCCCCCCCAATGTTGAAGACGCTCCTACGCCCATGCCTCTCTGTTCTGGCACCGACACACTCTCTTTGCTATTATTATTGTGAGCACAGAGATGGTTCCCGTGTCAGTCAGTTGCAACGCAGTGCGGGGGAAGCTGGAAGGTAAAAACATATCCCGTTTTCCGGCTATCCACGACCCATCCCCGATGGGGAAGGTGGGCCGAGGATGCAACTGACTGGAACATTAGTAGTTTGTAAAACACCTCGTTGTTCGGTTGTTACTATTGTTATTTTTATCGACCAAATAATTACACTCGGTAAAAAAATGCATTTGGTCGAGCATCAATTTAAAACAGCTAAAGATTGAGCTAACTCGGTACTTGCCGGATATTCTTACATATACGGAATGTACATTAGGCTATATAATATAACCATATTAAATGCACGATCGTTATAATCAAGAAAAAACTCGCCGTTAGCAGAAGAAATCGCAATAGTTTCGAGAGTAAACCCGCATTTATTTTAATCGATTTGATCACGTGATTCTACACACTGTTTGTAGGACTGTATGTACGAAATTATTGGTTGAACTGCCAATAGCGCAATAAATTTCGATGGCTTATAATGAGAAGGTCGTAAGTGACCTAATAACATATTTGATCTCTACAACATAGGGCGCTACTCATGAGCCTGTGGTCATGACAATCGGAAATTGGCATGTTGACCAAACTGCAGTTGAAAAAGCTTGTGTAACCATAAGTAAAGAGTATTTGTCAGACAGCTTTTCTTGTTTTCTCAAAATATTGATTTTGTACTTCTTCTCATTTTAAGCCAGCGATTTGTACAAAGAAGAATAATTGATATGTTCATTACTTTCTAAAGATATCTAAACTTTATATTTCAAAACTAGTTGCTGAAAAGAACAGTTAGAAAAAAGTTAAGTCTATTCAAACTTGATATAAGTAGTTTGTTTAGTGTGTAAGTGTGCTTAAAGAGGCATTCCCTATAACTAGTATTTTTTTTCTACTTTCACATTAAATGAGCTAAATTGCCAAAACACAATCATTTATCATATTTTGTCAGAAGAAAGTGCGTGCAAATATGTCTTTATAATGTCAAAAATAAGTTCAAATCACCTATAATAATTTATCGCTTCCAGCCATTTATTATTATGTGGTCAAAGGGAAACAACTCGTGACTATTTTGGCTCGCTACAGAAACTTATTTTTATTCTTTTCACGGTAATAAGTGGTAGTTTTCTGTTGATATTTTGAGGAGTTTTAGTAATAATAATTCTTATTTAATGTATAATATTTTTGGATCGATTGAAACGATCAAAATTGTAGGGAATGCATCTTTAATGATTACTTGTATAGATGGTATGTAGAAGTGTAGCGGAGATGATGTGTATCTATGTTTTAGTCTCTTAGTGGATGGGGATCATTTCCGGGCAATTGTAATCTGTTATTATCACATATCAATCTAGAAAATGACAAGTACTCATACAGTCCGCTTATACACACACACGCTTAGGTTTGTAAACCAATTTAGAGATCGTCAACCAACGAAAACATGTTTTTACACTCAATTGTCCAATAGAAATTGGATATGAGACAACTCACTTTTTTCCTAATAGTTTTGAAATGTGTTCCCCGGAACGCTTGACTACTTTAGTTCATTGTCACATTACTACACAGCGATGCAGCACGGTATGTCGCGTGTACAAGAATTCGGTAAATATCCTGAAGTGTAGGATAAATGTTATGTTATAGGAGCATAAGTTCTGGCCCGGTGGTTATAAACATTTCTCGAACTCCGTACTCCATGCTCAAGCTTGAAAAAACAGTTTTGTTTAGAATTTTGCATCAAAACCAACTACAACTTGTAGCAAATGATCTAATTAAAAAATGAACCCCCATTTCATATGTTTGCATTCAGCAATAAAGAAGTTACAGCAGTTTTTGTAACTAAGAAATGCTCCAGTTGGAGTACGGAGTATGCGTTGGAGCATGGAGTGCGTTCTCCAATGTTTACAGTTACCAGACCTGGGCCGGTATTCACAAAGCATCTTAAGTGAAAACTTAAATATTTTGACTTAAGTTAAAACAATGATCTGTCTATATTTTACAAGAAACTAAGAATAACTCAATTTTTCTTGGTGATTTTTGTAGCGCTTAAAATAATGCTTCATAGCAATGTAAAAAATTGATAATCTTGATTTTCTTGTTTAGCTGATACACTTAAGGAAATAGTAAGATTTTGGGAAAATTCTAAGTTTTCACTTAAGTTTCTTTGTGAATACCACCCCTGAGCATATCGGAACCACTCAGTTGTATGTCAATAAAATAAGCGGGTTTATCGACATGGTTAGTACTTTTTGCAAATGCACGTACATCTACCAGGACTAGGTTATGTTGGCCAGTACTGAAATACCTGGCAGCAATACATCGTGATTCTGGCATCACTAAAGGCGTCAAGTCCAAGAACAAATTAGACGACGTTGGAAAAATCGAAACAAAGCCGTATACCATTGTAACTGAGTGAGGCTAGTTTTGTTTCCAAAGAGGAGCAAATAGTGAATTGATGTTTGCTCTTTGCCTTTAGTAACATGAGAATCTCGTGATTCTTCGTTGCAACTTATTAACATGCAGATATAAATCTACACGAGGGATAAAAATGTATGTTTTTAATTAATGCCGACTTGAGCAATCGAACAATATAATCAATTAAATGCACCAAATCTTACGAAATATTATTTAAAGCAATGTACATGTCATCAACAAAAATCATATCACTATGCATATATTTACGTATGAAAGAAAGCAAACGTTCCAGATCTATATGCAAAGCGCACATATGGTACATGTACACGAAACAATACAAGTCAGCAAAATGTCAGACTTTCTTTAACATCCGTTTCTGAATCGTTTCTTTATATTCGGACCTAGATTTTTACAAGCCTTTCGGAAGTTTTTATCCAATATGGCATACACAATGGGGTTGATAATGTTGTTGATAAAATAAAGTCTGTAAAATGATTGAAATAATGTGAACGATGGTACGTCCATGTGTGTCAACATCGGCACTTTAGTCGCCAGGGCAAGGTATAAAATGTAAGTTATTATAAACACTAGTGTCAGAATGAACCATATCAATGTTTTGTATGGAAATCTTCTGATTCCGAAACCGGAAGCGGATCTGCTCATGTTTCTCCTGCGCGCGGCGGCATCATCACGTGACCCGGCTGAAGCGGTGCTGAGTTGTTTGATTAGACGCTTCTTGGCTTTTGCCGGTTCATCAACACTCGTTCCTTGTCTTACTAGTGGAGGCCGTTTGCTCTTCTTTGGAGAATCCTCCGGCTTTGGACTGGAAGGTCCATTGACACTATTCATTTTATCTGATGCGCTGCTCTCCGATCTTTCGACAGGATTTCCGCTAGCGGACTTAAGTTTACCGAATGTCTCCGAAGAATAGTCAGAATTTTGATCTTTTGCAGAATCTTTCCGGAAGTTGACGGGTACCGAACCCCAATGCTTAGCTATCTGTAGTCCAATGAGAATGTACATCACAATGCACGAGATAGACACACCCACTAGGAGAATAATAAACGTGAATTTATACACTTTCCGAAGAAAGTGGTCTTTGAAACGGTCTTCAGTTTCACACACAAACACCGTCGTCTGGTTGTTGCTTATATTTGTCATATTGTCCTGTTTTATACCGCACATTACTGCCCCTGGCACGGACAGAACGACAGACACGAAAAATGATAAAAATACGCAAAGTTTTAACGCAAGTTGTGGAGTAATTTGCCGGCGAAATGGCTGGCATACCTTCCGGTAGCGGTCGATGGAGATGATCAGCAATGACAATGCAGCGGCACAAGCGGCCCATACGTTGAAGAGACACTTTATTTTACACATGGCCAGATTTTCAAATGAGAAAAAATTCCGATGTTTCATGATCTCCGCTGGGATGAGAAATGCGCTGGTTAGTAAGTCAATGATCGCCAGGCATATCACAAACACGCGAAAGTTGTTGTTTTTATACGCCCGGCCGATTGCAAACACTAAAAGTACTAGGATATTTCCGACGACACCAACACACGTAAACAAACCATACACTATAGTCACCGGCAACAGTGCACGGGAGTATCGTAAATTCAGTTCCTCGTGGGTCTCCATTCTACGTCCAATAACAGTCACTAATTTTGCAACAACACAAGGCAAGTCCCGACAGATATCACCTTGCAACTAACAAGTGTTCCGTTTTGCTTAATTTCCCGACGCCCTTTGCAGCAAAAAGAAGCGACAGAATACAATAATCGCTGCGATGATATTGCGCTCTGAGAACGTAATCAGTTATTTCAAGAATGAAATGCGGTGTCAAGCGGCCGAATACGATGGTTGAGATACATACTTTAAAAACACCATTGTCGCACAGGAAATCTTGCTTTCGTAGATAAGAAGTACCCCTCTTAAGAAAACATTCAAGTACTCTACTCAATACTTGATTAACATCGAAACACATATACGGTGAAGAATGCTTCCTTTGTTAACTAGCGAATGTCAGTGGCTAATTTTACATGCACGTCAGGCGTGAGATGGAGTGTAGACTGCTATCTTATTTAATGATCAACGTATGGCATCTTGTCAATAATTCGATTATACTACTGTAGTAGATCGATAAATAGATTTTATTCAGTATTGTAGTTAATCACACCGTACAACCCGCTAAGTAGATGGCAGGTTGGTTGTGTAAGGCAGTTCGTAGCGCGTTTTGTGTTTTTCGACAAGGGTACGTATTTGTTATATTTTGTGTGTTTTTCGTTGCCTTTGGGAGTGATCACTTACATGTGTCGTTAAAGCGATGAATTAACAATTAGTACATACAATTTATGTTCCCAGAAATGCCATACAACTCGAGAAAACAGTTTTTATGTGCGCGGTGTTTGCAAAAATATTGAAATTATCGCCTTTTACGTTAAATACTCGATTTAATTCGTGGTTTGGAACAATTCGAAATCATTGGATAATAACTTCAATCCTTCCTCAATAGATCTGTCGTTTCAGTTTCGTGAAATGTACATTTTCTGAGTAGGTACAAAGTTTTTTATTCAACGAGGTATCAAAAAAATGCTAAAGAAGCTGGCAGTTCCGAGTTTTGAATACTAACGTCTAGGGCAGTTTGCAACAGTTCAATACTAACGTAGAGGCAGGTCAATACTAACGACGACGGCAGTGACACAAATTACTTTATAGGGATATTTGACTCCTTAGGATGATTTGATGCTATAAATGCTATCCAGATTTATACCTGGCTGTATTCCACATCCGTTTCATCAAGTACCACCCGCATCTAGTGTTTTTCCCATTATTTTCGGTAAACATGATTTAGATACAAAATCCAGCATATATTTAAGCAATCACTGATTGTCTTAACAATCAAGTTAAGTTAAAAGCTCCTGTATTTATTTATAAAAGTCGGATTATTTAATCAGTCATAAAATACAAATATTTCTTGAAGCATGTATCTTATAACAGTTCGGTATCACATGTATATGCCCCCCTCCCTCTAACGTTAATCATGTGACATTATTATCATCAATCCTTGCGAAGTTGCGTACCCTTGATGACGTCATCACAAAGCAAGATTGTTTATAACATCCGGGCGGCGGATAAACAACAAGTCGTGGCATAATTTCATTAAATCTACTGTATCACTTGACGTAATGAAAGAACGCGTATTTGGATTTCATGTTATTGGACAATGTTGAAATGGTCTCTTCGATGATACCTGGCATACTAGGTGTCAGTATGTTCATGTCCATTGTTTGTGGAGAGGGAATGGCGAAGTTAATTTTAGAATCCGAAGCCTGACAACAACCTTTTTCTTTACTACCTTCGATAATTTGACCAATATTTCTTGGACCACCCATAAATCTTAGGAATTTCCCTTTAAACAGTCTATATCCTACTTCCCAAAACTCTCTGGTCTCTAGTCGGATGTAACGCATTTGTGACGTATTAGTACATGAATACCAATCCACAATGTCCAGAAATAAAAAAGAAGATAACCAATATTATCCTTAGGAAACTGTCCATTAAGTATTAAATCACACCACTTTTTGTATGTTTCCAGTTGTCCACTATCCTTAAGACTTTCTAAAGCAGCTGGAATAGACTTCATCAATTGTGAGATTTCGTCTGGGGTGCACTCTTTGTTAACTATCAGAATAATTAATGACTGACCCGATATCCATTTCAGATAAAAGTTCTGCAACATCATCATGTATATATGACTTTCAATCATATCTATTTTCACTATTCTTTCAGAGTTATCGTATTTAACTGGTATGTTTTGAATAGCTTAGTTTTTTACTCCGATCTTCGTTTCTGTAAATACCGACTCTTGTCACCCGTCACAAAACCCTCACCTTAACATGGTATTATGTATTCATAACTTTTTGTTCTATAGCCAACACGGCCGGATTTGTCATGAATCTCGGCGTCTCGGTACTTAAGGCACAAATCAGGATGTTTCCCGACCAAATGCTCAATCAAATAACAGTATGCAATGTGTGGGTGTTCACAATAGTAGCATTTTTATGGGTCCATCTCTCATTACTGTGATTAAACCCGAGAAGAAGAATAAAGATCAGAAATCTGATCTTGAAATGCTGAAACAATAATTGTTGCAGTTTCAAAACATGTTGAAAAGGGATATCTCATTGTGTAAGACGATCCCGAAGCGCCCAATATAGAAAGCTATGTATACACATATTAACTCCAGTTTGTCATTAATAAGCACAAAAAGCACATACTAGAAAGCGAAAATTGCCAATCTGGGCGATTACGAGGTATGTTATATATCCAATTGATCTACTTGACAAAAATGCCGTTAAGTAGGGTGGTACTTGATGAAACGGACGTGGAATACAGCCAGGTATAAATCTGGATAGCATTTATAGCATTCAAATCATCCTAAGGGGTCAAATATCCCTATAAAGTAATTTGAGTCACTGCCGTCGTCGTTAGTATTGACCTGCCTCTGCGTTAGCATTGAACTGTTGCAAACTGCCCTAGACGTTAGTATTCGAAAATCGGAACTGCCAGCTTCTTTAGCATTTTTTTGATACCTCGTTGAATAAAAAACTTTGTATCTTCTCAGAAAATGTACATTTTACGAAACTGAAACGACAGATCTATTGAGGAAGGATTGAAGTTATTATCCAATTATTTCGTATTGTTCCAAACCACGAATTAAGTCGAGTATTTAACGTAAAAGGCGATAATTTTAACATTTTTGCAAACACCGCGCACATAAAAACTATTTTCTCGAGTTATATGGCATTTCTGGGAACATAAAGTGTAAGTACTAATTGTTTATTCATCGCTTTAACGACACATATAAGTGATCACTCCCAAAGGAAACGAAAAACACACAAAATATAACAAATAAGTACCCTTGTTGCTTACCACAAAACGCTCTACGAACTGCCTTACACAACCAACCTGCCATCTACTTAGTGGGTTGTACGGTGTGTTAATACATGGATAAATAAAAACATGTATTACTATACATAATAAAACAAATTATACGTACATGTATGCATTCAAAAGTACCCACGACAGGCACACCAACACTAAGGATAACACAAAAAGAGATGTCTCTTATTTCCATTGTGGTCCTTTAGTGGCAGGGAAAGAAAAAAATCATTATTAATTCTGTACAGTGCGAACCATTAATAGTTATTGTGACATCATTTTGTTGTTGATGTGTTGGTGAAATCGACAACAAGGCTGCATGTTTACGAACACGAAATACATGTGTATAATGTTCAAGTACACCATTGATAACTTACGTCAATGGCCAAGCTGTTGCATGTATATTGTTGTAATTCTTAACTGGTACGCACATTGTAGTATTCATGCGACATCTCATTGTTAACCAATGAAGGAATATGATTGTTTTTGTTTCAGTCAATCTGATTCGGATTCGGATACAAGTACATGTAGGACCTATATTGTCACATGTTTGTCTGATAAATGCTACTTAAGGTAGATCTTCTATAATTTATGTCAATGAAGTGGCGGAAGTGTAGATGTGCGTACTGAACATTTTAAATCAGTATGTGTGTTGTTATTGCTTCTTTTCCTAGCAACCATGGTCTAAGGCTTCGAGAACATGTGTTTAGTTGTTTGAAATTCCAGTTTGAATATTCTTGTGTAATTGTCAGCAATATTTCCCGTGTGAGAAACATTTGTGTAATCGTCAGCAATATTCCCGTGTTAGAAACACTTGTGTATTTGTCTGCAATAATTTCCACGTTGGAAAAACTTGTGTAATTGTCAGCAATATTTTCATGTTAGAAACACATGTGTATTAGTCTGCAATAATTTCCACGTTATGAACACTTGTGTAATTGTCAGCAATAATTCCCGTGTGAGGAAACACTTGTGTAATTGTCAGCAATAATTTCCACGTTATGAACACTTGTGTAATTTTTAGCAATATTTCCTGTGTTAGAAACACTTGTGTAATTGTCTGCAATAATTTCCACGTTAGAAAAACTTGTGTAATTGTCAGCAATATTTTGATGTTAGAAACACATGTGTATTAGTCTGCAATAATTTCCACGTTATGAACACTTGTGTAATTGTCAGCAATAATTTCCACGTTAGAAACACTTGTGTAATTTTTAGCAATATTTCCTGTGTTAGAAACACTTGTGTAATTGTCAGCAATAATGTCCACGTTGGGAACACTTGTGTTATTGTCAGCAAAACTTCCCGTGTTAGAAACACTTGTGTAATTGTCAGCAATATTTTCCACGTTATAACACTTGTGTAATTGTGTCAGCAATATTTCCCATGTTAGACACACTTGTGTAATTGTCAGCATTAATTTCCACGTTATGAACACTTGTGTAATTGTCAGCATTATTCCTCATGTTAGACACAGTTGTGTATTTGTCTGCAATAATTTCCACGTTATGAACACTTGTGTAATTGTCAGCAATATTTTTCATATTAGACACACTTGTGAAATTGTCAGCAATAATTTCCATGTTACACACTTGTGTAATTGTCAGCAATAATTTCCACGTTATGAATACTTGTGTAATTGTCAGCAATAATTTCCATGTTAGAAACACTTGTGTAATTGTCAGCAATAATTTCCACGTTATGAACACTTGTGTAATTGTCAGCAATAGTTTCCACGTTATGAACACTTGTGTAATTGTCAGCAATAATTTCCACGTTATGAACACTTGTGTAATTGTGAGCAATATTTTCTTGTTTGAAACACTTTTGTAATTGTCAGCAATAATTTCCACGTTATGAACTCTTGTATAATTGTCAGCAATAGTTTCCGCGTTATGAACACTTGTGAAATTGTCAGCAATAGTTTCCCGTTATGAACACTTGTGAAATTGTCAGCAATAGTTTCCAAGTTATGAACACTTGTGTAATTGTCAGCAATATTTCGCATGTTAGACACATGTATAATTGTCTAATGATAAGGTGGGTTGAAATTCGACTCATGCATGTTCCAGTGCTGTTAAGTCGTCCCGGAGGAGTTGTCTTTCTTTGTCGTTCTCGATTACCTTGAAGACTGCGTTGTCATCAGCGAACAACTTGGTAGAAAAGGATCTTATTGTGTCTGGTAGAGAATGGATATATGCAATAGAGGACCGACTATGACCTGCGGGACTCCTGGGAATACTCTATCTGTTCTAGGTATACCTCCATCAAGGACTACCTGCTGATTCCTGTTTTTCAAGATGGACTTATGCAGCTCTTGGTGTTGTCCTCTACCTCATAATGGTCCAACTTGTGCAGAAGGCATGTTAGTGGTAAAGTCTAGGAGAAAAACGTCCACCTGTCTTCCCGGGGCTATTTGTGTAGGCTATCTCTTAAACACATCATACAGCGTGTCTGTAAGTGAGGAATACATACAGAGAACAACATTACATCACAATAACATACTGCATTTAGCTTTCCATTTACCATGAGTCCATCGGTTTTGGCGTAAGCGAGATCCCTCGCCAATCATGACAGATCTACCACCAAATATATTATGTTCTCAAGAAACCGTTCATTCCATCTCCTGCACACACGCCGAGGATCATCCTAAACATACAAGTTAAATATTGATTCATCTGTGAATAATATAGATGCCTAGTCATCTCTCCTAAGTCTAACGTGGCGTCGCGCCAATTGTATCCGTTCGTGCTTACGGCGATCCGGCGAAATGTCCTGGTACTAATAGACCTACCTACCTACCTACCTTTCCTCTTCGTGCCTACTGACGCATAAGGCTTCAATCAGGTCTCTCCAGGTCTGTCCTTCGCAATCTTCTCTATATCTCCAAGTGTTTTCCCCATCGTCTTTATTTCACTGTTTATCGTCCTTTTCCACGTTTCTTTTGGTCTTCCTCCGAGTCTTTCCTCCGTCTGATGGGGTCCATTTTAGAGCTGTCTTGGTGATGTTATTTGTGTCTTTCCTTATTGCATGTCCTAGCCATCGGAATCTTCCTCGTTTTATTTGTGTATTTGTGTTGTAATGTTTGTTTGTCCAGTTCTTTTGTATAAATCGATGTTGAAAATTATTGTTGGCCAGTAGATTTTGCGGAGGCATTTTGAGTGAAATCCTGATAGTTTTTGTGATCACTCGTCGTCCGTCGTCCGTCGTCCGTCGTCCGTTGTCCGTCGTCGTCCGTCAACAATTGGCTTGTGTACACTCTAGAGGCAACTCTTATACCATAGTTCATACTTTTACCGCACAACAGTTCCTGATGCTCATGCTTGAAAAGTACTGGGTCTACAACTTTAAAATCAAAACGCGTTATTGGAAATTGTAATCGGTCAGCGACAACAATATACAGCTATGTGCTACTTAGCCACGCCCTATACAATGGGGCTGCCAATTATATAAATAAGAAAGAATGAATTAACGCCCGGTTGACTTATTTACTCTCGGGCTATGTTCTCTTACTATAACATTCAAGTTGAGTGCCCAGAAACGCTATATTCAACAAGAAGTATATCCGAGGTGGGGAGCGGTAGGGCGTGCGCATCGGGATCAAGTGGTCCCGGGTTCAATTCACCCCTCTGTACCACTGGTTTATTTCTCTGTGCAAGATACACAAGCTCCACTTCACCATGGTGTAAAATGGTACCTGTGAGGGCAGTGTCTATTCCTGGGCGCCGCATATCGATGTTTCTCATCCACAGGGGAGAAATAGTCTCCCCAGGGAGACACAAGTGTTGGTTTCCATAGGTAGCCCAATGACCAGAGGAAGTAAAATGTCAAAGAGTGCTTGAGCTGAAAATTGCCCAATAAAATGGGTAACTTAACTTATGTATTTTGTTTCAGGAAAAAACATGATGCATCTCCTTGACATGCAACAAAACAATAACAAAGATCCTTGGAAAAAAGATGTATTTCATTGTGTAAATTGATCTTTACTTAACCTTTTCTGTGACAGAAGAGTTTCAAAACACTTGAAAAAACGCACATGCGGTATACGAGTATTAAGTGCTGTTCATGGTCGATCCAATAGTTAGTGATCTTGTTTTGTGACCAGGCGATCCGGGCTCGAATTCCTATCTCGGCAGGTCATACCCTCTCGTGAAAATGTAACAACAACGTCAATTTCTACTTCACATTTGGAGAAGCTAGGTGTTCGATCGACGTTCGTGCTGGTTATAATACAGTTCATACAAACTGTTTAGGTGTACGGAATAAAATGCAAACGGCCATCGCAGTATATGACCAATTCATATATAATGCGGTGGTGTCGAAGTTGTAATGTATCTTAAGATTTCTTTCGTACAAATTGTAATGACTAGATAAGTATTCAATGTAATATTATTTATAATATTTTTTACATTGACTATTCACCAGATATCAAGTACATTTTGTATTACAAGTGTTCAGTCGTATGTAGCTACTTTAACTAAAGTATGTCCTTTGCAATGTGAAGATAAACCATACAGTAACTACTTAACAACTTTTTTCTAAGTATATGCCATCCTTCATCTTTGAATGATAACAATGGGGGAAACGTATTGGGGCGGAAGTGGATACACCGACTATTTCAATGGCCGATTTACGTCGATTCGGTAAGTAAATCTTGACTTTTCGTTGCTTAGTAAGGCGTTTGAAATAAAAACAAGCTGACCAAAGTACCCGGCCAGGTTTCTAGTTTGCGACCCATGGTTGTTTTCCCTCCAAGCACCTATAATTAAGCAGAACACTCGCGCAAAGTACCGTTTTGGTTACAGATACCCTGATTTGCGAATATTTTTATCTGTAATATTTCCTATTTCTCCCGATTTTCATGGTTTATGGTTTGTTTATGGGCCTAGTTTCATTATTTATATGATTATAAGTATGCATGTGAAAAAAATTGCGATTCCATAATACATTGAGGCAAAACACACGAAAGAACCGCTATGATACCCCTGATTAACGCCGTTTGGGGCAAACACCCCTGACACGTAAGAAATGTGGTATAATAAAAACAACATTCGACTTGATCATTAACTGAATATTACGCGCAAATGATAAAAAATGTACATTGTGAATACTAGATAAGTTTATATAATGCCAAAACAGGAATATGTTTTCAAGCTATACACATAAATCTACTTTCCATACACATTTAATCTGCCACTGTGTTAAATTTTAAATTATATATTGACAATGTTTATGGTCATTCTAAGAGTGTTTTCTATTTGCAGAACTGCCCGTAGACTGATCACGTGATGTAGTTGATGCTGCCTGCTAAGACCTGACAAAGAACACATACCTACAACAGTGGATTCGATGATAGGACCAAGCATTTCAACGATTAAACGGTTGACAATGACATGGATGATGGAGTTCGATAGAAAGTGTGAAATATTGCAACTTTCATGAAATAACATTAAAAATATCCTACTTTACGATTCATTGTAGCACCGGAACCCTCTCTGCTCTGGCACCGGCACCCTATCTGTGCTATAGTTATTGTGAGCACAGCGAGGATTCCCGTGCCAGTCAGCTGAACCACACAGAGAGGATGCCGGTGCCACAACAAAACCGAACGTAGGTATTTTACATAATTTGATACGATACAGCGTTTTGCAGACATGGTGCCAATACGGGTAGGGGACACCAGGGCAAGTCAGAACGGTCATTTTTTTAACGAGGGCGTCTCACAAATTCTGCAATTGTACAAACTAAATACGTATTGTTATCAAGCATGGCATTACTCATATAATATAGAGGCACTTCATAGACTGGACGATTGGTTATCAAAATATGAGCATACATATGGATGGGGCAAATCGGAACATGGTCGGGGTTATGATGGAAAAATACTTTAATCATACTCTGTCCTATCCTGCATCGATCAACTTCCACCGGACAAGAACCTATTCATTGTAGTAATAGGTACTCATCAGAACAAAATACAGCAATCCCTGACGTATTCGGATACTCACCACCAAATATAACTACTCATACAACAACTTAATACATACATATCATATCTCATTTTGGTACTTAGCACATTAAACTAAAGCCACAATATGTCCTACGAATATTTACAACCACTGAATACAGCCGAACAAGGTCGTTGCCACCCTAGAGATCAGTTTTATTAGTCCCTATTTTAGTTGTTCGTTCTTGCCACTGTCACATACACACTCACATGCTAGCTATAAAAATATACAACTAATGTACTCACCACCAACAAATACAGCCATATCAGGTCCAATGCGGTGCTCAAACCCACATAGAACAGTCACCCCGAGGCTGGGTACTCGCAAACATCAACTACAACCATACCAGACTCGAATGGGTCTCACAACAACCATATAATACCCATTTTTTTTAAATCAACTCATGCTATAGCTACACCAGGTCGTCATTGCCACCCAGAACAACCATACCCGGGTTTATGTGGTGATTATTCGACACACTTAACCCATTCTAGGTAAGAAAGGGTTCTCAATCTCGAACAACCACCGACTATTGCCAACCTATTCCCTTAGGTACAACCATACCTGACTATATGGACTAGCTACAAACCATGTATGCATTGTTATGTTCCTGTCTGTAGAAAGAGGAAGTACCGTACGCATGGTTGGTAGCTAGTCCATATACGTGTAGTCGGGTATTGCTATTCTTGTGTGGGTAAATATGCATAAGGTATGGTTGTACTGATTTTAAAAAAATGGGTAGTATATGGTTGTTGTGAGACCCCTTCGAGTCTGATATGGTTGAAGTTGATGTTTGCGAGTACCCAGTCTCGGAAGTGAATGTCCTATGTTGTTTTGAGCACCGCATTGGACCTGATATGGCTGGACTAGATGGTGGTGAGTACCAATTAGTGGTATATTTTTATAGCATGGGTATATGGTAGTGGCAAGTACGAACAACTAAAATAGGGACTAATAAAACCGATCATTAGGGTGGCAACCTACCGTAAACGACCTTGTTTGGCTGTATCCAGTGGTTGTAAATATCCGTAGGACATAGTGTGACTTGAGTTTGATGTGTTAAGTACTAAAAAGGGATATGCTTTGTAAGTATTAAGTGGTTGTGTGAGTATTTGTTTCAAATAATAGGGTGTATTTACTTGAGTTCCGTGGTGGTGAGTATCCGAATTCGTCAGGGATTGCTGTATTTTGTTCTGATGAGTACGTATTACTACAATGAATAGGTACTTGTCCGGTGGGAGTAGATACACGATAGGACCGAGCATGATTTATTTTTCCATCTTAACCCCGACCGTGTTCCGATTTGCCCCGTCAATTTGGATGCTCATATTTTGATAACCAATCGTCCAGTCTATGAAGTGCCTCTATATTATGTGAGTAGAGCCCATGTTTGATAAATAAATACGCATTTAATTTACACAATTGCAGAATTTGTGAGAAGCCCTCGTTAAAAAACAAATGTCCGTTCTCACTTGCCATGGTGTCCCCTACCCGTTTTGGCACACTGTCTGCAAAACGCTGTATCGTATCAAATTACGTAAAATACCTACGCTCGGTTTTGTTGTGGCACCGGCATCCTCTCTGTGTGGTTCAGCTGATTGGCGCGGGAATCCTCGCTGTGCTCACAGTAACTATAGCACAGAGTGGGTGCCGGTGCCAGAACAGAGAGGGTTCCAGTGCCACAACGAAACGGGAAGTATGCTCTTTTTAATGTTATTTCATGAAAGTTGCAATATTTAAAGCATTTAAAGGCCTGATTGGTTCAAGGACTTTCTGTATCTTCGGCAAAATCGTCGGTTTTCGTACCTCTCCTGTCGAGAGGGTGACAATACGTATAGACACCGTGAACTGTTCTCACACACAAGCATGTGCATGCTATTATCAAAACAAAGTGGATTTTTAAGGGTTTTATTTGATATTTCTCATGTTAGTATAGAATTTCACACTTTCTATCGAACTCCATCATCCATGTCATTGTCAACTGTGTCGTTGAAATGCTTGGTCCTTTCATCGAATCCCCTGTTGTAGGTATGTGTTCTTTGTCAGGTCTTAGCAGGCAGCATCAACTACATCACGTGATCATTCTACGGGCTGTTCTGCAAATAGAAAACACTCTTAGAATGACCATAAACATTGTGAATATATAATTTAAAATTTAACACAGTGGCAGATTAAATGTGTATGGCAAGTAGATATATGTGTATAGCTTAAACATATTCCTGTTTTGGCATTATATAAACTTGTTTAGTATTCACAATGTACATTTTTTATCATTTGCGCATAAAGTCGAATGTTGTTTTTATTATACCACATTTCTTACGTGTCAGGGGTGTTTGCCCCAAACGGCGTTAATCAGGGGTATCATAGCGGATCTTTCGTGTGTTTTGCCTCAATATATTATGTAATCGCAATTTTGTTTGCACATGCATACTTATAATCATATAAATAATGAAACTAGGCCCATAAACAATCCATAAACCATGAAAATTGGGAGAAATAGGCAATATTACTGATAAAAATATTCACAAATCAGGGTATCTGTAACCAAAACGGCACTTTGCGCGAGTGTTCTGCTTAATTATAGGTGCTTGGAGGGAAAACAACCATGGGTCGCAAACTAGAAACCTGGCCGGGTACTTTGGTCAGCTTGTTTTTTATTTCAAACGCCTTACTAAGCAACGAAAAGTCAAGATTTACTTACCGAATCGACGTAAATCGGCCATTGAAATAGTCGGTGTATTCACTTCCGCCCCAATACGTTTCCCCCATTGGATAAGGGGGTTTGTTGATTTACATATATCTGCCGGTCTGACTGTCGGTCAGTCGGTCTGTAGACCAAATGGTTTCCGTTCAATAACTCAAGAACGCTTTGCCCTATGGCCTTCAAACCTTATACATGTATGGATAGTCCGGCAGTTTGGTGAAAAAATTGTGGGTTTGATGATAAAAGCATGAAACTTTGCATGATGGTAGTTGAATGTATTTTAGTCAAAATTAGATATGGACCCACTTTCAAAAATATCCAATATGGCCGCCATTTTCAAAATGGCCGCCATTGTGAAAATTACATATAGTGTACCTTGAAAATGTTATTTGCAATGACATCACAATAAAACAGGGCATAATAACCAATAAAGATGCCATGAACATTAATAACCAATTAAGAATGCCATAAATCATTTTTTACTAACTGGCAGAGTAATTTTTACAAAACAAACGAACAAAACAACTCTAACCTGAGATCTTACAAACAAGAAAAGTGTAAATATGTTTGTTGAGAAAAGAATACAGCTTGACTTGGTTGTTATGTATGCTGTTCCCAACAATATTAGATATGAACCCAATTTGTTGTATTAAAATAGCGCCATTTTCCAAGATGGCTGCCATATTCTAGTTAGTGTTTACTAAGGTTCGAAACATGTCAATCTTCTTTTAATTATGTTTTGATATTATATTAATATTTTATTATCAGTATTCAGTATCATAGATGATGTTTTAGCATAAAAACAACCCAAATAAGGTCAGTCAAAACGGCGACAATGCTATAAAGATGGCCGCCATTGTACTATTAATTGTAAAACAATGTAATATATGTCAATTTATAGTCTACATTTGTATATTCTTCACCTATAATGACAATGGCTTGCTATAACGTTATGCAAATTGATAATAGGATGTAGAAACAAGCTTCCAGACGCAATCATAGAAAATGGTGACCGTAATGATTACCTTTTAGAAGTGTTAGGTACCCTGGAAAACCTTCTGATGTTTTGTACCCAATTGCGTGTGTACTAAATTTGGTGTACATCAACGGTTGTATAGTTGTTGTAACTACCAAATAAAATAGGAATAACTGTAGCTGGTGTTTGTTCATATCCCTGATGATAGGAAAGCTGTGTCTGGTGACTGTATGTAGCCAATCAGACAATAACCGCAGACAAGGAATGTATGTATTGGGTAATTGCGAGTACCCTGCACATGAGTACTTGTACTAGTATATAATACGACTGGAAAAAACGTAATCACAAAGTGTTTAGGCAGTGGGATTCGCTTTTATATATTGAATTTTATTTTTGCCTACAGCTATAATCATCGATCACTATAGAAATTCCTAAAAGAACAATTGAGATTGTTGTATTTCTAAGTGAATTATATTTGGAAACAAATGTTGTGAATATTAAGATGAATCTATCAAATATTATGGCCAAAAGTCATCTCAAACAGAGATTGTTATCGGAGAACAAACACTATTCCGATCTCTAGAAAGCCTGAGACGAAGAGATGGAGATGGATAGGACGCGTCAGTCAAATGGAGCCGCAGACTCTATCCCACGGGTAGCTATGAGATGGACACCAACATGGAAGAGAAATAGGGGAAGACCAAAGGAAAAGTGGCGGAGATCAACAAATCAAGAAATGACAGCTAAAAGCTGAACATGCGGTCAAGTGGAGCGATTACCTGCGGATGGAGATCATCGGCGTTCTTGAATGATGGCCTTAGGAGCAAACCATACTGAAGAGGCTTAAGTAGGTAGGAATATTGGTATTGGAATGTCTGTGCATGACAGCTGTGATTACCTAATAAAGACAAGTCGTGCCTGAACCAAAATGCTGTTAGTACACGTAGACAATCACCTGGTGACTATCCACACATACCAGTTTGGGTTTACCTCATGGTTAGAAGTACTCAGTAGGACCAAGAACGAATGTGTGTAGTACTTTTTGTTATCATGTACGCAATATGAACTAGGAATGGCTATGATAATTCAGTAGTAGCAGCTCCTTTTAGTGGTTTGTACCACGTTAGAATAGAAATGACTGTGCCTGTCTATGCCTGGTGAACAAGAATGACAAAAGAGGACAAGACATGCCTCTATCTGGTGATTGTGAGTAATCAATAGGACCAGGGATTGACTGACCTTTTACTGTCATTGGTGAGGGTTTGCAAATGTCGTCAGAAATTGAGTTACACAGGTGTGAGTTACTATGGTATATACCAAACTCCAACCAGATTGAAAATTTATAGCTATCCAATACAACATCGAATGGCTTTACATTTGGCTTTATATGGTCTAGACCGAATCAGGGACAACTGGACAAGTGACTGAGGGTATCCTGTTAGGTTGATTATGATTATAAAGCCGGAAGCATAGGGGATCTATATTGTTTTTGACTACCACATATAATGTGGAGGTTGAGTAAATTCCCATTAGAGTGCGGGGTTGTGGTGTTCTCAGGACAAGTGGCATATGCAATGAATGTGCAGTTGCCGTGACCTGTTTTGCTGACAAGATGATCTGCGTTTCTAAGTGATATGAAGGCAACCCCGCAGCCACCGCATCTGATTATGATTATACACTTACCTGGTAGTAGTGAGTGTATGTACCAAATAGGACAAATAATGGCAGTACAATGGTTACAAGATAGACCATAGTACATGATGGTTGTTAGCAAATGTACCACTTGGTCAGGAATTACTGCATGTGTATTTGATGGTGGTCAGTACCCCAAACGTATGGGAATACCTGTATATGATGGTTAAGATAACACACAAGGACAAGCAATCAATGTACTTAATAAGAGCAGAAATGCTTAAAAGTTAAACAAATTACCAATTGTCTAGGGCTTTTTTCAGTTGTTAATCCACTCAAGCACCCTTTGACATGTGAACATCCCTTGGTCATTGGGCTACCTATGTAAACTTACGTTCGTGTCTCCATAGGGAGACTATTTTTCACCTGTGAGTTTGGCAGCCAAGATCGATCTGCAGCGCCTTGTCCTCACATGTACCAATTTACACATTGGTGGAGCATGTGGGTTATTCTTGCTCAGATAAATCTACCCATTGACCTATCGATCGCGAAGCGCGCGCCGAACTCTAGGCCACCGCTCCCAACTTTTACTTGTGCCTGGCGATGTTTTGTGCCATATTTAGCTTTATACTATGATCGTGTATCCGAAACATATAAAGTTCTATCAAATGTCCATACTATATACATGTAGGTACCTAACACTGTAAAAAGGTTCTCGTAACGGTTAGTTTATCATGTCTGGTTAATTAAGATCTTAAATCTTGATAATACATTCTATGATCAATTACTTAAGTTTTGTAAAATTATAGCAATCTATTCACGGCCATAATTTAGCAACATTATCTATATAGGTACATCTTTCAAAGTGCACCAAATTCTAAATCGATTAATTCAAGACATATCCGAACATATTGTTGACAAACATTTCAAACATTGTATATTTATAATGTGTGTAATAACCTTATTATAAAATGCATTCTATGATATAGAGTATGTGTATTTGATTTTTTGGCTTAAAGACAAAAATAAAGGATATAATCTTAGGTGAGGATACACAAATGCACACAAGGCCTGTGTTTTTAATTATCGGACAAGGGCGGCCATCTTGAAAGCATTGCCACCATTTTGATTGAACTTATTGGATGCATATTACTCTAAATCACCATCTATGATATTGAATATTTATGCAAATTACTAAGACAAAATAAAAGGTAGATTTACATATTTTGAACTTAAGTAAATACAAACGTACATGCAAGTCACAAACTTGAATATGGCGGCCATTTTGAAAAATGGCGCTTTTATGATACTTGACAAATTGGATTGATATATAATATTGTTGGGAATAGCATATATAACAACTATGTCAACCTGTATTATTTTCTCAACAAACATAATTACTCTATTCTTGTTTGTAAGATCTCAGTCCATAAGATTTTGACAGCCCCCCCCCCATTTTATAAAATAATGACAATTTTGTAAAAAATGCTTGCCAGATGGATATCAAAATGTTCATGGCATCTCTTTGATTGGTTTTAAGCACATGCTAGCCCTGTTTTATTTGTGATGTCATTGCAAATAACATTTTCAATGAACACTATATTGTAATTTTCGCAATGGCGGCCATTTTGAAAATGGCGGCCATATTTGATATTTTTGAAAGTGGGTCCATATCTAATTTTGACTAAAATACATTCAACTACCATCATGCAAAGTTTCATGCTTTTATCATCAAACCCACAATTCGACTAAAAATATGCACCAAACTGCCGGACTAGGAGGTTGATCAGCAACAGAGGGCAAACCTATAGTCCCCTGCAGTCGAAAGCTGGTAGTTGACTTATAATTGTCTAGCAGAAGGAGAAACAATCAATATTCAGTTTTCGGCCTAAGTAATTGTAGTGTTTATACATAGATCGACTCTAAATGTCAAAGGTAACAAAACCCACACTCTGATAGCAAACAGTATGAGTTATACAGTAGAACGTTGAACATCATGTTGTACAGTCAATAAATATATATTAATCTTATAATCGTTGTGGTTAGTTATGAATAACACCACTTAGAACATTACATTTGGCGACGAGGATTACAACAAGTTTTTAATTAATTGTTGAAAAAAACAACATTGGAATTTTACGTGACATTTAAGTGACTCATTCATGAAAATTGATGTTTTACTAACGAAAAATGGCACAAGGATTACCAGTGTTTTCAAACTTTGTTGTGAATGAACCTGCCGTAGACACTCGTTGGAAGAAATGGTGCAACCGTCTTGAGAACTTGCTTGTTGGATTAGATATAAAAGATGCAAAGAGAAAACGTGCATTGCTCCTGCACTATGCTGGTGAAGGTGTGGATGAAATTTTCGACACATTATCAAACACAGGAGATGATTACACGACGGCAATAACAAAATTGACTGAGTATTTCGCACCCAAAAAATGTACCGAGTACGAGATTTACAAATTCCGCCAATTGAAACAAGAATCAGATGAATTAATTGACGCATTTCACACAAGGCTCCGGAAGTTATCTACAAATTGTGAATTTGCAGATGCAGACAAAGAAATCAAATCGCAAATAATTCAGGGATGCTTATCAACAAGACTTCGCAGAAAAGCCCTGAAAGAGGAAATATCATTGGACAGAATAATACAAGAAGCAAGAGCACTTGAACTGTCTGATAAACATGCTTCAGATATTGAAAATGGAACAACAGAAAAGTCTAATAGTGTAAGAAAACAGACCTACGGACCAAAGAAAAAAGCAGCATACAAGCCAAATAAATCTAATAAAACGAGGAAATGCAGGAATTGTGGATATGATTACCCTCATAAATCTAAATGTCCGGCTCAAGGGAAGGAATGCAACTACTGTCACAAGAAAAACCACTTTGAAAGCGTATGTCGCTCGAAAACGAAACAATCTGGAAAAACGCACAATTTAAATGACTATTCGTCAAGTGATGACAGTGACCACAGTGTACAAAACTATGCTTTTGGACTAAGTGTAAACGCCATTTCTCCACGACCGTACATAAGTGCATCAGTCAATGGACATAATGTTAAGTTCTTGGTTGACTCTGGCTCTTCAGTAAACGTACTAGACCAAGAAACGTACAACAAGATGACACCAAAACCAAAACTGCAGCAATCAAATACGAAAGTGTTTGCATATGGTACAAAATCAAATGTGAAGCTCCTTGGAAAATTTATAGCTACCGTTGAAACGAAGCAGAAATACACCACGTGTGAAATTCTCGTGACTGAAGGGAAAAGTGGTAATTTGCTGTCATATGTTACGTCAGTGGATCTACACGTGATGACAGAAATTCATTCACTGCAACCCAGTAAAGTCGATGAACTTTGCAAGAAGTACAAATCTGTGTTTACAGGTATAGGAAAGTTCAAGGACAAACAGATTGATCTATATCTTGATCCAAATGTGCAGCCAATAACACAACCACACAGACGAATTCCGTTTCATCAACGAAAACAAGTTGAGAAGGAATTGAAACGCCTTGAGGACCTGGATATCATTGAGTGCGTAGATGGACCTACTGACTGGGTCTCGCCCATAGTGGTAGCGCCAAAACCAAAGTCGAAATCAAATGAAATTAGGCTGTGTGTGGACATGCGATTGCCAAATCAAGCAATTAAACGAACTAAACATATCATTCCGACAATTGATGACATGATAGTGGATTTGAATGGATCCAAAGTATTCTCTAAACTGGATCTAAACTCCGGATATCATCAGCTTGAACTCTCAGAAGCTTCTCGCAATGTGACGACGTTCACAACACATGTTGGTATTAGACGGTATAAACGTTTGAGTTTTGGAATTAATAGTGCCGCAGAAATATTCCAAAATACACTCCGCACTGCGCTGGAAGGGCTAGACGGGGTAAGGAATATATCAGACGACATAATTGTATACGCGGAATGTCCAAAACAGCATGACCAACGTCTAGAGGCCGTTTTGAAACGCTTACATACAAAGGGGTTCACGTTGAATAGAGATAAATGTGAATTTAACAAACGTAAACTTGAATTCTTTGGCTATGTATTTGGTGAAGATGGACTCTCTGCCGATCCGAAAAAATGTGAAATCATCAAAAATGCTCCATCACCAACAAATGTCTCAGAAGTACGTAGTTTTCTGGCCATGACAAACTATGTATCAAGGTTTATTCCAGGTTATTCAACAATAACTGAACCATTGCGTAAACTGATAAAGAAGGATGTTAATTGGATATGGGAACAGGAGCAGCAAGAAGCATTTAAAAAGCTACAGAACAGTCTGAGCAGCGACACTGTGATGACTTACTTCAATCCGAAAGCTGATACGGAAATAATCGTCGACGCCAGTCCAGTAGGAATAGCAGCAATTATGCTTCAAAATGGTAGAGTAGTTTGCTATGCAAGCAAGTCACTAACTGATGTAGAAACACGATATTCTCAAACGGAACGTGAAAATCTAGCCATTGTCTGGGCAATTGAGCATTGGCATATCTATTTATGTGGACATCCATTCACTTTAATTAGTGATGCGAAGGCACTGGAACATATCTATGCCAATCCGAAGTCGAAACCGCCAGCAAGACTTGAACGTTGGAGAATGAGACTACAAGCATATGATTTTCGAGTAAAATATAGACCTGGTGAATCAAACATGTCAGATTACTTAAGCCGACATCCGGATGCCGCCAGTTCAAAGCCAACAATACAGTCAAACCGCGCGGAGGAACATGTATCGTTCATAGCACATCAATGTGTTCCAAAAGCAGTTAAAATGAATGAAATCATAAGTGCCACTGGCAAGGACAGTGACTTACAAACAGTTATATCAAATGTCAAACGCTCGACATGGAAAAAAACACATAACAATGTAATTGAAGTTTTTGCACGATGCAAAAATGCACTAACAGTCGCGTATCTTAAAGATGGTGAAGTTTTACTTCATAATTCAAAACTGGTGATACCAAAATCACTTCAGGAAAAAGTGATAAACATTGCCCATGAAGGACATCAGGGTATCGTTAAAACAAAACAGTTGTTACGCGAAAAAGTTTATTTCCCGGGAATTGACAAACAGGTTGAACAAAAGTGCAAAAGTTGCATACCATGCCTTGCTGCAACAAAAACAAATACAGCAGAACCACTAAATATGAGCGAAATGCCACAATATCCATTTCAACGTGTCAGTATGGATTTCGCAGGACCTTTTCCCGATGGAAAATACGTACTAGTGTTGATAGATGAATACTCACGTTTCCCAATAGTTGAAATTGTCAACTCAACTTCAGCAAAAACTGTCATACCAGTTTTAGACAAAATATTTTCAGAACACGGAATATGTGAAGTTTTGAAAACTGATAATGGCCCTCCAATGAATGGACATGAATTCTCACAGTTTGCAAATTATATAGGATTTACACACAGGAAAATTACTCCATTATGGCCGCAAGCAAATGGTGAATGCGAAAGATTCATGCGATCTATAGGCAAAGCGATACGAGCAGCTCAAGCTCAAGGCACGTCTTGGAGACAGGATATGCACTCATATTTGAGGAATTATCGCGCAACACCACACGCTTCAACGAAAATATCACCAGCCGAATTGTTTTATGGACGCTGTATCAATATCAAAATACCAAGTGTGTCAACGCCCACACAGTCGGATCAGACATACATAAACAATAAACATATGAAAGCCAGAAAGTCTGACAAAAATGCAAAACAGAAAATGAAATCATACGCTGACACTAGACGACATGCGAAACCGTCCAATCTAAAGTTAGGGGATACTGTGCTGGTTAAGCAAAATAAACAGAACAAACTGACACCACCGTTTGATCCAAACCCGTATGAAATTACGTCTAAGAAAGGGTCAATGGTCACAGCCAAGCGAGAGGACAAAGAAATAACAAGGAATTCTTCCTTTTTCAAAAACATTGAATACCCGCCGCAATTACCACCATCATCATCATCATCATCGGACGACAACTTCACAGAGAATCCAACTGAACTCCATCCTAGTGATATACCATCGTCAGATAATACACAACCTTTTCGAAGAAGTGTGCGTGAGAGAAAATCACCTGAATATTTAAAAGATTATGTTACAAAATAGTGTTCTTAAAAATAGCGAAACTGTTATACAAAAGTGCTGATTTAAGTGTTTAATGTTTGAATGTATATAGTGTATATTACTTTTTGATTTATTGTAATCATGTTTAGGCAAATGTTTAAATTTGTGAAAATCTAATGTTCCATACAAACAGAGTGATACTGTATTTTTAGTAATATTCATTCAACCTAATTTCACCACAAACAATCATACTCTGGAATGTCATTGAAACATGACACTGTTGTGAAAGATACTGTTCATGGACCATTAAAATACACTCGTGTTTTATTTGACATTATACCGCCTAGAATGAACACGTGCAGAACTTTCAATGATATGAACACTTGTGAACTTTGATAAATTACGTACAGACACATTGACAGAATTTGTCTGGATTCATACCATGTTTGTTTATTGTTTCATTTATATGTTTCACATGATATTATGTTACCATGGCTATGCAAGTATCAATTCAAGTGAAGGGGAGATGTAGTGTTTATACATAGATCGACTCTAAATGTCAAAGGTAACAAAACCCACACTCTGATAGCAAACAGTATGAGTTATACAGTAGAACGTTGAACATCATGTTGTACAGTCAATAAATATATATTAATCTTATAATCGTTGTGGTTAGTTATGAATAACACCACTTAGAACATTACAGTAATCACGTTTGGAGGAAAATATAAAATGAACAAACACAGTAAGAAAAGTGACCATGATATTTTATTGAACAATGGTTGGTGGGAACTATATAATATATGGTTAATATTGTGACTATAATATGTCGGTGAGGGTTGACTACAAACTAGTGTACAGATCAATCATGATATCTATATGGTGAGTTAAACAATATCAAGCTAATTTAAGGCATATGTAGCCATTGTGAGGCACACTGAGGTGCTTGCCTGTGAAGAATTGACAAATTTCCAAAATATGCACTTTTAAAAAAATGCCTCAATTAAATAGAGACGAGAAAGAATTAGTCTCAGTGTTTTTTGGCCTCTTGATAAGTACAGGCCATGTACTGCACTGTATCGGCATAGTAAATTGAGTATTACGTAATACATATGTATATTGCAAGAACTTCATGTATGTGCATTGCTAGTTAACTAAATGTTTTCAGTACTACTAAACAATATATTATTCACATAAAATACATTAAAAACCATTATAAAATGATTCACCCAGTTTTCCTGGCTGGTAAAGTATCTTAAGTAGCAGAAAACTTAGAATTGTCTTAAAATCGTAAAATGTCCTCAAGTGTATCAGCTGAACAATCTAACTAGTCAAAACCAATTTCAAAACAATCAAGTAAACCTACACTAACAAAATGTCACTTAATAATGAGCCTTCAGCGAGTGAATTTTGATATTTTTAAGTATTGCGCATTTATAAAAAAATAATAAAATTAAAGTACATGTTTTTATTTCAGACCCTGGTTTTATTTCATTAAGTAGTTTACAATATAATAAGTAGAAGGTTCCACATATAAACCCTGTGTGTAAAGACAAAATACATAATAAATTAAAAAGGTGGTTTAAAATGAGAGGTGGTACTACAGGTAACTGTAACATTGAAAACGAAAAAAAAAAATGAAAAAATTTTTTTTTTAGATTTTTTTTATAAATTTTCCAAAACATTTTTTTTTTTCGTTTTCAACAATACAGCCACCTGTGGGTGGTACATGGTATGAACAATGATGGTAGTAATTTAGTAATGTGTAAATGAATTAACAAACAAATTAAAAAATGTTAATATGGCAAAAAATGTTAAGACGATAAATTTCAAAAGCAAAGACAATCAAAGCACTGAAAGTACTGATGTGTGGCGAACTGATGTCATTTTGACCATTCAAATAAAGACTGCACCAACATGCTGTGTCAGAGTTCTGATAAGCCCAGACTCACTTGAATGTTTGTGCTGCTCTCAAGACACCAAGCGTCAGTGTCAAGATGAGTGACTGGGTAGTCTCCATACAACTGATGAACTGGGAATTAAAACACAACAAACGAGATGCCCCCCCCCCCCCCGCTATGGAAACAGGACTAGGTAGAAATATGTTGGGAAAATTAAATAAGGCCAGTTTTTTATTATTAATTGATTTACGGGATTTTTTATTTTTTAAAAAAAAATAGGGTCGGGGGGTCGAAATAAAAATAAAGGTACAAAAATCACAGAGTCGACAAAAAAATAAAAATAAAAGCTTAAACGTATCAATTTTTTTTTTATTTTATTGTTTAATGCCCTGCTTGAAGGACCTTTACTGAGAAGAAATATATGTTTAATACTAGTCATATTTATCACAAGACTACTTTAAACTGTCAAATTGACTAGAACTCAAAATGTCATATATAAACGCAACACTAGAAAACCATATAATATATATGTATATTTCTGACTAGACTTAAACTTTTATATCCCGAAGGAACATTGAACAGTCTCTTGCTTTGCTTTTTAAAGGGCCATATATAAACGCAACACTGGAACACCATATGTATGTTTCCTGCAAGGGGGTTTTCGGGGATCTCCCCCAAGAAAATTTTGATTTCTGAAGCCTAATTGAATCCTGCATCCTGGTGAATTATGAAGATATTTTTTCAGATTTGTTGTTACCAATAAAAATATTTATTTTTATATCAATGTGACAATTTTAAGCAGCTTAATTATTTTGTGGTTGATCCTAAAGCTATTACTGAATGATTCAATCAACATTCATGATACCCAGAAAAAATACCAAAATTACAATATACATTAACATACTCGTAACATCCTTGCTACATAGTAATAATTGATAAAAGATCGATCTCATCCTATTCTAGTCAAAAACTGGTAAAATTGTTGAGTATGTTTGAATGAAAAAAAAATAGTTAAAACTCGAATCATACCAGCACCGTTCAATGCTTTAAACATCTCGTCAATTGTCACGAGTTTAATCATGAATGTTCGCGAGTGAAGTAAATCAGCAAAGTTGGTACATCGAAAAAAGTCAGCTGCATCAGTCAAATATAATTTCAAATTTAATGCACGTATATCGAATGCAATTTACGGCATAAATTTCACATGTCGCATGATCAAAGTTCACGGAATCGCTAAACCGCTCCTATGAACTTACTCGCATCGGTTCCATCAAACGACTTTGATGTAGAAATTGTCGCCGCACGGCTTTTGATAATTGAAACTGACGACCTTTACTGAGTACAGATGAAACATTCGTCTTCCGTAATTAGGTCAAAATGTTGACCTCGGATCGGAAAAATTGCTCATGTTAGGATTGTTGGGATATGTTTATCAAGGAATTATATCAGCGCGGAATATGAATTTAATAGGTATGTTCTTTGTAATCTCGACATTTGTAGAATTTGAAAGTAAATTGTTTGGATTTAATTTATAACACACGCGTTTGTCGTAAATAACCAGCCGCTTTTCTGATGTACGACGAAAATTAAATCAGTCAGTAATTTAGTGGATGTGTCAATTTTCGCCAATCAATTAAAGCGTACGTGTTTACATATAACAGTTTGTGATTTACACATATGCAAGGATCTACTAAAGTTTATTTTTAGCAGGACGCGTCAATGATTATCTAAGGAATCGCGGACGCTGATTGGTTCATGACGCATATTTTTGGTAATTAACCCCTCCTCTCGCCTGTCAATTACTCGATACAAGGAACGCCGCGATTGTTTATTGCATTATCATGCGTATACGTTTGGTTTATTCCATTTTTTACAGACAATGAAATTCGCCGATAATAAAAATCGGATGCGATAAACACTTGCGAATATAATTTTTTTACCGTCGTCGACAGTTTTATTTTTACGAGCGGGGCATGAAGGTCGTCGGCGGAATTAATGAAAATAAAAATGCAAAGAGACACTTTTATTTTTATTTCATTTGACCAAAAAATACGGTCGGCGGTCCCGTAAATCAATTTATAAAACAATGTTGGCCTAAAGGGATGTAATTAATAAAATAGAACCAGATTTCTGTAGAAGGAAAATATAAGAAAATGATATCAATGGTAATATCATGACTTTTTTTTGGTTGAATGAAATAATTCAAGAACGGAACCAGATAGAATTATGGTTTCATGTCACATCACTTCTCTTAGATGCCATATATATTTAAAGTCGATCAATTGAATTTAGGTGGACAAGTGGTCCAGTGGTAAGGGCTATTGACTACTGATATGATTATAATGAAGGTTGTCCGTACTCCCGCCGGATCAAGAGCAGAAATGTTTTTCGGAGTAACATAACTAAACTTACGAACAGACTTTCGGACCATACTCAGCGTAAATTCTATAGCATTCTGTCCGATATGTTAATACAATCGTATTTAAAACAGGTCAATTATATATTTTGGAATATACTACAAGTTATTTTTTGAAAATCTGACGATTATTTATGTATTGGTTATTATTTTAATATTGCGTATTCTGTTCCGAAATATGAACTCGCGCTAATCAGCGGGTGATATTTATTATAGCTATTATGTTGTATTTAGCATATTTTTATGCACCAGTCAGTGTGCGACCATGGTCCCATCCCAGGTGATGGGCAGTGGATAGCTGATAGTTTTCAAATATATGCTCAGTACATCTAGAAACGCAACGTTTTCAACCTTGATTTGTTCTAACTTCCATCGTTCATACAATTTTTAATTTTATGTAATTATATTGTATAATCGCGTAGAAAATTTGCTATTGTCGAAATTGTATCGATCGGGTTACGTAACTCTCGTGCGTCAAGAAAATCACAAAACGCACGAATTCCACGTGCACCATTTACGCATGATAAATTTTGGTGTAAATTGCTTCGAATCCTTTGTAAGGTTTGCCAATAGAAAGAAAATCACAAAAGAAAAGTTCTAGGCTTCGGAATAAAAATGTCAGAATAGTCCGAACATGGGCCAAATAAAGCTATTCGGATGCCTATGACGGAGACGTCAAATGGGAGGTTTCTCTAAGGCTAAATTGTCATGAACCGACAATGTTTCATCTGGTGACACTCTACTAGCACTTTGGCACCGTTTATAACCACCCATGTCCATGTCATCCATGTGAAATAACTCTCCGACAGGACCAGTAACTCCACGTGTACCAGCTCTAGGCAAAGTCCACAAGTGGTTCATACACTTCAAATCATCTTGTTGGACGTCATGAATATGCACTCTATCAATAATTAATCAATACTGGATATTTTCACTTAGAACAACGATTCTGAAAAATTAGGATTTTACTGATTTGTGCTCCGTTACCTTTTAGCCGCACTATACACACATGCGTTGTTCAGTCGCATCGATAGCACTGTATGAAAACAATGTTACAGTTGCATTGTTCATGGAATAAAATATCATTAAGTAAATACTGTTTCGTTGCCAGTCATACAAAGTTTAAAAAAGTGTTAATAGTAACCCCAGTGTTGCGTTTCTAGATGTACTCAGTATAGTATTTTTTATTAAATCCATATCAAGAAGAATGTATTTAACTTCTAAATTCTGAGTATCAAAGTTGTTAACCCTTTTTTATACCAGTAAATTTTATGACCCTAAATTCCTAACTTCTGCAGCTGTCTCCAAATCAACTAACAAGAACCCGATATAAAACCCATTCAATCAAAAATAGTTTTAACGGTCTATTTCCTGTCTCATGGTGTGTTCAATCCCTTGTAAAAACATAGATCCCTGTGTTACATGACCCCCAACTGTCCCAAAACAAGTTACTAACGACCTACCAATATACAACCCCTTGAAGTTTACCAGATTGTATGATCAATTTTCTGCCTCATGCAGCTTCAATAATTGATTACAAATTTCTTGTCAAAATAAAGATCTAGCTAGGATTATGTAATGTTACATAATAAGGAGGGGCTAATTAAAAAATGCATAGATAATATTGCACAACGTGGCTTGTGGGAGGAGCTAATTAGATATGCATTAATGGGCTTTATAACTGCACATTAAGTGGGAGGAGCTTATTAATTATTTATAATTATTGAAGTATGTTTGCCCAAAGACCTGTAATTTAGGTCTCTGGTTAAGAATTTTGTTTGCCCAACGTGTATATACTAATTAACGGCCTTTTAATCCAATTACCGTTAACTTTTCAATTCGAAACCTTGTGAAAATATATTACCGCTTTAAAAGGCATATTAGTTCGCATGTTGCGCGTTTAAACTCGCCGTAGAGTGTTTATTAAATGAGATCTATATGAAAGTCGCACATCTTAATGAAACTGAACGTATCGTCTTTAAAATAGCTTTTAGTTCTTAATGTTACTTGGAAAGTAAAAATATAATTGGTGATTTACGACACCAGGTTGTTGCTAAAAATCGCGCAATTCATGAATAGAAAATGTAAGTGCTCGCTGTTTAACTCGTCAGCATTAGTTCATTTATTTTATAACCGCAAACTAAATTGATATAAGTGGTCTTTAATATGTCATAGTATTGACAATTTCTTTTAATCCGAAAATACTTTACTGAATTCTCGTTTATTGCTTAATTATTCTTTCTCAATTCAAATCCTAAATAGCGTTACGTGTTGAAAATAGCCGCTATGAATAGCACAATTAGTTCGCACGATGCGCGTTTAACTCGCTGTCATGTGCTTATTAATTGAGACCGATATAAATGTTGCACATTTTCTTGAAGTTGAATGTTTCCTCTTTTCAGTGAGGTATTATTTGTTTATGTAAATTAGAAAACAAAATTGTTACTGACGATTTAAAACCTCAGGTAGTTCCGAAAATTTGCGCAATTCGCGAATGGAAAATCTAGGGACTCGCTTTTTAACTCGCCAATGTGAATTCATATTATTTTATAATTTAAATTTAATTTGATATTAATAAATTGAAATATCTCATGGTATTGACAAAATTTATTTTGTCAAAATCCGATAGTAATTGACGGAACTGCAATTAATTGAATATTGCGTGACAGTACTGCTAAACCAGAGATCTATTAATATAGTAGATATCAAGTTAGTGTATCGATCGTCTGCTAGCGGTTAGATAGACTGTATATACTGTCCTTGAACTAATTACCAGTGAAAACATGTTGTTTCTATTTATAGCATCAATGTTTGTAAACAACATAATTAGGTCATCGTCTACAAATGTTCAGCGGCGGAGTGATTTTAATAGACACATTTCAGTTCACCCGTGTTCCACCAGAAATCTATTGGCTGAATAAACAATACAAACTAGTCAATGACCAATAGCTCGTTGTATATCAATTTGCATATGAATGCCCCGATATGTAAACATGAAGCCGTGGGATTACTTTCTCAACCTTCTTGAGGGTCGTTGGCGGTTCGCAGGCCTTTGATAGTAGGAATATAGTCCATGCGGAATGATTTGCTATAAAATTAAAATATCCTCAAAAAATAAAAGTCTGATGTAATTGTTGGTCTTAATATTAATAAATGTTGGTAATGTAAACAAATCGGGTTCAATGATACGTGTAACTTGTGTAGCATGCTTGTAATATTGTTCAAATCATAGACCTATTTATTGGTGTAGGAATAAAGGCGTTAACTTCATAGTATATATAAATGAAAAAAAATTGAAAGATAGTTATTACATTGTGTGGCTTTATCGCCACACAAAAACTACAAAAATATACACCATGGTACATTGTATACTAAAACAAACTGAAAGACAATGTTGTAAAACAGAGAGGTACAAGTATACAGTAACACTACAGACAGACAAATATTTTACATATTCAGTGTAGCAATACTATGATGTGCCTTTGGACTTCAGACCCAAGACAAAATTCCCATAACTTCGAAAAAACGAAAATAGCGGAAAGTATGCTAAAATTCTTCTGTATTTTTTATGAAATATACCATGCTCAGTGGAAAAGTGGGGGGGGGGTGTTGTGAATTGGAAAGACAAATCTTGACAACCATAATCACTCCGAGTCCAAGTTAATAGACTTTGGCCCAGTTCCATGACCCAAGAATTACTATGTAGGGTTGCGTCCCATCCCTCAAGGATTTAGACAGTAAGCACATGTCCAGGGTGGGGGGAAATTAAAATGTCTAGTTCATCCCCCAAGATCAATTGTTCAATTATTCCATGCATGTATATTAAATTTTCTTTAAATCTCAAGTTCAAAGTGTATCAGGTAAACAGGAAAACTGATATTAACAATTATTTTACATTGTTTAGAAGCATTATGTAAAGAGCTACAGTAGTCATATAGAAGACATGGGATATTTTCCATTACTTTTGAAATATGAGCAGCTCAAATTTTAACTTAAGCAAAATATTAAGGTTTTCCTTTGTGAATACACCATTCTAGTTTACATATCTGTATTATACCAGGAACTATGTGATTATAATTACATTGTTCCTGATTATACTAATAAACTAAATTAAATAGAAGAAAAGATGTACAGAATGTACAGAAACAAAGCTATAAGATTAAGCATTAAAATGACCTAATACATATTCTAACACGATCTGCGGATTAATCGTTTAAATATAGAGCGGACCTAACCATGTTTTATTACCCCCATAAAACATACCTATCAAATTGGCTGTTTCTATTTACGCCCTGTATCACGTGACATATTTATGAATGAATGAACGTAAACATTATATTCTAACACGATCTGCGGATTAATCGTTTAAATATAGAGCGGACCTAACCATGTTTTATTACCCCCATAAAACATACCTATCAAATTGGCTGTTTCTATTTACGCCCTGTATCACGTGACACATTTATGAATGAATGAACGTAAACATTATAGTAAAATTTACTACGAGTCACGATGACAAGGCGAGTTGCACGAGAATCCAGTGTTACATCTATGACGCATCTATTTTTAGAAACTCCAATATACTCTAGAAACCAAGTTTTATTAAAGCTTCTGATAATCAATACATTTATATTTTTCATTTTATGAAATAGACAATATACTCGTGTTATTAAAATTGTTTCAATGTTTAAATTGTGGTATTTCCTTCAGAAAATTACGAAGGTCGTTTGCATTAACGAGGGAGGTAATTGTACCAGCTAATAAGCCACTCAATTTCATGATGGAATTATGTTCAATGTCAAATGGGTGAAAATGGAATGCGCGCAGTTAAATAGTGCGGGATATTATCGTATTTAGAATCGAAATAAAAACTCTGTTCTTGTATATTGTCGGTGAATAAAACACGGGCACTCGTTCGGATGCGGAAAAAATTAAATCACTCGTGCTACGCACTCGTGATTTAATTTTTCCACATCCGAACTCCTGCCCGTGTTTTATTCACCAACAATAAACGCGAACAGATTTTTATTTCTTAAGTATCAAGACTAGATATAGTAAGTAGCATAGCAGCGTACAGGGTAATACATGTAAAACATTGTAGACTATTGCAATATAAAATTGCACAAAAATAGCATATTGAAAAAAGTCTTATAGGGCTAAATCTGCTAAGCTTATTTCTTATGCTGAATTATCTCCATTTGTTGATTTTATACATCTTTTATAGTCATAACTATAATCATGAATATTGTATAAGACAAATATCTGGTATCATAATCATTAGTATTATCATAAAGATGTATAACAATCAAAGGGAGGATACTAATACTCAAGATAAAAAGAATACAATGCACAGTTGTCTCCCCATTGTTAAGATGTAATATACCGTATGGGTGGGAAGTCGTACATTCTTTTAACATTTTTTTAAATTATATGAATAGTGAAAAAATTATCTAATAATAATCATAGCATACACAATTGCACCAATGTTTTTTATATAGTGAACTAGAAAATGAAAAATGAAGAATATTTCAAAACCTAGTCGTAGAATAATAATATTATAAAATTAAAACAAATATACTAGTAATCAAAATAAGAGTAAAACCCCTTCACCATAATAATATAGCATCATGTTATAGAATAACTGACTCAAAATTCGAATTTTCGACCCATGCCCTTCATCAGGATTTATTTCCATTTTCATGTATTTAAGTTACATCCATTTTAAATTAACAACATTATGATAACTTCAAATGGATGTAACTTAAATACATGAAAATGGAAATAAATCCTGATGAAGGGTATGGGCCCGAAAATTCGAATTTTTAGTCAGTTATTCTTTAAAAATGAACACTTCTTTCCTATTAGAGACTATTAAATTAATATAGCATGTTATAGATCTACTAAGAGAATGAGAAAGATTAAAAATTCTAGAAATACATTACAAACAGAAACAGTTTATAAATAAGACAAACACATCATGAGTACATAGAATATACTGGGGCCTTATTCACCAATGTTGTAAGTCTAAAACTCAGACTTAGACTTTATATTGCCAAATGTTCTATTCGCTCTGATTTTGTTGTAAATGTACTAATTTGGTATGAATGGGTATACATGTTCAGTGAGTACCAACCATTAATCAGATGAAATTCCACATGGTTAAATTTAATTGCAAAGAAATGGCAATGATCATTATAAATAAAGTCAATTTTTAGACTAAGTCTGAGTTTCAGTCATAAAATGTTGGTAAACAAGGCCTCTGACTTTACATTCATGGGGTCAAAATAAATAAGTTCCCAATTTCATTTGTAAATCCTCATTAAATTTTTTTTCAAAATTGCAAGTACATTTTAAGAAACTTTGCAATTTCAAAGCTTTTCAATGCAAGGATTTAAGTGACAAAATTTAAGGACTTTTAAAGTCACATCTCGCTGGCTTAGAATGAGAGGGTCTTGTAAGGTACAAAATTGATATTATGAGAAAAAACAAGAAAAAAAACGTTCATAAATTATTCTTTATGGTAAAACAAACTGTTTAAACTTCAGTTTGGTCAACATGACAAGTTCCAATTTTCATGAAAATAGGCTCATAATTAGGAAGCGCTTTGTGAAGTTCATTTTAAATATGTATCAGTCTTATAAGGTCGTAAGTACTCATTCTAAGCGTGCGATATGTGAATTAACCTTGGAATGATAATCTGTGAAGTTATTTATTTTGGTCTCATGTACATTTTTGTAATTGATAATCTAAATGGAATGGTAGAATATATAATGAAAAACTATATATAAAAATAAATAACAAAAAGTTTAAAACAATGATGTTCCTAGATATAAAACAATAACTAACAGTAAATGTGAGTGCAAAACAATAAAACATAAAGATAGTTATGCAACATTTAGTGTACAAACAGAGAAATGAGTGTGAATCTGGGATTTGAGTATAAAGTTATGACTTGAGCGTGAATCGAAGATGGAGTATTACTCTGTGATTTGAGTGGGATTTGAGTGTTATTTGAGTGTGAACCTCTGATTTGAGTGTGTATCCAGGATTTGAGTGTGAATTGGTGATTTGAATGTGAAACTGAGATTTGAGTGTGAATCTGAAATTTGAATGTAAACATTTTGATATTTGAGTATGAATCTCTGCTTTGAGTGTGAATTTGTGATTTGAGTTTGAATCTGTGATTTGAGTATGAATTTGTAATTTGAGTGTAAACTGTGATTTGAGTGTGGATCTGGAATTTGAATTTGAACCTCTCATTTGAGTGAGAACCTCTGATTTGAGTGTATAACTTGGGTTTGTGTGAGAATCTCTGATTTTAGTCTGAAGCTGAAAGTTGAGTGTGAATATGATATTTGAGTGTGAATCTGCGATCTGTGTGTGAAGTTGATATTTGAGTGTTAATTTTTAATTTGAGTGTGAATCTGTAAACTGTGATTTGAATTTGAATCTGCTATTTGAGTGTGAATGAGTTATTGAAGTCTGTAGGACTGAGTCATATACGGCTAGTGCTAGGCTATGGTATCTAGGGAACACAACATAAACACCTGAGCAACTCTATACACAGTATACTATGATAATATATAGTATAACTTGGAGAATTTGACATGATCCTGACCTTATATTTATGAATATATTACAAGGTCCTCGTGTTAAATATGTCATTATGTCCGCAAGCAAATTGTGCATTATCGGTCCTATAGATATGTGTTTGTATTTAACATAGAGCGAATTTTTGATACTTCCCACTTATTAATTAAAACATACAATCGGAATTATAAATATAGTTAATATACACAATTATATCAGTTGTTAAATTTAAAAATGTGAATATAAGGTCGAGCATCGTGTCAAATGCACCAAGCTATAGTTTTGACTAAAACTTTGTAAACAACTAACTTTACTTGAAGGCCTCAACATAACTACTCACAGTAAACTATTGTCTCGACACAGGACATCTAATTAAGACATATAATTAATTGCAAGACTATAGTTCTTTAATGGAATACTGTCAATTTTGATTTCCTACTACCCTAGTGTGAACCACAGGCACATGGTGCCATCGATTTAATATCGCAAGCGTATTGGAGCGCGCAGTCAGGGTACCGGAAAATCGATATTAGGATTGCATCATTTCCATTGGTTGAGATTTATAATGACTGCTGAGCTACCTTCTAGTATTTACTAGATCTACGTTATTTTTTCATGCAAGTTTATTAAATCGATGAGTGCCTGTGGTGTGAACACATAATGTTGAATCATTTGCATGAATATTTCATTCTATGATGATGATGGTGAATACTATAAACTCCAGGGTACTAATTTAGGAAAGCACTTACGGCCAAACTTAAATTATTCATAATACTTTTTACAAATATGAAATGTGGTTAATGAAGCTGTAATACTAGTCAAGATTCAGTTAATGAGCCCCTACACACAATACCTGTCCCAAATTTGCAATCGTTAAAGAATTATACAGAATTTAAATTTGAATGTAAGTTTACGATTTCCGTAAGTACGTTGATAAAACAGTACCCATGGTGTAACATAACTACACATCGGAGATGTGATCCAGAACTACATTTGTGTATATTACTTGAACTTTCGAAGTTATGCATTTTTCTTCTATAGACATTGATTCTCGGTGGATAAGCAACTTTGTATAAACTAATCTTTGACCCCAGATGACCTAAACTTGACCAGTAGGTTGTGTCCAAATGATTATTATGGCCAAGTTTCATTTAGATCAGGCCTAAATTGTGACCACTAGTGTAAGTTAACACAAGCACATTGTGGACAGATGGACAATGGACATTTTGTAACAGTTGAAGAAGAATGATCATCAAACATAACTGCGCCACTTTGTGAACGGAGAGCTAAAATACAGGAGACTGTGAGACAGTGAATCTCATGGCAGTAATTGAGTAGTTTTCTTAATAGACCTACTCATAGTTCAACAATATGAACACAAATTCATCTACAATTAAAGATAAAATTTAAGCACCCTGTACCAAAGCCGTGTAATAATAGAAAATTCCAATATACAGGTAGATAATAAGTAGTGGTTATACAATTGCACTTGAATATGAACAAGAGAAAAATTAATTATAATGAAAAAGTTAATTGATTAAATCACATTTTTAAAATCACTAACACAAACAATAAATACAAGATATTAAGCCTGTAAAAGTTATCAACCATCACAAAACATCAATTAAATGCCCCTTAAATTTAACAGCCAATGGAAAGAAGGCTTAATAAATGACCCTCACCAACATCGGCCAATCAAATCAAGGCATATTATATAGTCCTAAATGTAATCAGTCAAATACATTCAACTTGGCATAAACACACTAATAAAAATCTCTATAAAAATTAATATAAAAAACAATTGACTACATAACATACTAGTACCACCGGGGTAGCGTGCATGCAAACACATATTCTATATTAGTGCGCCCAGGATAATGTGATGTTTACAAACATTGACCCGATTGGTTTTAGTCTATTATATTACTACTAGCTGTTGCAAAATTGGTTACTTAAATAGATATATGGCCAATTGTATACTAAAATAACACGGATAAATCGGGCAACCTTGATTTTCCTACCTGTATGGCTTATACAAAGATTTCCCGCCTTTCTCTTCATCCTGGGCGCACCATGCATACACATTATAAATGATAATAAAATCACTAAATTATCTGGCACGAATCTCTCAAAACATCTCAATTTGAGTTAAATCACATCTCAAATATTGACTTGTGCTAAGTGAAAATTTCTATTGAAGACTGGCCCGGTGATTATAAACATTTCTCGTTCTCATACTCAAACTCCATACTCCATGCTCAAACTTGAAAAACAGCTTTCTATAGAATTTTGCATCAAAACCAACACCAACTTGTAGCAAATGATCTAATTAAGAAAATGAACCCCCATTATTTTCATATGCTTCCATTCAGTAATAAAGAGGTTCCCCTTTCATATGTTTCCATTCAGTAATAAAGAAGTTACAGCCGTTTTGTAACTAAGAAATGCTCCAATTGGAGTAAAGAGTAGGGTTGGAGCATGGAGTATGTTCTCCAATGTTTATAATCACCAGGCCTGGTCTCACAATAATTGGCATCGTCAAAGTAGAATCATTCGTATAATTCTCTGTTTAGTGCAGTATCATGAACATAAACTTCGGACATATCTCAAATTCTGAGGCTTTTATTTGAGCAAAATCTCAATTTCATCTGAGATTTCTACTGGAGATGCTTCAAATCATTTACAAAATACAATGGAGAAGTAAATGAAAACAGATCTAACATCATTTGATCAAAACAATTATAGATCACATACACTTCTAGCAATTATGATATTAAACACAAAAAAAAAATGGAATATCTTCCATAAAGATCTCGTTATATTTGAATTAAACTTTCAAAGATTGCGTTCCATGAGGTATTTAGTTATACATTGTACTAAAGAAGATAACTAAACATGATGTTATCTTATTTAGTTCAGGATGGACTCTCACTCTCTGTTTTGTATCATTCCATAGTTCAACTTTGGGTGTCATGGTTAAAAAGACACATTCAAACAATGCAGTTATTGCACTCTTTTCCAATGCAGTCATTGCACTCCTTTCCAATGTAGTAATTGCACTCTTTTCCAATGCAGTAATTGCACTCTTTTCAAATGCAGTATAATTGCACTTTTTTCCAATGCAGTAATTGCACTCTTTTCCAATGCAGTTATTGCACTCTTTTTCTTCCACAACTATGATCCATTAAACAGTGTGACTTGAACAATAAAACCTTTGTAGTACCTTAAAACTGTCACATTATCAGGTTGGTCTTAAAGGTGCCTCGATCCTCATATATTGGCATATGATATTGATGTTAAGGGCAAAGGAGTGAAAACAAATTTTTTAAGGAAAAATTGTGGTCTTAATTTTATGATGGTCTAATTATCAAGGTGGTCTGTTAGTGAGGTATTGTCATGAACAAACACCAATCTCTCCCTCATGTTAGTAAGGTATCACTACTAGCATTCCTGCCAAGTGGCAAGTACTCCTATAAAAGTGGAGTTACTCCTATTTTCATTGTTAAATTCTGGTTTTCCAAGTTCACCTAACTTTTAACAAAAGTACATTTGATTGATTCTATGATATTCTGTCCTATATTTATAACCACTAGAACTAATACATTCCTTGTTTATGCATCTAAATCCCTTTTAAATCACATTTAAGTGCAACTTGTGACATGTTTTGCTTTATCACTCTAATTTTGGATTGAACTAGCTTGGCAGGTATGGTGATTACAACTAGTATATTATCATGCATACAGACGGAGCTTTCGCACATACCGCTGGCTTAGAACCAGAAGGTCGTAACTACCAAATCGATATATTGAGGAAACAAGAGAAAACTGTCTGTAATTTACTCTTTACCTATGGGAAAACATGTTTTTAAAACTTCATTTCGGTCAACATGACAATTTCAGATTTTCATGAAAATATGCTCATAAGAAGCGCCTTGTGAAGCAGATTTCAAATATGTATGAGTCTTATAAGATCATAAGAGGTAGTTACGACCTTCTGGTTCTAAGCCAGTGATATACACTATCAGATCTAGAGAAGTATAATGGTTGAAAGACAAATTTTCTCTCCTATCTCTTCCTCTATATGTTGTTTCAAGCTCTCATAGATACGGTGAGATTTACGTGGCATCTTGGCACTCTGTAACAGGTTTGGTAACTTCTTTTGTAACTCTTCATTCAGTTCAAAATCTAGCTCAAGAGCTGATTTCGGGCTTTCGTCGGTGAAGTTTTCCAAGGCGATTGATACCTGATTCCCTGCAATAGCGGAGTCACTCATGCTGTTACGCATACTAGGATGTGTTAGTGCCGACTTTGAAGCGCTGTACTTGGCAAGAATCAAATCGGCTTCCGAGTTGTCGGCTACAACTCTCTTCTGTAGGTTTAGGTTGGATGGTACTACACTACGCCCAGGACTGTCCTTTCTCTTAACCCAAACATCTTCCACCTCTCTTTCTTGATCTGAACACACATGGGTTTCATTCTCTGGACAAAAACACTTAAATGATGGATTTCTCGGTAAGTTCTTTTCCACTTCACTCATTTCATTTTTAGAATCCACATCATCAAAGCCAGAATTATCATAGACAGTCATATCCGTTGCTACTTCTTTGCCTTCAACATCAATATCTTCATCTGACTCTTCAAAAGAACATCGTGGAGATTCAAATATTTGTTTAGCACTTGTTGCAAGGATACCGCAGCTATCTAAAACAACTTCCGAGTTTTCAAGATCAGCGTCAGTGATTTCATAAGACCCATCTACAGAAGAATCATCTTTGCTAAACGTTCTATTTCTTTCAACGGGAGTCTTCAAGGCAGTTGGTCTATCTGGACTATCGATGTCTAAAAATACTTCTTCTCTCTCCTGGGAACCGTCTTTCTTATGTTTATAGAATATGCTGGTTCCAGGCACTTTGGAGAAAAGACGACTAGCATCAGCTTTTCCCGATTTTAATTTATTGGCCAGATTAAGAGATTTAAGATTGAGTTTGGACAGGTCTACACTTCCTGGGTTTGGTTTGTTGAGTTTTGGCATAGAGGTTATCCAAGACTTCACCATGTCAGCTTTCATTCCTATAGTACCAAGCTGGGTACCAGTTCTAGAACTTTGACTAGACTGTGACTCTTTGTTTCTGACTGGTTCCCTTCTTCTAGGATTGGGTGACAGTCTATGTCGTAACCTAGGTGATGAACTGGCAGAAGCCGACTGGGCTGGGATGTCTGAGTTTGATACATCACGAGGAAGTTTTATCTTGGACAGGGAATTCTCTTGCAATTGTTGATGGATGTCCATGACCTCCGGGTGCGGAGACGTCTTTCGTCTAAAAGTAATAAGATAATGAACTAAAAGTAACTGATGTTTACTTATCCTAAATTTATAGATAACTAATTGATAATGCAATTAGAGACAAATTGCTTTTAAACTCAAAATGTGTCCATGGGACATGACTCAGGTGCCTACATCTGCAACAGGGCATAAAATGGCACACAAAGTCATGTGAAATTGTTTTGCACTATGAATATATATTATATACATTGCAGTTGAATTGGAACCAATATTGTTAGCACATATGCCTACCAATGCAAAGGTTGAAAGCCTTAAACCACTATCTTTATCCCCCCCCCCAAAAAAAATTTCAGATTGTGCAAATAATAATCTGGAATAAATAATACATGCCACCTACTTATCTAGCTTTGACTTTTCTTCCACAATAAGAACTAGCTTGAGAAGGTTCTGGGCAGCAACAAAGGCTTCACATACCACCTTTAGTTGTTCTGTAAATATAGAAATACAAATGTAAAACGAGAGCAATAGCTCCTCTAACAATTAATGTTAAATGGTAAACATTTCAGGTGTAACAAGAGTAAAACAAGGGCAATAACTCCTCCTCTAAAAGTTGTACAATAGTCGTAAAATTAATGCCAAACAAGACTGCGTTCAATAAACGCTTATGCCCCCGTGGAAGCCATGTCCATAAAAAGCTAAATCAATCAGGGGCCATTATTCAGTTAAAATGTTTGATAGTGTTACATGGCTTTGAACTATAAGGGACTTATGATGGTAAACGAATATGCCACATTTGAAAGCAGTGCCTTGATTGACTTCATGTGTGATCTGGTGATATGGTGTTATGGTTCTTTGTCACTGCACTTCTCCAAGTTGCCACCTATTCATATACCAAGTTTGAAGTCAATATTTTAAATACTTTTGAAGATACGCTCCGGACAAACAATTATCATGAAAATACTGAAGGGGAGATAATTCAAAATGTAAGGCAGACAGAGTTATGGTTCTTGGTCCATGCACTTCTACAAGCTACCATCTATTTATATATCAAGTTTTAAGGTAATATCTTAAACAATTTTGAAGATACACTCCGGTCAAAATTTTATTCTGAAAATACTCAAGGGGAGATAATTAAAAGTTTAAGACAGACAGAGTTATATTGCTTGGTCAATGCACTTCTCCAAGTTACCATCTATTTATATTCCAAGTTTCAAGTCAATATGTTAAATAGTTTTGAAGATATACTCAGAGCAAAATTTGAATATAAAAACACTAAAGGGGAGATAATTCAAAATTTAAGACAGACAGAGTTATGGTTCTTTGTCGATGCACTTCTCCAAGTTGCCATTTATTTATATTGCAAATTTCAAGTCAATATGTTAAATAGTTTTGAAGATACGCTGCAGACAAAATTTTATTGTGAAAATACTAAAGGGGGATAAGTCTAAGTCCAAAATTAGGTCAAGGTGAAGGTCAAAATGGAGTCAGGTGATACAGGTGTGTGGAGAGTGGTCATATACAACATCCATGCAAGTATGAAAGCTTTGTAGCAAGCCATGTTAATGCTAGAAGAAACGGTCAATTTGGTTGAATATAAAAACACTAAAGGGGAGATAATTCAAAATTTAAGACAGACAGAGTTATGGTTCTTTGTCGATGCACTTCTCCAAGTTGCCATTTATTTATATTTCAAATTTCAAGTCAATATGTTAAATAGTTTTGAAGATACGCTGCAGACAAAATTTTATTGTGAAAATACTAAAGGGGGATAAGTCTAAGTCCAAAATTAGGTCAAGGTGAAGGTCAAAATGGAGTCAGGTGATACAAGTGTGTGGAGAGTGGTCATATACAACATCCATGCAAGTATGAAAGCTTTGTAGCAAGCCATGTTAATGCTAGAAGAAACGGTCAATTTGGGTTAACCAAGAATTTGGCCTTTCAATAAGTCTAAGTCCAAAATTAGGTCAAGGTGAAGGTCAAAATGGAGTCAGGTGATACAGGCGCGTGGAGAGTGATCATATACAACATCCATGCAAGTTTGAAAACTTTGTAGCAAGCCATATTAATGCTAGACGAAACGGTCAATTTGGGTTAACCAGGGCGGACGGACGAACGGGCGGAAGGAAGGACGGACGGACGGACGGACAGGTGCATTACTATATGCCTCCCGATCTATCGATACGGGGGCATAAAAAACATAACTGGTACTCAGTCACAGCAGAACACTATGATGTGTGCATAATACGAAGTCTTAGCAATTGGTAATACACTGTACACATTTGAGTTCATTTTATTGACTGTAAGATTAAAATACATCTAGATGTTTGTTACATTGAACTATATATTTAGAAGATATATGGGCACATATAAAATATTGAAGCTAGTAGCATACTTCTGCTAGACCACATGGCCAGTTGCAAATATGCCAATCCAATGTATCATAACATGTTTACAATTGAAACAATTTGTAAATAAACTTTATGATATCTAGACAATAATATGTGGGCTCTTACTGACATAAGAAGGTAATATCTTACCAATAAAAGAACTTTTTAAATTTTATGATAAAAAAAACACATTAATATGTGGTAATAAATTACTCAAGTTACACTCGATTTCAAAAAAATCCAAAAAAACTTGACCTACACTCACTGTTGGTTCAAGATCATAAAATTCACTTCAAAAGTGAACAAATAATGCTCAACTGGGTCATTATGACCTTAAAGGGACTAAACTCCATTTTAAATCACAAAACTATGTTTAACAAATACAAAAAGTATTCTTACAACTTGCATTATGATCAAAGGCGATATTGACGAAAACTCACAAACATATTACCGTCCATTAATTAGGTTACAGCTTTTCTCGGCATTTATATACTACTACGCTATAGAACAACGTTAAATATATATTTTACTGCGTTACACAATAAATTTTAAGGGTTTAAAATCAAATAAACCAACGTCATGCGATTATTTTTCTTCTAGATTAATAAGTATAGATTCTTATATAAATGTATTAGGTCGGGCAAGCCTAAAAAATGCGATTTTAAGAGAACTTTTTGATAAATTTTGCAATTTACCAACTGGAGTTGAGTTCCTTTAAGAATGTTTGCAGCAAATTTAAAGCTATAATAATACTACATTACCGATAAAATATATAAGTAATATTTGCTGTATACAGTTTTATGCTCCTTGTTCCAATGTGACAAACACTCAACTCTGCACAAAATTTTATTATAAGAATCGAACTTGGTACAAAATGCACAAATGTTGAAAATCTGTATTAAGTTGACACTCTTTGATAATTTATAGTGTTATATAATGTTGAAATAAAACCAGGTACTGTATAGCGGGTATATTTCGCGGGGGTTTAATTTTCGCTATATTCGCGGTTTACATCGAATGCGCGAAATCTTAACCCCGCGAAATAATCACCAAAAGTATACAAATTTTACAAAGGGAGACAATGCATCAAGGAGCTTTAAGAAATAATCCAACATTACTTTGCAAGACCTTCAACAAGACACATTGTGTCGCTTGAGTAAAATACGGTAATAATAAATGAACTACGACATGTATGAAATAATATGAACTAAGGCACCGCCTAAACGGGGATTAAATAGATGTTGGGTAATTGCTTAGTTATATTTCAGATATATGGTATAGAATTTTTTTAGGTAAAATACTTAAATAATGTTTCTCAAGTTATATTTATACCAGTGTGCTTATTTATGGGATATACAGGCATCTATGCCAAATATAGTAAATATTTAACAATTTTATTTGATTTTTGCCATACGCTAAAACGCATTCGCAGTATATTCATTTCATATTTGATACATGTTAACCGCATACATGTTACACATTTATCAGAGAGAATATGTTCTGTAAGGGTACCCAGACTTTTCAATTAGCCGTCCAATGAATTGAACAATTTCAGTTTCTGTCCTGGGTACATTTTTTCCTGGGTACATTATCGCATGTATTTTTTTCAGGTTTTCCAACGAAAAATCCTGCTTTATGAGATTGGGACAATTGGTCCCGGACTAGATGACGGGCAGCGATGTCAAACAATTTTAACTAGGGGTTTCCGGTCAATAACTTGAAGTTTGGATAGGCTGATCTTAATAATACTTTGTATATAGCAAGCTCGCATGGATACCTAGCTTGTGATTGTATTTGGGGTCATGGTCACATTTACTAAAAATACATAAAAAAGGTTTCCGGTCAAGAAGTTCAGTTTGCATTGGGCATTTTTCATGAAATGCTATGTTTTGTGCTGGCATATTCATGCTTTCTACACTTATTAACCAGGCTTCAGAATCATTCGTTATTATATTTGGGTATAGCCACAAATGTGAGGGCAGGCAGCGTAAGCAATTAATTCTGTGCTCAACTCCTATGTTTCTCAAGAATTTTCAACCATCATTAGGCGGACACCCGTACAGAAAGACTGATTTTGCGACAATGCGGTGTCTTGTGTAAGACATATTTTGATTGGTCGACTCGATAATAAATTCTTAGGCCAATCGCAAAGCTGAAACATTATTCTAACTTGGTGTTTTCGTACTCTTTTTCTGAAGTCTCGATGATTTCACGAGGGGAAAGGGGAAACTTTGTGCATTAAAACGATTGAATTATTGGTAAATGACAACCGAAAACAAAGTCTTACACTGATATCATGATAAAAGGACTTGGAAACAAGGAAAACCTTCTTTTAATGTGTAAATGTGTCAGACCGACTTTTTTTAGTCCGCCAGATCGTCAGTCCCACAGGTTATCAGCGATCATCGGGAAGTCGGATAGCCAAAAAATCAGGGACCCCGGTCCGGAAGACCAATAATTGAACTTGACCTAGATTATAATGAAATAATTTATTCTGTAGAAATTTCATCAAGAAAAGACCAACATTTTTATCTCTATTGTCTACCGTGACAAGAAATTTCTAGGACTTGACCTAGTGACACATTTTTTTACCTAGGATGTCACAATATTGAACTTGATTTTTAAAAGAATATCCTTCTGATTAAAGGCTTTGGAATATAAGGTCAAATTTGTGACCTAGTGACTACATAAGGCATTTGACCTACTGACCCAAGCGAATAGAGTTAAATTATTTTACTTTAGGCTTTGCGGCTGCAGAGATGTATGTGAAATTTTTGTTTGACCCTGCCCGCAGATATGTACGATTTTAGGCAAACATTGCGTGAGATGCACAGTAGTCACGCTATCGAGCGCTATGCTTAGAAACAGCTTCTTAAAATAAGCGCTACTGTATATCGGAAAAAGTGAAAAATATATTATTATTTCGGCATGCGCTTGTGGCTAGCTGACTGTTACGAGTACATAGCGCTGAAAAGGGCAACCCCGTTTCTAACGAAATCACTTGGTAGCGCTTGCCTAGCAGTACAATGTAAATATATTTTTGTACACAACACATTCAAAATGAAATTGTCATAATTTGATTCAAAATGAGTAAAATCAATGGCATACCTTTATTGTACTTTGTAGGCCTTACTGTATTCTTGAGAGCAGTTTCAATTAGTCCAGGGGAAATTTCTAAACCTACTGTAACCATATTTCGTCCAGTCCATAGTATCGGATCAGCTTCAAGCCTTGGAAAATTGAAGATATAGCAAAAGCGACACCGTATGACGTTAATTGGGGGCCTAGTCAATCATACAAGACCACAACAAACATCACACAATTGTGCTCCGCAGTTTCATACTCCCACGAACCGAACTCCAGCTACCGATGGTGATCAATCCGGAATCAATCCATTGAAATAGATATTCGATAGTTATTTGTTTTGGATAATTAACGTCTGAAGTAGGCTTAAGTAAACTTTATCGAAGATATTACATAAGCGACAACGTATGGACCCTGCTAGTACACAAGTTTTTCCACCACAAATAATAAATGCACCAGTCAGTTGCATCCACAGTTCCTCCCGACCACAGGGATCCATTGCAGATAGGCCATGTTTTTACCATCCAGCTACCCCCCAAGGCAGGGGAAATTTAGGAGTTTTTCTGCGAATACCAATAGCCTAGAGACAATATTTACCGGTAGATGTCAGGGGAAATGCAGGAGATTTTACCATCAGCTTCCCCTGTAGGCCGTAGAAGGCTGAAGGGCTGTTGATTTTGACAACTCAAAATCCCGGAGCGCCCCTTCACCCGGGGCTGGGGTGCTGTGGATGAAACTAACTGGTACATAAGTATTATACACACTGACAGTAACAAAATAATCTCATAAACATTGCTTTGACAAGCTATACATTGAGACATAGAATTGTTGATTTGCATTGTTGACATTGAACGAATTTTAGCCTACTTACGTTCAAGCATCTGGTATGATCTGAGTGTTGATATCATTGTAAAACTACGTAAAAATGCCTACTGGTTCGCGACCAGTTTCCGATAGTTTTTGCATGTTTTTTAATAATTTCTCTAGATAAAATAACTTACATTTTCGTAATCCTGAGCTCAAGGCCGAACTCATGGTAACAATTTGACATTTGTGACGACATACAGCGAATGGAATTCGGGGCACAAAAGGGGTCACTATTTTAGTGCATAAATTAGATGTAGAGCACCAGTAGCTGACATTTCACATTTAATAAAATATTATACCATATTTCCCCGCTTTGACCCTCTCAACTCGAAGGGAATTATCTCCCGTTGGATAAACATAAATCATTAGAGTTGTCTCTCTTTGTTTGGATACTCACTGAGGACATAATTGAGACATAATAGTCGGTGCGTTTTCCAATTAGTAAAAATCTCTGACGTCATTTACAATGACGTCAATGATGACGTTTTTGTCAATATTTATCTTACTCCGAGTTTCGTATGGATTGCCAATACAAATCATACCTGTTGTTGAGCTACACCTAGATTTATCAAAGACTCTGGCAAGGCCGTGGCTATTAATAGATGAACTTGTTTGTTTCATCGTGCATGCATAATTTTCGTAAATAGATGATCCCCCAAGGGAAAGAGGTGACGATTATCATTTCATTTCATGTATTTCTTGATATTTTCTTTTTATTTCCCCAATTTGTAAATTTTCTGACACACAATTGTTGCTTTAGTGTAGTTCTTTGATTATACCAAATATCATATTTTTAGAGCTACGCTAAATATGAAAAAATATCAAATGTCGGATACTGATAGCCATCAAGAACTGATCGCCGACCAGTATTAAAGACCAATTTCCTCGGAGATCGAGTACTGTCATGATAAATCGGCTATTTAAATGAAAATTTCACCTTTATTTTTTGACGATTCTTAAAACATCTTCCGTGTGCAATGGGCGCATGAAAATCTCGCAAAAGCTTAGGCTAGTGACACGTAAAGTGGAGTATCTACAGTAGCGTATTTCTTACTTCCCTTTGTTTTTTTAAAAATATTTTTTTTATTTATTACACATTTTTTAAAAAGGATATTTAATCGAAAGAGAACGATAGGCTCAACCGTTTACAGCTTACTATTTTTTTTATAATCCAAGGACTATTCACCTCGGAAAACTGCCTGAAATTTTTGACCGGAAATAACTTTTTTTGAAAGCATTAGTACCGGCAGAAACTCAAAGAAGATATGCACGTTCGCCTGTTAACGGTCTGGGTATTTTCAATAGCCCCGCTGCGCGGGGCTATTTAAATCCCCTATAATTAGAAATTGGATATTTGTAAAGAACGTGTTTAAATTTCTATGCATGCAAATCAATATCGTCTGAAGGTTTGAATTGTAAGCCGTTTCATCACACTTGTTCAAAATTAATAACAGTTTGGTTTGTTCGCAGAACGTGTAAATGTTTGCCGAAATAATTGTTTGCTTGTAAATAGATATACTTGTTTTTCTTATGTTAGCAGTTAATGATCAGTATGTTTGGTTTATTGCGTTTCTTTATCCTCGCCACCGGATAATTCTTATGGGCGAGGCCTCCAGAAATCCCGTCTCTAGATTTTACGCGGAATGCCATGGATATGCCGCGGAATTCCGTGTAAATATCTGCCGCGGAGTATTGAGACTTTTTTTCCATCAACTATGGTGATAAAAAGAGAGAAAAAAAATGTTTATAACTTGCCGCGGCATTCCGTGTTTTTCCGCGGCATTCCGTGTTTTTCCGCGGCAGTCCGTGTTTTTCCGCGGCATAACGTGGAAAAACACGGAATTTCGTGGAGTATTGGGACGGATTTACGTGGAAACATCATGGCAGTTCCACGGATTATTATGCAATTTCCGCGGCATTATTTCCATGGATTATTATGCAATTTCCGCGGCATTCAATATGAAACATGTCATCCCTAGAAGCCTGGGTCCCATGCAATACTAAAATAATAAAATATATTTACAGCTTTTTATTTTGACAAAAACAAATTTCCATATTTTTTACATGCATGCACAAGCAAAATATGTCAATCAACATAATCTTCTAGTTAATTATTCCAGGATTTACAAAATTTATTTAAATTTTTACACATAAATATGATATTTTGATTGAAACTGGTTCACTGAATAAAACACTACAAAACATTTGGTTTAAACTTGAAATTGGATTAAAACACTATAAAACACTTGGTTGAAACTTGAAATTTGACTAAAACTCTAAAAAATATTTGGTTGGAATTTGAATTTAAAACACTTGATTAAAACACTTTAAAACAGTTTATGTCGTCTTCTTCTTGATAGTCCTGGAAGGCTTTAGCATATCCCTCAAAACGACCCGTATACTTTCTATAGGGGTTCCGGGAAATTTGTCCAATACCGTATCTGAAAAGTAATTTAAACAAAAACATTTAACAACTTGTCCGTGTATAGAATTAGAAAAGACCCCCCCCCCAAATAATAACTTTTTTTGAACAGCAAAAGTAATCAGGGGATGAAATCTTATAAAAATATTACTTGAAAACATTCTATATAAAGGTTCATTTATTTCCAAACTACTAGACTCCAGGCATGTGGAATCCCCGACAACAAACTAGAAATGCATGTGTCTATAGAACACAAATACTCACTTACATTACCAAAGACCCAGTAACACATTGACCTTAACAAACTGAAACTTGCATAAATTTATGTATCCATAAATAAGTACCAGCACATATTTTGGCACTTACGAAAATCAAAATATTCTTTAATATATAAGGGAGTGCTAGGATGTAAAGAACAAGAAGAACATGAAGGAAAATAACAAACCCTCCAAAAGTTTCAATTTGCCAACATCCTCGATGGCCGGCCGCTGGATTCCAGTGTTGCTGGCCTTACCAGTCAAACTCCTGCCAACTCGTTCTTCTTCGGTGAAAAGCATCCGGAAGAGTCTAGTTGATGCTTTTCTGGCATCCGTACATAAACAAATTGAAGATAGAACTTGACTCTACAAGAAAAACAAGAGATATGTTTAAACATGTTAGCCCATATTGCAGCCCAAAGATCGAAAATGGTAAAGGTCTTATAAACTTTGACCTATTGACCCCAAAATCAATTGTTATCATCAATAACGTGATTTGTTTACAATGTCTATAGTGCTTATTTTGGAGTTAGAATAGACAAACCTCTATTCTAAGCTTTGAGCTGGAGTCCTAGATGCTTATTTTTGAAGGTAGGGTCTGGTTTTGCCATTATTTTACTCATATAGAAATGAATGAACATTGGTTGGTTTTGTCACAATAGACTTGTGCAATATTAGAATAATAAGTATTTGTTGCCCTGTTAAACATAAGCAGATTTAGACAGGTTACTTAGGCTGGTAATATTTTAGGTAGTTAAAATTCTAGTACTAACTTATTGAAGAAGATCAACAGCTGTCCTGTGACCAGTAGCGCTATTTAAAACAAGACTGCGTTCAATAAACGCTTATGCCCCCGTGGGAGCCATTTCAATAAGTCTAAGTCCAAAATTAGGTCAAGGTGAAAGTCAAAATGGAGTCAGGTGATACAGGCGTGTGGAGAGTGGTCCTATACAACATCCATGCAAGTTTGAAAGCTTTGTAGCAAGCCATATTAATGCTAGAAGAAACGGTCAATTTGGGTTAACTAGGCCGGCCGGACGGACGAACGGACATTCAGGTGAATCACTATAAGCCTCCCAATCTATTGATAAAAAATGATATCATTATGAGACATATGCACAATACAAAAGCTATACATACCTTAACGTATCCATTGTATGTTCGTTCTTCAGTATTGGATGAATTGTTTTCTGTTGTGATTGCTGCCTATATGAAAATAAAAGAAGCTCTTATACACATAGCGCATTGTATTATTATAAAATAACAGAAAAGGCCTTATCACATACATCTGAGTCAAATAAATTAAAATGATTGCTGTTACCATGATTATCTTACTTTGAAAATATTACTAAGAACACTGTCCTAAACTTTATTTTTGTCATCAAGCAAACCATATATAGACTAGGTGGCGCTGACCTCAAAATACAAAATGGGAAATGATTCATAACTTCTCCAGTCATAACTTTTTATCTGGGTAATGGTCAAATGGGTTATCAAATGGCAATAATTCACATAAACATCAAGACAAACTTTAACTTAAGCCTAAGATAATACCTGAGAATCCTGTGCTGCAGCTATGGAGGGTTTGACTGTTGTCGGTACAGATGGTGAGAAAACAGAATCTAGTTGCGTCTGGAAAAAGCTTCCCGTAAACTGGTTTGGAGATGCATATTGGTTTGGTGAGGCAAATTGATTAGCCGATACTAACTGGTCAGACCTTTGACTTTGCTGCTGCATTAATTGGGACTTCAATTTCTGCAATGCAAGAACAAGACATAATATTCTAAACAGTAGTTTAATTTTATTCAGATTTTTATTTCAATCAAGTCAATTTTAGGAACATGGAAATTACTTTGAAGAAATAAAAATTAGCAAGTAATTTTTGTGATTGTTTTTGCTCCAATCCAAGTAACAAGTATGGCTAAAATGGTCATAAATTAATGATTTAATAAAACAAATTATCTAAAATCACCAATGACAGATGATTATAAATATAGAGCAATTACATAAAAAAATCCATGGTTCAGTGGTGTCATAAATTTTTTAAGATTTAGGTTTAATTCTCAGTGGTGACAGGTCAGCAATTTCCATTATTACATCAATGCTGTCCTCTACATGTAGAAAAATCGACTGGTTGCTCTTGGAAGGGTAAGTTAGTACTTGTAAGCATAACGTCAGGGAAAACTAGATGTCAAATCATCCAATGGCCACTGTATAAAACTTAAAACTATTAAAGGGTCTTAAAACCCAAATAAACACAATGAACAAATCCATTTTTTAAATTAGGGACCATAATTCTATTGAAATGTTTGATGTTTACATGGCTTTGACAATGTAATGTGTTTCTTATATAATATGATGGTAAATAATTTGCCTAGTCTAGTTTGAAAGTTATGCCTTGATGGAAAACATTTTTTGGCGGAACAAGCAAAGAACAGAAATAACTATATGCCTCAAAATTTGTGTACACATACCTCTATTTCATGCCACAGTGTACTGGTTGTATTTTCCAATTGATATACCCTGCTGAATAATTGGCCATTTTCAGAAATCAACCGTTCAACATCTGTATTTGAATAATTTGGTGTCTTGGATTTCGGTGTGTCTTTGTTGGTTAGTACTTTGGATTTTGGGGTAAGGCCAGTTTCAGCAACAAGAGCTAAACTTTCAGATATAATTCCAGATGATGTTGGGATGTCCTCAATTGTTGTGTTTGGTGTTCTGGTTATGTCTCTTTTATCAACATCAGCAAGGCTTCTAGACACAATTTGAGATGAGTCCAACCTAAGTTTTGAAGAAAAAAAACAGAATACAAAATTGAAACTATCAGGCATAATATGGTCATAACAAACATTAAAAATACAATTCAAGCAATATACAAAAGTAGACTTAAATTGTATAGAGCTATATTCTAACAGTTATTCAATGTCAAAATAATTACTTGCATCGTTTTTAGTATGATACTAGACTACCTTAATTGCAAATTAAAACTTTGGATGGGTTCCGTGTCCTTTGATTCAGTCGTCGAAAAATAGACAATTCTTATAGTTCCATAGGGTGTTCTAGAACACTTTCGTATGAAAATGGACAGTTCGCATGTCCAATAAATCACTGAGAGTTTCTGTTAAAACTGAAGCGAAAAATGATCTAATGAATATAAAAGCATAATTGTTTTTCAGTTTTTGAAACTTTTTTGAAAAATATCTTCCGATATAGCCCTATACACTTTAATATTTATGTCATGCTAAGTTTTGTTGAAATCCTACCAACATTCATAGAGAAATGGTGTGGACAAAATTATAAGTGGAAAAGAACAAAATTGATCTGACCAACATGCAATGAAAATATGCACATCTAGACTTGGTACTGATAAACCATGCACATTTTCCTTGTGATAAGCCAACAATTACTTAGAAATTGAAGGCTTCTAGAGGTCATGATTATAAAAAGGAAATAGGTAACACTGACAACCTTCTCATCCTTAATAGTCAATGATATAGCTGCGACACAATTTTGAGGCACCAACCAACCTCAAGAACAGTCCAATATAGACCTGCCCCCTCGCCCAAATACTGTGAGCGAAAAAAAATCCATGACCAATTTCCTGAGAAGTAATGTTGTTGGACTCGGGATCAAATCCAAAACCTTCAGATGTAGAGGAAAATGCAGTTGTATTCACTGCCAAACTAGTCATTAAAGTATTTACCCTTTACTCTCTGTATCTTTGGCCTTTTTCGTTTTAGACAATTCTTCAACGACTGTTTGTAGGTCTGAGAATGCCTTTTCTTCGGCAGCAGACTGCAAGTTCTTCTGTTGGAAAAAGAAGTGTTTAGAATCATTATCATTATAACAAACAATGGGAATCAAAGCACATAAATACTATATTCATGATGTCGACAAAAAAGTACCTGAAATAAGAATCAGCTTTAAAATAATCATAGTTACGCTGCTTGTCTACATTCTATTCAACAAGCATCTTTTTCATCTAAAATTTAGTCTGGAGACTTGACAAACCACTGATTTTAATCAGTCATGTTAATGCTTTGTCGGATGAAATAATTGATCAAGTTGTGACGTTTAAGTTTCATAAACATTAAGTGAAAACTATGATCAAATTGTTGACAATGCACTATTGACATAGATTGATCACTATGTGCTTATGTGAGAGAAAAATTAAATATTTTTGTTTGAAAAGTTCAGTCTCGTACTTCAGAATTCCTGCTTTCAGATGGCAGAGATAATTTCCGCTTGACACCAGACTTTGACTTGGTCACAGGATTCGACACCTCATCTACGGCTTCTACGCTATTGTCAACTACTTGTTTGTCTTCTGTGTCTTTTGCCTGAAAGAGAGTTACAAGATTATTAATATTAACCACTAGCCCATGGAGAAATTATATTATTACAAATAATATATGTGTAACAATTTACCTAACAATCAAAATGTTCTTTCAGCCAAATAATTCTTGCATTACATTTATTAAAGTATTGTAACTTCTTAAATGTGTAATTTAAATAATTAATTAATAGTATCTGTTATTAATTTGCTATCTTACTTCTCGCAATTCCTGTATTATTGCCAGACTACCAACAAGTTGAGTGAAAGCTGAACCTTTCAGGACTTCAAGCATTTTCTTTTTATCATGTTCACCTGAAAAATAAAATTCAACATCAGATTTGAAACTTACAACTAGTCTGAAGCCAAAAAATCCACCTTCTAGACTTTTAATATTTATTTAAACTTCATTCAATTTATTTCATGCAAACTTATATCTCAGTAGTCAGTTACCTCTATATGCATGCCTGAGGAAATTTAAAGAAGGGAGGAGTGTTGTGGTAACATACAGTAGATAAACGGGTCGTTGAAACACAATTGATGGCCACATTAGACCTCAATTTCCTGGAGGCTAGCTCTATCTAAACTTGAAGTGCAGAAATTACGAAACCAATTTCCTTATATCAAGGTTACATGTGTACCCGCGATGGAAAGATAGATAAATATGCGCTTAGCTGTACACTGACTGGGAGAAGCTTGTGTCAGTAAAAAAATAAATAAAGTCTTAAACAAACAAAGTAAATGACTTCTTACCACCTATCATCCCGATAACGGCCTGAAATACGCCATGCGAACCACATTTGGCCGATACAACGTCGCCGATTTCATACTGGGAGAACTCCTTTCTTGGAGCAACAACGGACGACATTGAAACAACACTACCAACGATCGGCGTGTCGTGAACCCAAATGCATAGAGCATACTTTGTTGAAGAGGTTGCCATTTTCGTATTATTTATTTCCGACAATGTTTCAAAATCGTTCGTTTCCGGTTTTCGTAATGACCGCGCTGGATGCTGCTCGGTCACGTGATAACATTCGGGTACTTCTATGAAGCTCCTATGGGGGGAGTATTTATTATAAATACGCATGTGGAACATTGTTTTGACAAACAAACATTTTTGTTTATTATTTAATATTCTATGTTAAATTTTACGTCAGCGCCTAATTTACAAACCTGTCTTTTTATTATTAAATATGACGACGATTCCATAATATTCCCCTATAGCGCCTCCTTGCAGGAACTCCCTGGAAGGATGCCGCAAGATACGCGTCAAGCACCTGCAAACAGTTGCATCATTTCTGTTACACAAATCAGGGACTGTAGATACTATTTATAGACAAGGTCCTGGAAAATCGGCATTTACTTCATTTATTTTTATCTATGTTGCATATTTAAATGAAAATACGTACATGAATAAATCTGTAATCAGGAAGGAACGATCTTGCGAGAAATTATTTTTTTAAAAGTCACTTTGAGTTCAACACACGCGCTGCTACAGAATGTAAACATTGGGTGGAAGTAAACAGTGCTAACCATAAATATGGCCGATCGTGGCACCAGGTAACGATTTTGTTTTATTTTATTTGTTGACTTGGTCGTTACAGTAAATATCCGGCCATTTTGGGACTCATTTCAGTACATTGTCGCCAAATTGTGAATGAGTGATGGTTCAGTACATTTCGGTCAGATTCCCGGAGCTCCTTCAAATTTAGTTACGACCTTCTAATTCTAAGCCATCGATATAATACACTATACAGTACTAACTTATATATTAACTCGCTGCTTTCGGTTTGGTATTCAGACATTCCTAAGCATTTATAGTCCAGAAATTAGACGCAAAGGATATATTGAGTGGTTAGACACTCTCTGTATCTCATTATGTCAACAACACCGATAATGGATTTTACTTTAAGAATTTCTTAATCATACAGTTAAGAAACCATTTGTTTGGCATGAAATTATACACGATCCAGTATGGGTTGGTTCCAATTAACTGTTAACTGACTATTTCTTATTACTTTCAGTTTGAATGAAAAAGATTTAAAAGACTGTCAGAAATCAGCAAATAAGTGGGTATGTCCTGTTGAGTATTGCAGTCAAGCTCTGAGTAGAAAACAGACATTGAAGACACACTTATCTTGTGTACATGATATTGACTGTATCTGTAAGTAGTCTAAACTAAACTTTATGGTAATTATTTTATAAATTTGTGTCCCCTTTCTTATTAATAAGTGGGGGAGCGTATAGCATTCATGTATTGTCCGTCTGTATGATGTAATGCAAATATGTGTGTTGCACTCCTCAAAACTGTTGAACGGAATTTATTCACAATTTCACAGATTTACAAACTTGAATTGATATGTAGTTGAACTGAAATGATGGAGTTTTTGATGCAGCACTTTTTACAAAAGTTAATAATTTCAGGCAATGGCCCTATCTTAATGTTACTTTTACTTTATACTTCAATGGGGGCACCTGTATGGATGCGCTCGTTTCTAGTTATATACATATATCTACAAATATAGACAACACTAGTTTTTCCCGGGATAGGGTAGGGTTCCAGAATTGTTGCAGTATTAAATATTCATCAAGATGCTTTGTGACATTTCAGCTGAAGTTCCTGCCAAAAGATACAAGGTGTATGAATCTGATTCATCTGTTTCAATGCCACGGAGTACATACTATCGCAAAAGGTATTTAAAAACTCAACAATTTTCATCATTTTTTCTCGTATGACAACATGCAAAGTTGATGTGTGTCTAACTTTTTTGACTTTCTATACAAATAATAATCAGTCAAAAGTTATAGTATAGTATCCAAAGCGCGAACCATTTTTCTAACTCTGCATTGTATTATAGTACTCCTTTTTTGATAAGGCTATTAACTAATTAAGCCTCTTCCAATTTCGCGTGGGAAACATGGATAATCGTAATTGGTCACGGACAACAAGTTTAATGCTGATTTTTTTATGACAGTACTCGGAAACGGGGAAATTGAAAATATTTGCTTTTTTGTTGATTTTAGCGAACAAAAATCTGTCCGACACATTTCCTTCTGGTCTGACAGTTTCTCCAAGTCCATCAAACCGTTGGTCCGACAAATTGTTGATGACTGTCGGGAAGTCTACCCAGACCGCAAGTTATATGAATGTGATAAACAAAATTCATGAACAAACACACATCGGCGCTTATCTTGCTAATTTTGATATATATATGTTTATTTACAGAAAAATTGACGATGGAGAAAAAGAAACAGAAGAAGTTGTAGATGAAATCCCCATTATTGAAGACCAAATGCCCAATCTTGATCCACAAGGGGTTGATCATGAAGAAATTTTGGATGATTTCTTAAGTGATATGGACATTTCGAGTGACTCTAATGTGAATTCGGAAATAAGCTCATCAGAAAGTTCCGACAGTTCAGATACTGAATACGTAGGTAACAGTACTCCAAACACTTCTGTGGTTTCTGATGTATCTGACAAAGCCCCGCTATATGTAGTGCAATCATCTAGTGGTGAAGTTTATTCTGCAAATATTTCTCAGGAGGAACATGTTCTGGCTGTTGCTGCGTATGCATCAAGACATAATTTATCAGACACTGCAATAAAGCATCTAACAGAACTTATTGGTCTTCATTTGCCTAAGAGTAATCTGGTCAATAGTGATGTAGATAGATTTAAGGAGAAATGTGGGTTTACCAGTAACTTCATGAAGTACTACTCATTCTGTGGAGTTTGTAACAGTGTTTTCGATGATGGAAACAACAGATGCTCAACCCCAAATTGTAATGGCCGGATACTGACCAAAAAAACTCAAAGCTACTTTGCAACTGGAAATTTGGAAGGACAATTAAGGGAAATTCTTACTAGGGATGGTGTTTGGGATTCAATCCAGGAGGTGTTCGACCGCGATCAGCCATCTTCAATAACTGACATAACTGATGGAACTGAATATAAGAAATTAAAACAGGAGGGAGGGTTTTTGGATGACAGAAGTAATATAAGTTTAACCATGTTTACTGATGGTATCCCACTATTTAAAAGTTCTGGTGTTTCCTTGTGGCCAGTGTATCTCCTAATAAATGAAATTCCCAGAACTGAGAGATTTCAACGAAAAAACATGATATTGTGGGGAATATGGCAAGGATCTGGCAAGCCAAATATGACTATTTTTTTGAAGCCATTAGTGCAAGATCTTCAGAAAATATATCACGAAGGCGTAACCTTGTCGATATCAGGGATAAATACCGTTTGTAAGGCAGTTATGGTTGTTGCAACTATGGACTTGCAAGCACGATCTGCTGTTCTTAACATGACACAGCATAATGGTGAACATTCTTGCGTATACTGTATGCATCCAGGAAAGGTTGTTAAGTCTGGGAAAGGCCATTGTCGTTGCTTTCCATATACGGAAGAACCCCTTATCTTGAGGACAGCAGAAGAAATTTGTAGAGATGGCAAAGCTGCACAAGGAGTGAAAAAAAGAATAAATGGATTTGCAGGAGATAGTGTCCTGAATTACCTGCCACATTTCACATTAAATAACAACGTAGTAGTGGACTATATGCATGGTATGCTCCTTGGAATAGCTAAGAAGTTTCTGTCACTCTGGTTTGATGTAAAGTATGTTGGTCAGCCATATTTTATTGGAAACAGGATAACTGAAGTAGACAAGGCCTTGAAGTCAATAACACCGCCATACCTCATCAAACGGTTACCAAGGAAGCTGACTAATACCATGCATCATTGGAAAGCTTCAGAGTTACGTTCTTGGATTCTCTTCTATGCGCTGCCATCTTTACATGGAATTTTGCCAGACTTATACTTGACACACTTCAGCACCCTAGTAGAAGCAGCATATCTACTTCTGGGAGAAGGCATCACAGAAGAAGATACCACGAGGGCAGATCTTTTATTGAATACTTTTGTGAAAACCATGGAAAGGCTATACACTTTAAATGTTGTTGGTCTTAACGTTCACAATCTGCTCCACTTAACAGATTGTGTTAGAAAATGGGGACCAATGTGGGCATGGTCGTGTTTTAGTTTTGAATCGTTCAATGGTGAGATTAAAAAAAGTGTCCATGGAACTGGAAATGTTTGCAGACAAATTTTTTGGGCACTTCAGGCCCAGAAAAGGGTACAAAATGTGTCTTCAAAACCACTCGGAGACAATTTAAAAGCTTTTTTCTCATCTGTTTATGATGGAAAACCGAAAAGTGAAAAAGTATTATCAGCACACCAGTGTTTGGTTAAAAAAACAATGCCATTACCAGAAAATTTTGACTTCCCAGATGCAATTAAAGTGAAACTCAATGACCTGGTTGGATGTGATGATGCATCCCTGTTCACAAAAGCCGGAAAGATTATCCGCAATGGTTACATCTTCTACAGCAAGTTATGCACTAAAGTCAAGAAAAGAAACTCTTACACAGCCACCATTACGTCCATAGCAAACAGCTTTGAAATAGAATACTTCCTTGTTCACACACCTACCCTACATGTATTGGCTGTCGGACGTAAATTGGAATGCAGCGGTGGAGTTCTACCTTCAAATGCACTTCATATTCAGCGAATGCGTTATATAAGGTAAGCACAAGTAAACTGAACTATGTTTTACGAGGCTTTCAGTGTGGATTATTAAGCAAGCCCCATTCACATTATTCAGGGGTCATAATTCATCCCAGGTGTTATTTCTAAGTTAATTCTTGTTGAAGCTGTATTTCAATTAAATTGCTTTTAAATAATTGATTAATTCAAATATAGTTAAACCATACTTTAATTATGTCTGTGCACTAAATCTATTTAGAACCGCATATCAATTCTGTGAAGGGTGATTGATCCTTGATTATGGTATACCAATTATCAGTTACTGTTACTTTTAAAACATTTAACTCCTAAAATATGTCATTTAATGTTAATTAAATGTGTTCATGATTTCTTTTCAGTGACGAACTGACTGTTGAAAGAGCATCATCACTACAAGATATTCTCGTCTCCTTCCAAGTGAATGGATCAAAATTTGTGTCAACGTTTCCAAATAACGTAGAAGGAGATTAATTTAATTTGAAAACACTACTCTCATAGCAAGTTTAAGTGGAAATAGACTAAGTTATCAGACCTGGTAGCTTTTATATGGAACGTGAACAGTGTGCTAAACAATAATTCTTCAAAAAATTGTTTTATATTGATCATGTATGATGTGTATACATAGTGTCTCAAGTTTTACATGATTTATTGTGTAAGGGACACCCCCTTACATTTAAATAATCCAGATCAACATAATTAACCCAGTGAATACCATGACCGTACCATGAATGTGACATACAGCTTTTGAAGTGTATATTATCAAACTTTTGCGCTATCAAGCTCATCGGAGGATTAGATTCTACAAATTGATAACCTGCAAATGACAGAAAATCAAGGTTTAGTGCTTAATTACAACCAACAGACTGGATTTTCAGTGTTTTACTCAATGTTTATTTTTCGTCTAGTGTGAACATTAATCTACAGATCTTCCAGATATATATGAACTTTAATGACAGTGGTATCAGCATCCATTTTGTCAAATTTGACAAATGGCCGCATTCTTACTTCTGTGGTATGGGACTATTATCAAACTGTAAATTCATTGATTTTTGTGTATGTTTCTTTTTCAGCCTCGAAACTTTACAGATATTTTATTTATGTAAAATTGTATATTAATTATTATAAATGCATGTCTGAGCCATTCACATGAAATGTTTTGTAACATTGTTCATAATATAGGAACTACATTTTAGTAAGCTTAGCCCTACACTTTAGCCTGTATCATTGCAAACCGCCTACTTAACTGTGGCTTTTATTTGTTACATGCTGTTTTATTGTTATTTGATATTCATGTTATGGATTTTTATTTATTGTGAAGCCATTTTCGTGTATGCCATGTTGTATTATATAAGCTGACTTTGGTGGTGACTGCTCACCGTACTTGATTAGAGCCAGCTTTCGGTCATGTGTACATTAATTGAAGTGTATATAAGTTTAATTATAACTGGCAATTGCTATCTTGCAGTATCTACTTCGTCACCGAAGACGTCACTATTAAATTGCTCGACTATTGTTAACAGCTCCTACAATATACTAAAGTGACTATTGTTAACAGCTCCTACAATATGCTAAAGTTTACAATGTACTAGAACTAGCTAATGTCTTTATACCTAAGAAGCTGATATAAAACTACATTACTTTTTTATATGGTCATGAGAAGTTTCTAAACTATGGAAAGCCAATGCTGTCCAATGATCCCTGATGTTGCCAGTACAGTGTAGATCTACACATGTACAAGACGTTTTTACTTTGTACTGAGCCTTTGTATATCTATTTACAGTATCTAATATTAAGTCAAGCAAAGTGAATAATTTTATACAGTCTAAGTCCCTTGTTGTTAGGTCTATGAGTTTGAGTTTATAGCGCTTTGCATATATGACACATTTTATTGATCTGATGTACTTTAAGATGATATGATGTCACTTTTTATGAATACAGTTGCGTATCCAGTTAATTTATAGTTGTGTTCACTGTTGTCCTATGCATAGCTATATCCTTGTATGTTTGACCTCAGATCTCTTGATCTCGAGTATCATGGCAACCGCCATTTCTGATTGATGAGGAGGAAACCAGCTGTTGTCGTTTCTGCCAAGGGGTAAAATACTTAGCAACAGAAGTATCTGTTCTTGCCTGGTTGGGTGGAGTTCCACAGGTGTGGATAATACACCCAAGCAAGCTATCATGGAGACTGAAGATGTTATATAGTAAACCAGCGTCCTCGACGTGAGGAGGTACCTTACAATTGTTTGTTTGAACATATATAGTTAAAACTATTTTCTTCACACTTAAGTTCAAGTGATTACATTTCTTTATTAAGGTAAACTATTCCCATCTGAACTCTATTTAATCCCAATAATGTAATCCTATGGGCTTAACTAGCTGTTATTATAATATTATAATCATTGTGTTTAAATTGTAACTGAAAAGATGTGCCCATAATCATGCTGTCACATTATTTCTATTTTATGAGTTTTGTCACACATGAAACTCCAAAAGGATAAAACCATGTTTGGTAGCAGTTTAAATGGGCATAGTAAATGCTTAAAAAAAAAAAAAATGACAAAAATTTTCTAAGTCCAATCTTTTCCCCAAAATTTTCTAAGTGTCAGTTTCCATCGAATTCCATCCTCTAAAAAGTTAGAGTTCTTTTTCCATGTTATTTTCCGTCTAGAAATTTGACTAAGTCCCACTTTACGCGGCATTATTTAGATTTTCCGTGGAATTCCACGGCAATTTTGAGGGTGTTGATGGAAATCCACGGCAAATTTTGATGGAAAATATATTCTCTAGAAAAATTCCACGGAATTCCATCAATTGCCATGTTATTTACGCGGATTTCCGCGGAAATCCATGGATTTCCGCGGCATTTATCTAACGAGGATGGCATATCCAGAGACGGGTTTCTGGAGGCCTCGCCCATAAGAATTATCCGGTGGCGAGGATAAAGAAACGCAATAAACCAAACATACTGATCATTAACTGCTAACATAAGAAAAACAAGTATATCTATTTACAAGCAAACAATTATTTCGGCAAACATTTACACGTTCTGCGAACAAACCAAACTGTTATTAATTTTGAACAAGTGTGATGAAACGGCTTACAATTCAAACCTTCAGACGATATTGATTTGCATGCATAGAAATTTAAACACGTTCTTTACAAATATCCAATTTCTAATTATAGGGGATTTAAATAGCCCCGCGCAGCGGGGCTATTGAAAATACCCAGACCGTTAACAGGCGAACGTGCATATCTTCTTTGAGTTTCTGCCGGTACTAATGCTTTCAAAAAAAGTTATTTCCGGTCAAAAATTTCAGGCAGTTTTCCGAGGTGAATAGTCCTTGGATTATAAAAAAAATAGTAAGCTGTAAACGGTTGAGCCTATCGTTCTCTTTCAATTAATTATTATTTTTAAAAAAATGTGTAATAAATAAAACAAACTATTTTTTAAAAAAACAAAGGGAAGTAAGAAATACCTCTGCTCCCCATGACCGTGGACCGTGTCACTAGCCAATTCCAAGCGCCCGTTTCACATGGAAGATGTTTTAAGAAACATCAAAAATAAAGGTGAAATTTTTATTCAAATAGCCGATTTATCATGACAGTACTCGATCTCCGAGGAAATTGGTCTTTAATAGACATTTTTACGTAGCTTTAGTACAATGATATCAACACTCGGATCATACCAGATGCTTGAACGTAAGTAGGCTACAATTCGTTCCATGTCAACAACTGAACAATGCAAATCAACAATTCTATGTCTCAATGTACTCGAGTATATCTTGTCAAAGCAATGTTTATGAGATTATTTTGTTACTGTCAGTGTGTATAAGACTTATGTACCAGTTAGTTTCATCCACAGCAGCCCACCGGGAAGGGCGCTCTGGAATTTTTGAGTTGTCAAAAACAACGGCCCTTCTACGGCCAGCGGGGGAAGCTGATGGTAAAATCTCCCGCATTTCCCCTGACATTTACCGGTAAATATTGTCTTTAGGCTATAGGTTTTCACAAAATAAGTCCTAAATTTCCCCTGCCTTGCGGGGGAAGCTGGATGGTAAAAACATGGCTGTCTCCCTGGCTATCCGCCATGGATCCCTGTGGTCGGGGGAACTGGGGATGCAACTGACTGGTGCATTAATTATTTGTGGTGGACAAACTTGTGTATTGAGCCCGAGCTAGGAGAAAACATGAAACAGGTTGTGTCACTGTAATTCGTTCAGCATGGCTGCACACAGTGTCAAAATAATGCCGGGTGCCAATCAACAAACCAAAAGTACATTATTGCATTTTCATAATTATTTCTTTCATAATTGTCAATAAAAACGAAAATTATTTCAGTACATTTTTAATGAGTTTTCTCCCGTTTAGAGCCTGAAGTCCCAACTTTTATACTCCAAGCTCCTTCATTGTGTTGATTTGAGGTGCCATAGAAGCACCACGGGATATGTCCTGTCACTCTGATGCTCATAAACAAGACTTCAAGTTTAAATAAGGCTTGAATTCATCTTACATAATACGCATATCTGAACCGCACTCGGTCGTATGGTATTATCCAGACAGCCATTGCCACATACCATTTATAATTCAAGTTAAGCATTGCTTGAATGGTGGGAAACATCCCTGTCGGATTTTCTCATACCTTTTTTTGCTGACGAATTTACTGTTTATATGCTTTGGACTGATTTTTTTAATTTGATATTTTATGATGAACATCGCCATGAGTTGCTATTATCATTGTTATTTATATATTTATTGTTGTTTTCTAATGTTAAGTTAATTGATGTAAATAAAAGATATCAAACGTTCAGGACTGCGTTTTGTCTATCCTTTATCAGTTCGTTTCTGCCTTTATATCATTAATATAATCAATGCTTCGTTTATATTACTTATATAAACGACGAAATGATTAATGTTTGCAATTCTGAAACATAAAATTATCATTTTAAACATAGTTTAACGCAAGTGCATAATACATAAATACATGTATGCCGTATGTGGGAAACTATCACCAATGATGTGACAAAAAAAATCACGGCCGTGAAATATCACATTTTTCTAATCATTGTCTTTTCATTAATATTAGTGTCATTTTAAATATACTTACATATTCAAAAACTAGAGAGCTTCATCTTTATAATAACGTAAAGAAATCTAGAATTTAATGGAAAATGAAAAAATAAAAGTGGGGGGCCGTGGAATTCGAACAAATTCGAACACATCGAAAATAGAAAATCACGGCTGAAAAATTGTGCAATATTCAATTAGTAATAATTACATTATTAATGAGCGGATTTTCAATATGTTTACATATTCAAAAACTAGAGAGCTTCAACTTTATTATGCTACCAATTTTATAAAAATAAGTTAATAAATAAAAAAATAAAAGTAGGGGGCCGTGGAATTCGAACATAAAATTATGTAGAGTTTTTTTCTGAAAATTACTCCGATTTTAAACTAAATAAATAATGTTTGCACGTAGATAATTTCTATTATTTTTATATATTTAAAAACAAGAGAGTTTCATCTTTCATTTGATACTAAAATATTAAAACTCCGTCCATAAACAAAAATTTAAACCCTAGGGGCCGTCACATCACTCCCGAATTCTCTCTTCAGGTGTCAATGGGCCGGGAAATACACACTCTCGTACTAGGAGGGTCCATATTTTGTTGCTTATGTAATAACATCTTCGATTTTCCAAGCGGATAAGGACGAAAGACAAACTTCGGAGGCTGTAGTGTAAATTATCTATATTCGGAATATAAATAAACCATCTTAAAGTAGGTCTACAATACTACAATACAGTACAACAAGGTACGTCTTTGATTTTATTGAATTGGAATCAAATTATGACAATTTGATTGATTGACTTGTGTGCTGTATAAAGATTACAATTCACAATGATTGCATGTATTTGTTATCTCCCTTGGATAATGCATAGCAACTGGGGCCCGTGTCTATATCTACAAACATAGCCTAGCGGTTATTTAATATTTATTAAATACCCATATAGGCAATGCCTTAGTTCATATTAATCACTTAAAATCAGATAAGTATACAATTGATGTAATATTATTTATGATACTATTTTACATTGACTGTTCACCAGATACATTTTGTATTACAAGTGTTCAGTCCTATGTAGCTTACTTCAACTAAAGTATGTCCTTTGCAATGTGTTGATAAATCATACAGTAACCACTTAACAACTTTTTTCTAAGTATGCCATCCTTCATCTTTGAATGATGAGGGGTATACTGCTTTGCATATGTCTGTCTGTCTGTCTGTCTGTCTGTCTGTCTGTCTGTCTGTCTGTCTGTCTGTCTGTCTGTCTGTCTGTCTGTCTGTCTGTCTGTCTGTCTGTCTGTCTGTCTGTCTGTCTGTCTGTCTGTCTGTCTGTCTGTCTGTCTGTCTGTCTGTCTGTCTGTCTGTCTGTCTGTCTGTCTGTCTGTCTGTCTGTCTGTCTGTCTGTCTGTCTGTCTGTCTGTCTGTCTGTCTGTCTGTCTGTCTGTCTGTCTGTCTGTCTGTCTGTCTGTCTGTCTGTCTGTCTGTCTGTCTGTCTGTCTGTCTGTCTGTCTGTCTGTCTGTCTGTCTGTCTGTCTGTCTGTCTGTCTGTCTGTCTGTCTGTCTGTCTGTCTGTCTGTCTGTCTGTCTGTCTGTCTGTCTGTCTGTCTGTCTGTCTGTCTGTCTGTCTGTCAGTCAGTCGGTCTGTAGACCAAATGGTTCCGTTCAATAACGCAAGAACGCTTTGCCCTATTGCCTTCAAACCTTATACATGTTAGGAGGTTGATCAGCAACAGAGGGCAAACCTATAGTCCCCTGCAGTCGAAAGCTGGGCAGTTGGCTTATAATTGTCTAGCAGAAGGAGACACAATCAATATTCAATTTTCGGCCTAAGTAATCACGTTTTGGAGGAAAATATAAAATAACAAATACAGTAAGAAAAGTGACCATGATATTTTATTGAACAATGTTTGGTGGGAACTATATAATATATGGTTTACATTGTGACTATTATGTGTCGGTGAGGGTTGACTACAAACTAGTGTACAGCTCCATCAAGGTAACTATACGGTGAGTTAAATAATATCAAGCTATTTTAAGGCATGTAGCCATTGTGGGGCACACTGAGGTGCTTGCCTGTGAACAATTGACAAATTTCCAAAATATGCACTTTAAAAAAATGCCTCAATTAAATAGAGACGAGAAAGAATTGGTCTCAGTGTTTTTGACCTCTTGATAAGGTCATGTACTGCACTGTATCGGCATAGTAAATTGAGTATTACATAATATATTGCAAGAACTAAGTGCATTCAATTTGCTAGTTAACTAAATGTATTTAGTACTACTAAACAATATTATTCACATAAAAAACATCAAGAACCATTATAAAATGATTCACCAAGTTTTCCTGGCTGGTAAAGTATCTTAAGTAGCCGAAAACGAAGAATTGTCTTAAAATCGTAAAATGTCCTCAAGTGTATCAGCTGAATGATCTAACTACAAATGTAGTTAAAAAACTACAAATGTAGTTAAAACCAATTTCAAAACAATCAAATATTCCTACTCTAAAAAATTGTCACTTATTAATGAGCCTAGAGCGAGTAAATTTTGATATTTTTAAGTATTGCGCATTTTTAAAAATAAAAATAAAATTAAAGTACATGTTTTTATTTCAGACCCTGGTTTTATTTCATTAAGTAGTTTACAATATAATAAGTGAAAGGTTCCACATATAAACCATGTGCGTAAAGACAAAGTACATTGTAAATTAAAATGGTGGTTTAAAATGGCAGGTGGTATCTCAGTTAACTGTAACCATGGAAACGAAAAAAAAAATTTTAGAAAGAAAAATATAAATTTTCCAAATTTTTTTTTTCGTTTTCAACAAAACAGTAACCTATGGGTGGTACATGGTATGAATAATGATGGTAGGAATTTATTGATGAGTAAATAAATTAACAAACAATAAAAATTGTTAATATGGCAAAAAATGTTTAGATGGTAATTTTCAAAAGCAAAGACAAAACTACAAAATGTACAATCGTCATGAACATTGTATACTAAAACAAACTGAAAGACAATATTGTAAAACATAGAGATACAAGTATACACTACAAACAGACAAATAGTCTCCCCATATTCAGTGTAGTAATACAAAGTGACTTTTAGCTACATTGTCAAGACAAAGTCCAGTGTCTATGCTTCACATAGAAAACAAAAATAGCCAGAGTAAAGTATGTTATTTCTTCACTATTTTTTATGAACTATACACCATGCTCAGAGGAAAAGGGGTAGGAATTTGGAGTCATGTCCCATCCTTCGAGGATTTAGACAGTAAGCATATGTCCAGGGTGGGGGACTTAGACATCAAGAGGAAAACTAATATTAATAATTATTTTACATTGTTTAGAAGCATTATGTAAAGAGCTACAGTAGTCATATAGAAGACATGGGATCTTTTTCATTTCTTGTGGAATATGAGCAGCTCAATATTTTAACTTTAGCAAAATATTAAAGTTTTCCTTTGTGAATACACCACCCTGGTTTACATATCTGTATTATACTAATAAACTAAATGAAATAGAATAATAGAGGGGACATATACAGAAACAAAGCTATAAGATTAAGCATCAAAATGACCTAATACATGGTATCAAGACTAGATATAGTAAGTAGCAGAGCAGCGTACCGGGTAATGCATGTAAACACAAACGTATATACTGTAAAATCATTTAATTTCGTTGGTTTTGGTAAAAAAGACAATTTCGTTGGGACTTGAATTCGTGGACTTTGCATTCCATGTAATAAAACAGGGGTCAAAATTAATGTCCGTTGGGATTAAAGTTCGTGGTTGAGGTGAACCACGAAATCCACGAAATTTAATCCCCCACGAAAATAAATGATTTTGCAGTACCTTCGTGAGGTAAAACATTGTATAATCGTGCAATTGCTATATAAAATTGCACAAAAACTAGCAGATCTTTTTCAATTCAAAAAAGTCTTCTAAGGCTTAACCTGCTAACCTTATTTTCTATGTTGAATTATCTCCCTTTGTTAATTTTTATACACATCTATAATTATACATAACTAAAGACAATGATGGTAAGGACGAATATTGTGCAAGACAAATATTGTAAAATCATTGATTTTCGTGGGGGATTAAATTTCGTGGATTTCGTGGTTCACCTCAACCATGATCTTAATCCCAACGAACATTAATTTTTACCCTTGTTTTATTACCTGAAATGCAAAATCCACGAATTCAAGTCCCAACAAAACTGTCTTGTTTACCAAAACCATGAAATTAAATGATTTTAAAGTATTGGATTGTTATTATTTTAACAAGCAAAGGGAGGTAACTAATACTCAAGATAAAAAGAATCCAATGCACAGTGGTCTCCCCATTGTTAAGATGTAATATACCATATAATTAATATGGGTGGGAAGTTATCAATTGGTTGTACATTCTTTTAACAAGTTTTTTTAATATATAAATAAAAAAATAATTCTAACAATAATCTTAGCATACACAATTGCACCAATGCTTTTGAGTGAGCAAGAACATGAAAAAGGAAGAAAATTTCAAAACCTAATTGTGGAATTATATTATTATAAAATTAAAACAAATATAATAAAAATATCACTAAAATCCCTTCACCATAATATTATAGCATGTTATAGATCTACTAAGAGAATGAGAAAGATTACAAAATCTAGAAATACATAACAAACAGAAACAGAAAATAACACAAACACATTATGAATACATTGTATATACTGACTATACATACATGAGGTCAAAATAAATAAGTTCCTAGTAATTTCATTTGTAAATCCTCATAAATGCCTTAATTGGACCCTCCGAGCATTTTTGGCAACGGCAATGTTCTTCCCTATAGAAAACATCACTGGGATGAGGGTGGGATCCCACTGGGATCCCGCCTCTCATCCCACTGGGATCCCACCGGGAAAATTGGTCGGGATCCCACCTCTCATCCCAGTGGGATCCACTGGGATGAGAGGTGGGATCCCACCGGGAAAATTGGTCGGGATCCCGGTGGTCGGCAGTGTTGATTTTTTACCCTCAAAATCTTGTGCAATTTAACAAAACACGGTTAGTTCTTTGGTATTTCTTACCTTGTCACATGGTCAGATACCATGTTAGAACAATTAAAGGCAAGAACTCACCAGTTGCTGATAATGTTCAAGCTACAGATGAATCAGCTTGTTTCAAATACGAGGGGTGATCAATATATTCGAAGACTTTCCTTTTCAATTTTGAAATATTGGAACTAGAGTAATGAAATTACACGCTGGTGTAGATCAATCAATTATCTCGCGATTTGTTTAATATACTATAAGATTACGTCATTATTTACTTGATGACGTCACTTTTTGTAACCATGGTGAAGCACGCACCGTCGAGCATCTCGGACGTAACGTTACTTCTGAGTAACGACATGCTATGAAAATTAACGCGAAACTTGTAAAATCCTCGCGATATCTCCAAAATGATTTGACTTAATTGAGCATGGATTATGTGCGCTCAAAATTGACCATTTTCATATGATTCCGTTTTTCATGTGAATGTAGAGTCTCTGTCAATCGGTTGAGTCGATAAAATAAGGAAAAACAGCTAAAACAACACCGTGTTAGGGACTCTTTTCATTGAATTCTGCGAAAAAGGACGCATAGATGTCAACCTTCGAAAACGAAGACTAGTATAGGCTACAAAATATTAAATCGTGGACTCCAAATCAAAAGGGTTATTTCGACATTGCGTTCTAAACCTGATAGGTCGTGGTTCATTGGTAATTGGAATAATCTAATTTTGTACAGCCAACCGCCGTTTTCCGAGTTTTGTTTCCAATAACGCATCGATACTCTTTTTATTCCATCTCACATTCCAGAATTGACTACGAACTACTTATTTCAGTACTAAAAGAAAACCAGTCTCATACATGGGACTGGGTATCAGTCAAGAAAGGAACTATGTGCTGCTCCGACGGTGACGCTTGGAATGACGTCGCGTGACGTCCAATGTCACGCGCCCCTTGTATGAATCAAAACATTTTATTAGTGCATTCGGTCAGACACATCTTACTCCGAATGATGTTAAATAGCTTTGAGCCTTGCTGCCAATATGAAATTGCTAGATGAAAAGTCCTCGAATATATTGATCACCCCTCGTAATGTCAGGTAATATTTGACTTCTTATAGGAAAGCTTAATTAGTATTTTGTTGTAATTATGAATTTTTTATTATGTCAAACTAATTCATAAATCTTTCTATTTTTATAATAATATGATATACATGTATTACTTTGCTAACATTTATTTTAAAAGTGTTTTTTGGGACTTTAAAAAATATATATAATTTTTGTTAAAGGGAGATAATATAAAAGTATGAGACAATAACATGGTTGACCATAGTCGACCATGGTCAAATGGTCAACCACGGTTGAAAACACTGACCATGTTAGACCATGGTCAAGCTTCAGTTTGTCTTTTCTCACCATGGTCAAACGGTTTATAAAACATTTTTCTAGCTCAAACTCTAAAAAAAAAATGCAAGTTGGCTAAATGGAAAAAACAACAGTCAACAAAAATAAGTTCAGTCTAAAATACTATTCAGGTGGGATCCCACCGGGAAATGTACTTGGAAATCCCGGTAGGTTATTACCGGGATCCCACTGGGATGAATTTCCATCCCACTGGGATGAATTTCCATCCCTTTGAAATGACAACATCCCACCGGGATTAAGTCATCCCACTGGGATCCCACTGGGATCCCAGTTCAATTTTCTGTGGGGTTCCAATTTAAATACGTTACTTAAGGGGGGCATACCAAACAGGGATATCACAAAATTGTAATGATTACCCCAAAGGTTCTCTACGAGGACCCTTTACCCGATGCCTTCCAATGCTTATTTATTAAATCGGGAATACAACGCAAAAATATCTCAATGGGACCAAGGAATAAGCTTTTTTTCAAGACTACAAGTACTATTTTAGGAATTTTGCAATTTCAAGACTTTTCAATTTACGAAGTGTATATGTGAACCCTTGAAATGATAATCTCTGAAGTTATTTGTTTTGGTCTCATGTAATAAGTAATCTAAATGGAATGGTTGAATATAAAATGAAAAACTATATATAAAAATAAATAACAAAAAGTTTAAAACATTGATGTTCCTAGATATAAAACAATAACTTACAGTCAATGTGACAGGGGTATAGATATGATAAAATGTGAGTGCAAAACAATAATATGTAAAGATAGTTACACAATATTGAGTGAAAAAACTGAGAAATGAGTGTAAATCTGGGATTTGAGTATAAAGTTATGACTTGAGCGTGAATCGAAGATTGAGTATTACTCTGTCATTTGAGTGTGAACCTCTGATTTAAATGTGAACCTCTGATTTGAGTGTGTTTGAATCTGAGACTTGAGTGTGAATCTGTTATTTGAGTGTGAATCTGTTATTTTATTTGAGTGTGAACCTCTGATTTGAGTGTGAACCTCTGATTTGAGTGTGAATGTCTGATTTGAGTGTGAATCTCTGATTTGAATGTGAACCTCTGATTTGAGTGTGAATCTCTGATTTGAGTGTGAATGTCTGATTTGAGTGTGAATCTCTGATTTGAATGTGAACCTCTGATTTGAATGTGAATCTCTGATTTGAGTGTGAATCTGATATTTATGTGAATTTGAAATTTGAGTGTGAATTTGTTATTTGAGTGTGAATGAGTTATTGAAGTTGGTAGGAGTGAGTCATATATGGATAGTGCTAGGCTTTTGCAAGTTTGTCTGTGTCTGACATAACAGCATCACATGAATGACATACTAATTAAGCAAGTGAACGACTGAGTAACTCATGGGCATAAGAATACTGGCTGTAAATTGTCTATGATTGCTATAAAAATATGTGTACAGTCCATAGGGCATTTTCAACAGGCTTTTTGTGACGCAGTTTACCAGGTCTGGTTCCTGTACCATGTTTACAGAACCTCCACAGTTCTAGTACTGTAATATAAGGAACTGGAACCAGACCAAACTGCTTCACCAGAACAGCCACTTGAAGATGGAGACCTAATGTTTCTATCAGTGTATAAACTTTAGTTACAAACCACAGGCAACAGTATCGTTGAAAAAGAAATAAAAAAAAAAAATTCTCAAAATTTAGGTATTAGATCTATATAGATCTAGTACCAAAATTTTGAGATTTTTTTTTCAATTTCAATTTTTCTTTCTCAACAAAACTGTTTTCTGTGTTACAAACAAGCATTATTTTGCACACGAAACTGTATCATAGATAAAGAGTAAAACGAAAAAAAAATTGAAATTAAATTAATTTTTTTTTATCAATGATACAGTTATCTATGGTATCTAGGTAACACAACATAAACACCTGAGCAACTCTATACACAGTATACTATGATAATATCAATGGTGCATAGCCAAGACCCCGTAACTGCAAAAAGACAACATTTCAGGAGACGCAAAAAGCGTATTTACTCCGTTGAAATAATACCGATGTCTTGTAACGAAATGATCCTATTTTGAACCAAAATCAACTACGACATGTACAAGAATATGTTGACTTGTACTAAATCGGAGTTTGTACTGTTATATACGGAATTTTCAACTAATCATTTTTAATCCAATAAAAATACGGTATTTTGTCACCTGACTGTATTGAAGTAACATGATTGGCTATTTAGATGGCGACTAGACAGAAAGCGCTGGAAATCTAGCAGATGCTGCAAAAAAAGTTTTCGCGCCAAAGTTGAGTTACAGGGTTTTGGTTTGGCATCGTCGATATATAGTATAACTTGGAGAAATTGAACTGATCCTGACCTTATATTTACAGTGTATGAATATATTACAAGGTTCTTGTGTTGAATATGTCAATTTCCACAAGCAAATTTGCTATAGCAATCTTGTATTTGTGTTGGTATTGCACATCGAGAGAATTTGTGATACTTCCTACTTATTAATTAAAACATACAACCGGCATTATAAATATAGACAATTTGTCAGATTTAAATTAAATAATGCTAATATAAGGTTGAGCTTCATGTCAAATTCTCCAAGCTATAGTATTGACTAAAACTTTGTGAACAACTAACTCTACTTGAAGGCCTCAATATACTAGAACATGTAACTACTCACAGTGAATATTGTCTAGACACATGACACGTAGTTAACACATAATTGCACAACTTTAGTCCTATTTCGCTTGCTTAGAATGAGAACGTAAGTACAAAATTATTATTTTGAGAAAACAAGAACAATTTAACTGTCCGAAAATTACTCTCTACTTATGAAAAAAACGTTTTGGACATCAGTTTGGTCAACATGACAAGTTCTGATTTTCATGAAAAAAGGCTCGGGAGAAGCACATTATAATGCAGATCATATGCAGTCTTATAAGGTCGTAGTAGTAATTACAACATTCTCATTCTAAGCCAGTGATTTATGAAATACTGACAAATTTTGATTTCCTACTAACCTAATGTGAACACATTTTAAGTTCATGTGCATAAATATTTCATTATACAATGATGATGATCGACACTATAAATCAAGTAACATAACTACAAGTAACAGGCCCATACCCACGCCGAGATACGCAAGCGCCTCTGTGAAAATTGGCGGTATTATCAACATATGCACATATTTGAAGAACTAATATACCCTAGAAAGAATTATGCATTTTGCTCTATAGATATCTATTTTCCGTCGATAAGCAACTTTGTATCTACTTATCTTTGACCCCAGATGACCCAAACTTGACCAGTAGATTGTGTTGAAATGATCATTGTAACCAGGCTTCATTAAGACTAGGCCAAACTTATGACCTAAAGTGTATGTTAAGCACATGGCGGAAAGACGGACAATGGACATACAACCGAAAAGAGTGATCACAGTTTAAGATAACTATGCCACTTTGTGACAAGTGAGCTAAAATACAGGAGACTGTGAGACAGTGAATCTCATGGCAGTAATGGAGTAGTTTCCATAATAGACCTTCTCATAGTTCAACAATATGAACACAAATTCATCTACAATTAAAGATAAAATTTAAGCACCCTGTACCAAAGCCGTGTAATATAGAAAATTCCAATACACTGGTAGATAATAAGTCGTGGCTATACAATTGCACTTGAATATGAACAAGAGAAAACTATAATGAATTGTAATAAAAAAGTGTAACATTCAATTAATTAAATCACATTTTTAAAATCACTAACACAAACAATAAATACAAGGCATTATGCCTGTAAAAGTGATCAACCGTCACAAAACATCAATTAAATGCCCATTAAACTTATCAACCAATGGAAAGAAGGCTTAATAAATGCCCCTCACCAACATTGGCCAATCAAATCAAGGCATATTATATTATTCTAAATATAATCAGCCAAATACATTCAACTTGGCGTAAACACACTAATAAAAAATTCTACAAAAATTAATATAAAAAACAATTGACTACGTAATGTATTAGTACCACCGGGGTATAGGGTGCAAACACATATTCTATAAGTGCGCCCAGGATAATGTGATGTTTACAAACATTGACCCGATTGGTCTTAGACTATTATATTACTACTAGCTGTTGCAAAATTGGTTACTTAAATAAACACATTTGGTCAATTGTATATTAAAATAAAATATAAATAGGGCATGCTTGATTTTCCCACCTATATGGCTTATACAAAATTGTCCCGCCTTTCTCTTCATCCTGGGCCCACCATGCATACACATTATAAATCATAATAAAATGACTAAATTATCTGGCACGAATCTCTCAAAACATCTCAATTTGAGTTAAATCACATCTCAAATATTGACATTGTGCTATGTTAAAATTTCCATTGAAGACTGGCCCGGTGATTATAAACATTTCTCGTTCTCATACTCAAACTCCATGCTCAAACTTGAAAAACAGCTTTTTATAGAATTTTGCATCAAAACCAACACCAACTTGTAGCAAATGATCTAATTAAGAAAATGAACCCCCATTTCATATGTTTCCATTCAGTAATAAAGAAGTTACAGACATTTTTGTAACTAAAGAATGGTCCAATTGGAGTACGGAGTATGAGTTGGAGCATGGAGAACGTTCTCCAATGTTTATAATCACCGGGCCAGGTCTCACAATAATTGGCATCGTCAAAGTAGAATCATTCGTATAATTCTCAGACTAGTGCAGTATCATGAACATAAACTTCGGACATATCTCAAATTCAGGCTTTGATTTGAGCAAAATCTCAATTTCAGCTGAGATTTCTACGCGAGATGCTTCAAATCATTTACAAAATACAATGAAGAAGTAAATGAAAACAGATCTAACATCATTTGATCAAAACAATTATAGATCACATACACTTCGAGGAATTATGATATTAAACAAAAAAATCGGAATATCTTCCATAAAGATCTGATTATATTTGAATTAAACTTTCAAAGATTGCGTTCCATGAGGTATTTAGTAATACATTGTACTAAGAAAGATAACTAAACATAAGGTTATCGTCTTTAGTTCAGGATGGACTCCTCTCTTTCTCTGTGTTTTGTATCATTCCATAGTTCAACTTTGGGTGTCATGGTTAAAAAGACACATTCAAACAATGCAGTTATTGCACTCTTTTCCAGTGCAGTTATTGCACTCTTTTCTTTTCAAATGCAGTAATTGGACTTTTTTGCAATGCAGTAATTGCACTCTTTTCCAATGCAGTAATTGCACTCTTTTCAAATGCAGTATAATTGCACTCTTTTCCAATGAAGTAATTGCACTCTTTTTCTTCCATAACTATGATCAATTAAACAGCGAGACCTGAACAATAAAACCTTTGTAGTACCGTTAAAACTGTCACATTATCAGGTTGGTCTTAAAGGTGCCTCGAGCCTCACATATTGGCATATGATATTGATGTTTAGGGCAAAGGAGTGAAAACAAAAGCTTTTAGGAAAAATCGTGTTCTTAATTTTATGATGGTCTAATTATAAAGGTGGTCTGTTAGTGAGGTATTGTCATGAACAAATACTTATCTCTCCCACTTGTAACTGAGGTATTACTACTAGCATTCCTGCCAAGTACTCCTATAAAAGTGGAGTTACTCCTATTTTCATTGTTAAATTCTGGTTTTCCAAGTTCACCTAACTTTTAACAAAAGTACATTTGATTGATTTTATAATATTCTGTCCTATATTTATAGAATTAATACATTCCTTGTTTATGCATCTAAATCCCTTTTAAAATCACATTTAAGTGCATCATCTGACATGCTTTGTTTTATCACTCTCATTTTGGATTGAACTAGCTCATGGCAGGTATGGGGATTACAACTAGTTTATCAATGGTGCCGAACCAAAACCCTGTAACTCAATTTTTGCGCGAAAAGTTTTTTTGCCGAATCCGCATCTGCTAGACGTCCAGCTCATTTCTGTCTTGTCGCCATTTAAATAGCCAATCGCGTTTCTTAGATGGCGACAAGACAGAAATGCGCGGGACGTCTAGCAGATGCAGATGCTGCAAAAAAACAATTTGAGTTACGGGGTTTTGGTTCGGCACCATCGATATTATCATGTATACAGACAGAGCTTTCGCACATATACACTATCAGATCTAGAGAAGTATAATGGTTGAAAGACAAATTTTCTCTCCTATCTCTTCCTCTATATGTTGTTTCAAGCTCTCGTAGATTCTGTGAGATTTACGTGGCATCTTAGCACTCTGTAACAGGTTTGGTAACTTCTTTTGTAACTCTTCATTCAGTTCAAAATCTAGCTCAAGTGCTGACTTCGGGCTTTCGTCGGTGAAGTTTTCCAAAGCAATTGATACCTGATTCCCAGCAATAGCTGAGTCACTCATGCTGTTACGCATGCTAGGGTGTGTTAGAGCCGACTTTGAAGCGCTGTACTTGGCAAGAATTAAATCAGCTTCCGAGTTGTCAGCTACAACTCTTTTCTGTAGGTTTAGGTTGGATGGTACTACACTACGCCCAGGACTGTCCTTTCTCTTGACCCAAACATCTTCGTCGTCCCTATCTTGATCTGAACACACATGGGTTTCATTCTCTGGACAAAAACACTTAAATGATGGATTTCTCGGTAAATTCTCTTCAACTTGACCCATTTCATTCTTTGAGTCCACATCATCAAAGCCAGAATTATCATAGATAGCCGTACTTTGTGCTACATCTTTGCTATCAACATCAACATCTTCATCTGACTCTTCAAAAGAACATCGTGGAGATTCAAATATTTGTTTAGCACTTGTTGCTAGGATACCGCAGCTGTCTAAAACAACCTCCAAGTTTTCAAGATCGGCGTCAGTGATTTCATATGACCCATCTACAGAAGAATCATCTTTGCTAAACGTTCTATTTCTTTCAACGGGAGTCTTCAAGGCAGTTGGTTTATCTGGACTATCGATGTCTAAAAATACTTCTTCTCTCTCCTTGGAACCGTCTTTCTTGTGTTTATAGAATATGCTGGTTCCAGGCACTTTGGATAAAAGACGACTAGCATCAGCTTTTCCCGATTTTAATTTATTTGCCAGATTTAGAGATTTTAGATTGAGTTTGGACAGGTCTACACTTCCTGGGTTGGGTTTGTTGAGTTTTGGCATAGAGGTTATCCAAGACTTCACCATGTCAGCTTTCATTCCTATAGTACCAAGCTGGGTACCAGTTCTAGAACTTTGACTAGACTGTGACTCTTTATTTCTGACTGGTTCCCTTCTACGTGGATTGGGTGACAGTCTATGTCGTAGTCTAGGTGATGAACTGGCAGAAGCAGACTGGGCTGGGATGTCTGAGTTTGATACATCACGAGGAAGTTTAATCTTGGACAGGGAATTCTCTTGCAATTGTTGATGTATATCCATGACCTCTGGATGTGGAGATGTCTTACGTCTGAAAGGAATAAGAGAATGAATGAAAACTAATTTCAAACCAGAATTGTGTGCATGGGACATGAGTGCCCCAATCGGGATGTATGGTAAATACTGTAAAATCATTTAATTTCGTTGGGGACGAAATTTCGTGGTTTTGGTAAAAACAACAATTTCGTTTGGACTTGAATTCATGGATTTTACATTTCAGGTAATAAAACAAGGGTCAAAATTAATGTTCGTTCAATGGGATTAAAGTTCGTTGTTGAGGTGAACCACAAAATCCACGAAATTTAATCCCCCACGTTAATTAATGATTTTACAGCAGATGACAACAATGACAATATGATATTATTATTATATGGGGCTACATTTAAGATCTGCCACATATCACAAAATGACACATTAAGTGTTGTGAAATAGTTTAGCACTATATACATACATAATTGTAATTGAATTGGAACCAATACTTTTTTAAAAATGCATGTTATGAAAACATTCAACCACTTTCTTTATCACATCGACCCCCTGTCTTTTAAGGTTATAACCTTCTCATTCTAAGCCAGCGAAATAACAAGTATATCATATATGTCACCTACTTATCTAGCTTTGACTTTTCTTCCACAATAAGGACTAACTTGAGAAGGTTCTGGGCAGCAACAAAAGCTTCACATACCACCTTTAGTTGTTCTGTAAATATAGAAATACAGGAGTAAAACAAGGGCAATAACTCCTCCTCTAAAAGTCGTACAATTAATGCAAAAAAAAACATAACTGGTACTCAGTCACAGCAGAACGCTATGATGTGTGCATAATACTAAGTCTTAGCAATTGGTAATACACTGTACACATTTCAGTTCATTTTATTGACTGTAATATTAAAATACATCTAGATGTTTGTGACATTAAAAGATATATTTAGAAGATAATATGGGCACATATAAAATATTGAAGCTTGTAGCATACTTCTGCTAGACCACATGGCCAGCTGCAAATATGCCAACCCACTGTATCATAACATGTTTACAATTGAAACAATTTGTAAATAAACTTTATGATATTTAGACCATAATTTCTGCTCTTATTGATATACTCAAAATGTAAATTTTTTACAATAAAATGAACTTTTTAAATTTATGATAAAAATAAAACATTAATATGTGGTAATAAATTACTCAAGTTATATAACACTTGATTTCAAAAACCGATAAAACCATGACCTACACTCACTGCTGGCCCAAGAGCATAAAATTCACTTAAAAAGTGAACAAAAAATGCTCAACTAGGTCATTATGACCTTAAAGGGACTAAACTCCATTTTGATGATAAAAACACGTTTTGTAGACGTTTAAATCACAAAACTATGTTTAACAAATACAAAAAGTATTCTTACAACTTGCATTAGGATCAAAGAAGCTATTGACGAAAACTCACAAACATATTACCGTCCGTTAATTAGGTTACAGCTTTTCTCGGCATTTATATACTACTACGCTATAGAACAACGTTAAATATATATTATACTGCATTACACAATAAATTTTAAGGGTTATAAATAAAAAAACCAACGTCATGCAATTATTTTTCTTCTAGATGAATAAGTCCAGATTCTTACATAAATGTATTAGTTCGGTCAAGTAAACAAAATGTGATTTTAAGAGAGTTTTTTTTCTATATTTTGCAATTGATCAACAAGAGTTGAGTCCCTTTAAGAATGTTTGCAGCAAACTTAAAGCTATAATAATACTACATTACCAATAAAATATATTTACTGCATACAGTTAAATGCTCCTTGTTCCAATGTGAAAAACACTCAACTGTGCACAAAATTTTATTATAAGAATTGAACTTGGTACAAAATGCACAAATCTTGAAAATCCGTATTATGTTGACACTCATTGATAATTTATAGCGGCGTTATAATACAATATAATTTTGTAATAAAAGCTGGAATGTCGGTCTAAAAACGTAAGCCATGCACTCAAAACAGTGCCTGTACCAGCACTATGTTTATACCATAATGGTGTCATAAATTATGTAACGCCATAGTTTACCTTAAGCATACAGTAAACATTCAAAACCCACAAAATACATATCAAAAGTACTAAAAAAAGATCCATTTACTTTTGGTAACAAAATTGACTCATAAGGGGGTACACACCCTCCCCACCTCCCTCACCCCCTTATGTCCAAATGATAAGGACAATACCGTAAGCTATGATATGCAAATCCTTTGGCATGATGACGGTCAGGATAATATGATCCTAAGATTGCGCATCATTGTCACCAAACATTAAGAGAAGAAAATAGGCAAACATATTCAAATAACTTCATGTTATATGACACTTGTAACTAGTTTAAGTCACAGTCACTAGAGCATGAGACTTTAGAATGGGTTCGAATCCCTGGCTGACCAACTAAAATTTACTAATAGTCTTTGGGATGAGACTTTAAACCTAGGTTCCATGTATGGGAGCTATACACCTTGCATGTAAAAAAAGCAATAGGGTCTCTTGAAGAGAACAGTAAGTTGCTGTATTTGCACTACCCCCTGAAATCTAAAATGGCTAAACTCTTCCGTCAGCTTCACCCTGATGACGAATATCCGGTAGTGAGGATAAATAAAATCATACAAACATTATATAGGTCTTGGCTTTTCTCGGTACTATACGCTGTAACAACTGTTAAATTATATATTTTACTGCTTTAGTTATGCAATAGACTTTAGTGATTTAAAAGGTAATAAAATGACGTTATGCGACTATTTTTCTTCTAGAGGAGTAAGTTCAGATTCATATATAAATGTATTAGGTTGGTCAAGCCAAAAAATTGTGATTTTAAGAGAGCTTTTTGATAAATTTTGCAATTTACCCACAGCAGTTTAGTCCCTTTAATGCTGTAAGTCATGTGACACGTACCTTTAGCTTCCTCCTGTGTTTTCACTGGTATAACTAGATTGTTAAACAAACGTGTTGCTGGAGCCTTGAACGTATGGAAGAATCCCTCATCGGCATAATGTCGATAATGTAGACGCATCACTATACACTTGGAACGTATTAATGAATGTTCCGAACCTGAAACAGATGAAAAAAAACATGACAATGTAAAATAAAACCCCTACAAGGTTGAGCATGAAGAGCTTAGGTACCGCTGAGTATTATTTGCCTTGGCTATGTCCTTCAAATTTACATATTACATAAATTAGCTTCAGCAGACATTGGGCATAGAGATTTCACTCATTTTTCTGATGCCTTCCGATGCTCATTTATAAATCAGGAGTATCACCGTCACAAAAATGCTCAGTGGACCTAGTCATAGCCTTTTGATCAATTCTTTTTCCAACATGACCTATGATTTTGCCTATATAGACCCTTAATATTTAACAACAAGAATTTGCAGTAAAGTTATTAAATGTTGTTCTCTTGAAGAAGGCATGCACAACATGTAGCCGAAAAAAATTCTAAAAATAAAATTATTTATATTTTATTTTAAATGCCGAGCAAAGCCTTTATTTGTCAGTTGGCTTTCTGCTGAAATATGACATGCGTGCATACAAATGCCTACTAACAGTGACCAGGATTTGAACCCGATTAGGTTGCCAGATGCAAGTGCACTAACCACAGAGCTACGGTGGATGTTATAATCACTTCATAAAGAATGGTTTGTGGTCGGAACAGTATAAGGTTCTACCGTAATTTCTATAAATATCAAATTACCTAGCTCAAGTTTCTCGATATCTTCCAGAAATATTCTCTTATGATTGTTAATATTTGAAATTTTGACAAAAATCGTTCTTTCTTGTATACAGGAAAGATAGATTCTACAAAAAAATGCAAAAACATAAAATTGGAAAATTTTCCATGAGGGGCCCTTTTCTCAGATCGCCGCTAAATATGATATATATATTTTTTAAATCAGTTCTTAAAGAATGGTTGGTGGTCATAATATGTGGGTTCTTAGTAACAGTAATTTCTATAAATATAAAAGTACCTAGCTCAAGTTTCTCAATATCCTCCAGGAATATTCTCTGATATTCTGTCACTTGTTCTTCCTCATCATCGTACCTGGTAATATAAACAATACAGATGTCAATAACAAATGTTTCAATCTCACAGAGTTCCTACAAATATTCTTAGACAAAATTCTCTGACTTTTCCCTGATTTTTTCCTGAGCCTTTTTGTTTGAGCAAAATAGCGCAATAGAAACAGTGAGAAGGATTTAATATTTTTCCTTTTTATGGAACCAAAAAGTTTCAGGTCTGTTGATTGACATCAGTCACATAGACGGAGGTCAATAACAAATGCTCCAATTTCAAGCGTTTTATTGTATGTTTGTGATTCCCTGTAATTTGGGAAGCATCAAAACTTTGCTTGATGACATACTATGACATCTTAAATACTGTAAAATCATTTAATTTTGTTGGGACGAAATTTCGTGGTTTTGGTAAAAAAGACAATTTCGTTGGGATTTGAATTCGTGGATTTTGCATTTCAGGTAATAAAACAAGGGTCAAAATCAATGTTCATTGGGATTTAAGTTTGTGGTTGAGGTGAACCACGAAATCCATGAAATTAAATCCCCCCACGAAAATTAATGATTTTACAGTAACTAAAACAGAAATATTTACTAATATTTCAATATCACAACTTGTAAATACATTATAGAAGGGGGGAGAAATTTGCTAGTCGATTCGTTCCCTTGAATTGTTGATGACCTATCAGTGGGGGATTGGCAAATCAGTACTTCCCCTGACTAAACAAACTGAATGACATATCCATAACAGGTCAGAAAACTCGGACAACACCAAATTGCCAATGTACAAACCAGGCTATATAAACAGCTCTTTGACTGTGGAGCACTGTCATTCAATAAGTAAAACTAATAGGGGAACGATTCCATTCAAAAGAATACTCTGTTACACCCATTCAAACCTAGATGAGCGTAGTTCATCTGACAGACGAGCTTATGTTTAAAACTGTTCTCATTTGTCTTTAAACTAACAGTAGTACATACCTACCAGGCAACATAAACAGCTCTTTGACTGAGTAGTTAAACCTATATGAGCATATAGTTTACCTAACTGACAAGCTTATGTTTATAACCGCTCTCATTTACCTTTAAACAGACAGTAGTATCTACGTACCAGGCAACATAAACAGCTCTTTGACTGAGTAGTTAAACCTAGATGAGCATAGTTTACCTGACGGACAAGCTTATGTTTATAACTGTTCTCATTAATCTTAAAACAGACAGTAGTATATATACATACCAGGCAACATAAACGGCTCTTTGACTGAGTAGAAGTATAATATCCATCTCTTGTCTCTCCGAGTCTGATATACTGAAAACATAATATAGATCATATTACATACATGTGGGGAGCGGTGGCCTAGAGGTAGGGCGCGCACTTCGGGATCGAGAGGTCCCGGGTTCGATCCCCCTCTGGACCACTGGTTAAATTTTCTGAGCAAGACCCACAGCTCCACTCCACCATGGTATAAAATGGTACCTGTGAGGGCAGTGTCTATTCCTTGGCACCGCAGATCGATGTTAGCTGCCACACCACAGGAGAGAAATAGTCTCCACAGGGAGACACTAGTGTAGGTTTCCGTAGGTAGCCCAATGACCTTGGGAAGTTGAAATGTCAAAGGGTGCTTGAGCGGCCTAACAGCTGAAAAGAGCCCTAGAAAATTTGTAACTTAACTTAACTTTACACAAACTATGTATCAATAGAATACAGTACAACCTCTGAAGAGCAAACCCTTTCTCTCAGAGTCCGATACTGAAATCATAATAAATACAGTATAATAATTAACATACACAAACTGTGTATTATTAAATAGAAAACAGTCCAAAAAAGTTATGATAAAATTAGACGGAGAGGGCAGTGTTAATAGATTACAGTACAACCTCTGTAGAGAAACACCTTTTCAGAGATGCAAATATTGGCTGTTGTGTAGAGGGTCACTCAGTTGTTCTACGGAGATAAAGACCATGTAATCAATAAATGTAAAAAATAAAACAGTGAAATTGATGGCTTAGAACCAGAAGGTCGTAACTACTACTTATGACCTTATATAAGATTCATACATATTTGAAATCTGCTTCACAAGCCACTTCTTATGAGCCTATTTTCATGTTACGTTGACCAGGTAAGACAGTTTTCTCTTGTTTTCTCAATATATCGATTTTGTAGTTACGACCTTCTGGATCTCAGGCAGAGAAATATACTTTTCAAAATAAGATGATTGAAAGTTCTCCAATGAGTATATATTTTGATAACATGTTACTGTAAAATTACATAACAAATTTCAATTGGACAAAATTTTGTGGTTTGGGGGCAAAAGACCATTCCATGGGGTTGTAATGTCAAGGATATCTTATCCTATAAGTCATATACTATAGAAAATATTAATATTTGTGAGGATTTAATTTCATGACTGAGATCATCCAAAAAATAAAGGAAATTAAATCCCATTTGAATATTAATGATTTTACAGGTAATACAATAAAGCAGTGAAAATTAATCACCCTAAATTACTAGCATTGTAATGAATGTCTTGATTTCAAGGAATTCAAATTTCAAATTTTGGCACAGTGACCTTTATACAGTCCATAAAACCAATTCAAACAACAAGCCTCTATAGCACGTATGCACATTATGACATAATTAAAATAATTAACATAATGCATAATTTCCTTGTTAATTAACTTTACAACAACAACATCTGCACTTCCTGTTCGTAAATCATCCAAGGGAGGACATTTGTCTTATATAATTGAAACTTGTTCTATTTATAACACAATAGATTCATTCATTTATTATGTTGAGGAAAAATGATAAAAAACCAAGCACAGTCATGGCTACACCATTTCCCCTTTATACAGAAAACAGTTAACCGAATAGTAGACAGGAAGCAACAATGAATTATGTGCAATTAAGATTTATCATAGTCAGTACAAATTTATTTTTCCGGGTTTCCTAACTCATGGTAAACTCATTAAAGGAAGAGACTCATGATCATATTTTAATTCCAAAAATGAAGAATCAGGCACAGACATGAACATTTTTATATGTTTGCTCATGTCTGTCGGTCTGTTTGTCGATAGACCAAATGATTTCTGTTCAATGACATTTTGAGTAAATTTTGAGGTCAGTAGGTCAAAGATCAAGGTCATTGTGACCTTACCTTTTTTAGACAAAATGTTTTCTGTTCAATAACTCAAGAGCACTTTGCTCTAGGATCATCAAACTTTACATGGAGGTTGGTCAGCAACAGTAGATGATCCCTCTTAATTATGAGGTCATTAGGTCAAAGGTCAAGGTTAAAAATTACTGTGACCTTTACCATGTTCGACAATTGGGCTGCCATAGGGGCATATGTGTTATACAAACATGTCTTGTTATACGATTGATGTATCATTGAATCATTGAGTAGCCATCTCAATACATGCACATATCTCAAGCAATTTCTCTCAAGGGGAAACCAGCCAATTTCTTTTTCATGCATAGGGGTCCAAACAAGATATTTTGCTCAGAGCTCCAACAATCTTACAAATTGTCATAATCAGACTTTAAGCCCTGCTATATTAGAAAACTACATTATTGCTAAAATTCTAGGTTGGTAGGGTCCTTACCAATGAGGCTCTAGTCAGGGCTGATATTGAGAGGAATCTTTGTGACTTCAGACAGCAATTTAAAGTACCATAATGATTGTGATTCGTTTACTCTCAAAGGATCCCATAAAATAATTCCAAAGCAAAATACTTTAAAGAATTGACTATCAACCTTTAAGACAATGAGTAAGGAAACATAAATAACAATAAAGTGTCACCATAATATGTAGAGATAAATTTTTGCATTTAAATATCATAGTAGGACCACGAGAATGTACGTCCGGTCTGGGCGATACAAGTACAACTTTTAAGTTCATATGCACCTATTCAAGTTTTAAACTGTAAAATCATTTAATTTCGAAGGGACAAAATTTTAAATTTTGAGGTTTTGGTCAAACAGACCATTTCAAGGGGACATTAATTTGTGGGTTTTGCCTTTCAGGTAATAAAAAAATGTTCAAATTATTGTTCGATGGGAATTGATTTCATGGTTGAAGTTGAATGGTTGAAAACAACAAAATTTAATCCCCACGAAAATTTTAGATTTTTCAGTATTAGCTATAATATATGAGTCAGAAGATACCAATAACCAAAGCTGGTTGTATCATGATCATAATGTACTCTGTTTGCTCATTACTGACAAAATGTTTAATATTTGTTTTAAATCATTTTCTTACAGAACCTTTAAGCAATTATGTAATTCAGGACCAGTTTTACAAGATTGCTTGCCAAGTTGCTCAATAAGACATGCATACCCAACAGCATGCAACGCATAATTATGACATAGGATCAATGTTTGTTTTACCGTAGTCTAACTAAATATTGATAGACTTAAATAGAACATACTTTATGAATCACGGAGCAATTCATTGGCTTAGAAAGAGAAGGTTGACCTTATAAGACTCAAATATATTTAAAATAAGCATCACAAAGCGCTTGCTGGTGTCTATTTTTATAAAAAGCAGTATGTGCCATGTTTACCAAAATGTAGTTGAAACAGCTTGTTTTACCATAAGTATAAAGAGTACTTTTCAGACAGTTTTTTCTTGTTTTCTCAACAAAGTGTTGTAGACAGTAACTGTTGTAGTTACATCCTTCTCATTCTAAGCCAGTGAATTATGCATGCATGCATACTGCTGTAACCACAAACACATTGTTTGATTCTTGTACCAGGAAATTGGTGTGGTTTTACTTCATTTTTTGGATAATGCAACAATGTAATATTTGAACCATACCATGAATAAAATGATTACGCAATCAATGGTTTAAAGCTACAATGTTATTTATAGTAACACATCATCTATTCAAGTAAAACTGATCTATTTATAGTAACATGATCTTTTTATAGCACTGACATACAATAGATTCATTTGTGGTTTGTTTTACAGAGGAAATTACTGGTACATAATGAACGGTCATAAATAAATGAACAATAAATGACTTTTTGGAAAGTTTTTACATCTATGCAAAACAAGAACAATTAATTACTGTATGTGTACAAAATACTTAATTAGTTGTTACTTCATGAATACAAAGGCAATAGTTTTATGTTTATCGTTAATTAATTGTCAACATGAATCTTACTCATAAAATAATGATCATTCATACCTCATAACAAAGACAATTGTTGTGTCAGATTAGTATGTACAAATAAGGTATGAGGAAATTGGACGTGGAAGGTAGCACTTAACTTAACCAGCCGAGCTCAGAAATCAGTAACACCACAACACAACTACACAGAGCAATGCCCACACATAAGCCAAAAAATGAACAAGCAATGTCTCAGAAAATTGAACAATCCTTTTTTTTAAATTGAGCAGACATGACATGGGATCAAATTCATACTTAAAACTTCTCAGATATTTTCTAGAAAGTATCATCAATCTATGAACAATTTTCAGTCAGAAATGAAACTAAATCGTAACTTTTATCTAGGGAATATTATTTTATATTTTTAAATAGAGCAAGCAATACTAAGCACCACAAAACCCTTTTTTGACACAATCTAAGATTGGGCACAAATCAAGATTTATTTTTTATACAATCTTTCTTAAAGTCTATATTTTTTTTAAAAATTCAAAAACTGAAAAACAATTATGCTTTCATATCCATTAGATCATTTTTTGCTTCAGCTTTAACAGAAACTCTCCCTGTGATTTATTGGACATGCGAAATGTCCGTTTTCATACGAAAGTGTTCTAGAACATTGTATGAAATATCGTATAAGAATCCTCTATTTTTTTGACGATTGAATCAAAGTACTCGAAAGAATCAAAATACACATAGAAGATTAGTTTTACTTTAAAGACAAAACTATTTTTAACTTAGAAGTTTTGTTAATATGGGCCAGGTAAAAATAGCAGATAGCGAAAACATTCTTACTTGAGACGGTAGTTAATGCCATATACTGAGATATCATAAATTGAATTATACTTGCCCCTCAAGTCACAGAAGTATAAATAAATTATGTATACTAGAGAAAATAAACACTATTTTGAAATACTTGAGTTCAACTTTATTATGTCATAAATTAAGATTTGATTCATTTATAAAAATGTTCAATAGTAACAATTCCAAGATGCTTCGTAAATACATCTCTACCTTGATTATTATTTTAAATGAAATAAGCAAGGGGAGCAAGAGGAAGTTCAATTGAAGATATATTGGAGAGTGAAGAGAAATCCATTAATTATGGCCTAATAATACAATGTACTTTAAAATAATTAATTTTCGTGGGGGATTAAATTTTGTGGATTTCATTGTTCACCTCAACCACGAAATCAAATTCCATTGAACAATAATTATGACCCTTGTATTTATTACCTGAAATGCATATTCCACAAATTTACGTCCCATCGAAATGGTCTTTTTACCAAAACCATGAAATTTTGTCCCAGCGAAATTAAAGGATTTTACAGTATGTGTCACATAAATAATGCTATATAATATACAAATTAAACAACTATTCCACAGTCATAGAACATATAATTTTTTATATAACTATGACACTAATGTTTAATGCTGCAACACGATCTGTTAATGTACATGTATTTAATATATATGGTGGTGTTGCCCATTATTTCTTTGAGTTGTTAAATAAGAGCACTTTATTCGAGGGATATCCACACAGAAAAACATATTGCTTTACTCTATATTTTCAAATAACTCCAGCCATGTTATTGGTCAATAAATGTATGAGCCACAAATGATGTTGAAATACCTATTTATGATGAAGTTATATATTTATGCCAATAAAGGTTACAAAATAACCATTGTTAATCAAGTTATACACTTTATCCATTTACAACAGTCAATTCTTTTTCAAGATCAATATTATGCAGCATTCTACAAGTAATTATATTTTATTTTATGCTTATTGGTGGTTAAATTTACGGAGGAATAACGGTGGATTATTCCCCGATAATTTCACAGTCCATAATTTCACAGTCCATAATTTCACAGTCCATAATTTCACGCAAACAGACTACTTTTTTAAAACAAATTTCCCCACCGCCAAAAATAAAATAATAAGCATTTTCACTTGTTCTCTTAATCTTTAACAAATAACAGAACATTATATGTACACAAAATTATGTAATACAAATGGACGAAATTGAAGCCATTACAGAAGAACTACTTGATTGTAACTCGACGCGTGCATAGCGGGAAAACGACGTCACGCAAAACATTTGAGGTATATCGAAGAGTATTTGCATCATTTAAGCTAATTGAAGCATGAAATAAATAGAACATTGGTATGTTACTGTGTATGATCGTTTGATAATTCACCGAGTGAGCAGCTGACTTATACTTTCCCTCGTGGCTTCGCCACTTGTAGAGGTATATCGAAGAGTATTTGCATCATTTAAGCTATTTGAAGCATGAAATAAATAGAACATTGGTATGTTACTGTGTATGATCATTTGATAATTCACCGAGTGAGCAGCTGACTTATATTTTCCCTCGTGGCTTCGCCACTCGTAGAAATATTACATCAGCTACTCACTCGGTGAATTATCAGACGATCATACATGGAAAAATACAAATATCCTCTATGTAATCAAATTAAGTTACAATGAAATTCACTCTATTGCAAATGGGTGTCCACTTGTATTATGCTTAACTTAATTAGTTTCCATGGTCACCCCCCCCCCCCCAGAAAATTTCAACAATTTTGACATCAACTTGGGTAATTATTCGGCTATATTTTTATGCTTATAATATTATATGCTGAAGAAATGCTTATATTGCAATTCCACGAAACATATTAAACATATATCTTGTTACTTCGTATTTCCCCGTTTGTTAATTTGTAGGCTTAGAATGAGAAGGGCGTAAGAACGAAATTGACATTTTGTGAAAACGAGAAAAAACAATCTGAAATTTACTCTTTACTTTTGGTAAAACTAGCTTTTGCAACTTCATTTTGGTAAACATGACAAGTTCCGATTTTTATGAAATAGGCTGATAAGAAGCGCCTTCTAATGCAGATTTCAAATATGTATGAGTCTTATAAGGTCGTAAGTAGTAGTTACGACCTTCCTATCTAAGCCAGGCAATTATCCTATATAATTAATGAATTCAAATCTTTGTATCATTTTGGTAACACAGCCATTCATCAATTTCAACCAAACTTGATATGTGCATGACACCTTCCTGCCTCAAACTGCAGTTTATATCTAAAATAAGACATAATTTGCACTCAGTTATAACAATAAACAGTTTTGTTAGACTTTCAAAATTTCCTCTTTCATAATTATGAAATAATGCAAGTCAGCCTATTGTAGACGTATAAGTACATAAAATGCACTTTTGTAGACATAATTTTGCACAATTCTTTGTAACAAAGATCTGCAAGGTTTTAAAGTGTTAAGTTATATCCGTACTTAGAGATTTTATCAGACGGAAACCTACAATAGAAATTGTGACAGCCAACCAAAGGTGAACTTATTAAGGATACTTGACTTCCTGCAATAGACTAGAATGAAAAGACTTAGTTTAGTTGAAATCTCCCAAATGGTGATGTCATCAAATCTCACTCATTTGTCAAATATTTCTCTTTCATTTCTTTCAAATACATACTTGCTACCACAAAGCATTTCATTTTATAGAAGCAGAAATAAATTATTCGGAAATTGATTTATAGCACCATACTTCGCAATGATTTTTAGAAAAAAAGCAATTTCCTCTTAAGAAAAGGCCCTACTTGTAACATTTTTTAAGTTTTGTAAGTCTTGACTGCCTGAAAAACCTTAACAATTGATAGTGCTTGACTCAGCTTCAGGTGCATGGTGTTTGAGCAGGAGGGTTCTTTGTTGGCTGAGTCACACCAAACTAAATATGGTCCCAGGTACTTTTAAATTCATATTGCTCTTAATACAGAGCATTAAAAAAGTAGAAAGTTCTGGTTTACTGGTCTTATACCCAACAAATAGTATTTCATTTTAATTCATTCATACATCAGTATATAAAGCCGAGCACTTACACAGGATCAGCGTTGATCAGGCTCCATCCACCGAGACACTCCTCAGGTTCAACGATCAACATTTTAGAACAATCTTCTATCAATTGTTTCACATTTTCTTCTTTCTCCAGTAACTCTCTCACGTCGTCTTCAGGTACTCGTAGACGTCCAGATAATATATCCTCAGATATAGTTTGTCCATGTGTTAGATCTATAGCAGCTTGTCTATACGTGTCCTTGAAACGTAAGTAGTACCTACAATAATGTTTGTATAAATATAAAACTGGCTCTTAAAATTCCATGGGATCTGGATCCCCTAACCTACAAAATCCTTTCTTCAGCAAGCAATATCAACATCATCAACACAATTATCATCATAATCATTAGTAGTCGCTAGCTGACTTATCTAACTAGAATACAAATTAATTTCATCAAAGCATTATATAATTTATATAGAAAGGAAGCCTAGTGTTCAAGATGCCCCATTTAATATATTCTAAGAAATGATCATACTAGGTGGATGACAAATATAGAACTGTAACATTAATTGTCATGGTTACCCAATAGCTGAACCCATGGGAAATGAAACAACAAACCTGTTGGCTGAATTCATCCCATCTTTCATCATACCAGATATCTTCCTTTCCCCTGTTCTCGTGAAATCACCCTAAAACACAATAGAAGAATGAAATCATGGGTAAAAATATAAATAGGGATGTTTACATAATTATAAGCTGAGTTACCAATTTTCTAGGGCTCTTTTCAGCTATCAAGCCGTTCAAGCACCCTTGGTCATTTTAACTTCCACAGGACATTGGGCTACCTATGGAAACCTATGTTAGTGTCTTCCTGGGGAGATTATTTCTTCTCTCCTGTGGGTGTGGCAGCCAACATCAATCTAGATCTGCAGTTCCCAGGAATAGACACTACCCTCACAGGTACCAATTTACACCTTGGTGGAGCGGAGCATGCCTTTTTTGGGGGTTATTCTAGCTCAGATGAATTAACCAGTGGTCCAGACAGGGTTGAACCCGGAACCTCTCCAAAAGGGCACACCCTTACTGTAGGCCACCGATCCCCACATAGAACTAATTCCCAGCATCGGTGAAGTGGTTAGAAACACTAACAAAAGTAAAAAATTAACTTCTTTAACATCTACTAAGGATTGAATCAAACATGCAATGTAATGTATACATGCCATGTTGTGTCAAACGGTTGGATTGCACAAAATAACTAACCCATACTTAAAGAGGCATTCCCTATAACTTAAAGCTAAGCATCTTTTTCTCTAGAATCACATTTAATGAGCTAAATGTACAAACTTTAAGCCCTATCAATTATCATAATTTGTCAGAAGAAAGTGTATGCAAATATGTCTCTATAATGTTAAAACATATTCAAATCACCAATAAAAGTTTATCGCTTCCAGCGATTTAATATTATGTTGTCAAAGGGAAATAACTCGTGACTATTTTAGCTCGTTACTGAAATATTTGTTCATTTTTTCTCGATAACTGGTGGGAGCTTTTTGTTGAAGATTGGAGGTGTTTAAGCAATAATTATTCTCATTTAATGTATTTATTCCTAAATCGATTTAAACGATCAAAGTTATAGGGAACGCCTCTTTAAGTATGAACTTACCTTCAAGGCAGCTGTGCCTGCGTACTGTTTACTGATGGCATCACCAGTGTTTGCCCAGGCTTGTTGGAAGATTTTACGGCAGACCTCAGGAAGAGTTTCATCAGGAGCCAATAAACCAAGTTTCCGACACTGAAATATGCAAATATAACTAGGAATAAACAAATGTGTATTGATAAGAGTAAATCGGACAGGGCAGCACTCAACTTAACTAGCCAAGAAAACAGTAACATCAAAACACAACTACACGGAGCGTTGCCCACACACATCCCAAAAACTGGTGATCCCAAGTGACCAAATGAAACACAGCTAAGAGCTGATCTAGTTCCAAAGTCCCAAAAACTGATAATTGTGGTAAAATGGTCAAACTGCCTTCACTTTTCACAAGCCGTTCTGGTCTCTGGAATAAACACATAACATAACACCAAACACATCTTCCACACGAATAAACTGGTAAGGTCAAACTAGAAATTAAACTTACTTAAACAAATTAATATCAACAAAATCGTGTACATTAAGTCAGTAAAAATGTAAGTAAGTATATTTTTTATAATGAAGTAAGTGACGAGGCTGACACCTTCGGTTTCACGTTCTTCCATGTGGTCCTGAAGAAACAAACCATGTTGTATCAGTTTTCCACGTTTTTTTTCAATTCACACTTACACAAGGCTATCCATGTTAAGATATTTTGACATTCTATAGACTAAGTATCTAGCTTATTGAAATTGATGTCTGGTTATCAAATAGCTAGTATCCCGTGGCTGTTAATACCTTGGTCCAACTGAGCATTTTTTAGCCTTGGCGATGTACTTTCTATTCAAATAAATTAGCTTTGGGAGTCATTGGGATAAGCTAGGGATATATTTTTCTAATGATTACCTGAGGCTCCCCCTAGACCACAAGGACCCTTTTCCCAATGCCCATTTATTAAATCCGGAGTACATCGCCGAACAAAAAAATCTCATTGAGACCAAGGCATTAACCATATCTATATTGTGAAGTATCAATAGCTGGCTAAGAAGAACTTCAAGGTCATAAGTACAAAATATCTTTTTTAAGAAAACAAGAAAAAAGCTGTCAGAAAACTATTTTCTTTCTTGGAAAAAACATTTTTTTTTCAAATTCAATTAAGTCAACATATTTATCAAAATAGACCCCTAATAAGAAGTGCCATGTGGTACAGATTTCTAATATGTCTAGGTATTATAATGTCGTAAGTTCATGCTACTTCAATTACTTCCATTAACCTTCTCATTCCAAGCCAATGAAATGTGAACTGGGTTAAATTTAGGCCACAGCTAGTCTGACACTACAGAATCACTTGAGTGTATAATTGTTTTTTGTCCTGCAAATGGATCAATCACTCAACCCTACTGAGTACACATCATATAATATGACATTGTGTGACAATAAATCAACCTAGATGTGGTTGTATATACGGTAATGTCCTCTCTATAAATAAAACATTTTGTAAAACTGAAAAAATATGGGTTAAACGCTGTTTATTTCATGCTTATCGGTGGTTTACGACGGAATAACGGTGGATTATTCCCCGATAATTTCACAGTTCATAATTTCATGCAAACAGACTATTTTTTTAACAAATTTCCCCGCCACCAAATATAAAATAATAAGCATTTTCACTTGCTCTCTTAATCTTTAACAAATAACAAAATTGTAGCCATTGCAGAAAAACTATTTGATTGCAACTTGACGCGTGCATGGCGGGAAAACGACATCACGCAAAACATTTCAGGTATATAGTGTAGTATTTCCATCATTTAAGCTATTTGAAGCATGTAATAAATAGAATATTAGTATTTTACCGTGTATGATCGTTTGATAATTCACCTCGTGAGCAGCTGACTTATATATTTATTACATCAGCTGCTCACTCGTTGAATTATCAGCCGATCATACACGGTAAAATATAAATATCCTCTATTTCTTTAACAGTCTTGCTGAAATAACTCAGTTGTCACATTCATAACCTCAGTTAAGTTAATCTTAACAAGTATGTGTTTCAGTGAATCATGTGTTTCAGTGAATCATGTGTTTCAGTGAAGTCAGTTAATCATGTGTTTCAGTGAATCATGTGTTTCAGTGAATCATGTGTTTCAGTGAATCATGTGTTTCAGTGAATCATGTGTTTCAGTCAAGCATGTGTTTCAGTCAAGCATGTGTTTCAGTCAAGCATGTGTTTCAGTCAATCATGTGTTTTCATTCAATCATGTTTTTCAGTTAATAATGTTTTGCAGTTAATCATGTGTCAATCAACCATGTGTTTCATTCATTCATGTGTTTTAGTCAATCATGTGTTTGAGTCAATCATGTGTTTCAGTAAATAATGTGTTTTAGTCAATCATGTGTTTAGTCAGTCAAGTGTTTCAGTCGGTCATACAGTTTAGTTTAATCATGTGTTTCAGTTAATAATGTGTTTCAGTCAATCATGTGTATCAAGATGAATAGCAACATTTGGAAATCTAAGTTGTGAGACCATAATGAGGACTATGTGCAAAACTATGGTTACTACACCAATTTATAAAGGCATGACAATACTATAGTTTTGCACTGAGCCCTCAAATTATTTAATTCACTAAGCTAGTAATTAATAAATCAACCACCTAGTGTGGCACAAGTTGTAAATTTTAAACCATGTATTCAGTGGCTGCCATCAAATTTATATTTTATGAGACATTGACAGAATATATGACTGTAAAATTACAGCAAAAAACTAGTAAATTCTGCATTATGACATCAAGATAAAAGTAGAATGTTTAGGTTATTGTAACATAGGTCACAGGTACAATACAATGTTTGTTATGTTTAACAAAAACACCTGCTGTTAGATAGACTATATATCACATGACTATCCTTGTATCCAGGCTAGTATAACAAGTATGTTTATTCTTCTATGTCACAATTGTAGACCATATAACATTTAAATGACGTTACTTTATCTCCTAATTGACGTCATTATATCTAGAAAATGACATTATTTTTGACGCTGGGTATATAATGGAGTGGGTAGTACTTACGACCTTCTCATTGTGTAAGCAAGCAACATGTTGTTAGATAGACAATAGATTATATGTCACCTTCAAAGGTCAGAATGATGATAAACTACACTATGTTGTACATGGAACAGTAACCTTTGGAATATATGCCACATATTTATACCATATTTTATACACTTTTAACTAAATATAGTAACAAAAATGAAACAATTTCAGGCTGATTATGACCATCACATGATTGATTATCGCCTATCAGCCCGGTCTGCATTCTCATAATCGTAATCGGCCTGTTGAAAGGACGCACGTTACGTTATCCAGGTTAACATGACGTCACGTTGGAGCTAAAATGATGTTACGTTGAAATTGATTAGACAATTTTATGAATGTACAAGATTTTCATCATAAATGACTGTAGATCTCCATGAAATTTACTAAACGTGAGTTGTTGTTACTCCCATTGAGTTTTTGAATTGAACAATTGTATTAAAGTCTTTAATATACTTCAGAGCCTGGCCGGAAGTTGATAATCGGCCCGACATGAATAATCACCCTCGGGCTAAAGCCCTCGCGGTGATTATTAATTTTCCGGGCCGACCATCGCCTTCCGGCCTGGCTATGTCGTGTATTAACCTCTAAATATTTAACATATGTATACCAGGCAATCCCCACCCATGAGACTTGTGTTGCTTACTGTCTAAATTCCCTGGAAAGGGACACGTAATCAGAACTTTGTCGATAAGTTTGTCAAATTCCCACCTATTGGGAAGGTTTATCAGTTGAGTTCCCCCCCCCCCCGTGTCCCTGCTGCTGCCTCCACCTGGGTGGTCATAATATTGACTGGTGCATTACAGAATTGGTGAAGGACCTAGCTGTTATGTGATGTTGACTGAATTCTACTCTGACTAATACAGCAAGCTGTTGGAGAAGGATTGTGTTTTTGTTACAAGCGTTCAGTTCCCGTTTGTCGTGTTCCTTCCTAGTGTCCGTTGCCTAAGTGAAAAGCGCTATGCAGCACTTTCCACAAAAGGTAATCCATGCCTTTTATATCTAATTGAACGGGAGGTAACTAAATGAAAGTGCTCTGTAGCGCTTTGCTGTCGCAACAGACTCCTGCTATGTTTTGTTTGATGCTTACCTGGGTTTCCATGACAATTCTAGCAATGGCTGTCTGCACAACATTCGTACGGTCTAAACAATCCACACAATTAACACGGAACACGCCTCGTTGTTCACATATTATGCCTTTTCTATCCACCCTGGAAAATATGTGACGTATAAAAGGTTAAACCAGTACTCAAAATAAAATAGATGTCTTCTTCAAGTAAAACATACTGTATGTTGATCATATAACAAAGGTTTTAAAATACTGTCAACTGTATTATTTATTGTAATGATGGCATGTAGGCAGAGTGGCTTAGTTTATACTTATATATTTAAGTTTTTCCAACTTATATTAATCACTCTCTACACCTCATTCCTGATGTTATCCATTACTACAAGGGTATGAGAGAAGAGAAGCTAGTTTGCTTTATATGCTGAGCATCTAGCAAGGACATTTCTGGTACCATTATTATTTGTCTTTGGTATAATGCGGCCTAGGATCGAACTCGGGACCTCCTACACTTGAAGCAAATGCTCAACTACTAGGCCATCAAGGAGGCAGTGAGTTGCTTACAAACACTCGTCAGACTTCATATCAAGAGGTTCCTGCATGGTACACGTTTGATTCTCAGCCTGAGGACTAACCTCTGAAACGCATTTTTGGATTTTCTCACCAAATTATTGAGGTGAAAAATATGAGTATATACTTCTCAATCATGTCATACAGATTGGCAAAGATAATTATGCACTATGATAACATACATATCATTATACTACAGCTGAATAGAAGTTCATTTTTAATTTTGAAAAAGAAATAAAAAATTTGAGAATCATTTCCTGCAAGTTATCGCACAAGTTAATTCTGATACCATAAATAAATTGGTCATTAGAATAAGAATTAAGACGGAAATGAGTGGAAGGACAGCAGCAGGAAATGAGCAGTACCTGGTATAATATTCTGACAACGTTACTAGTAAATCAACCTAATAAATTTGTTCTTGGAGATGAAATAACAAACCATAAATATAACGCTTTTCCTGTTCATTGTAAAAATGTTCATGAAAATATTAAATCATAATATAATGTAAAGGTTAAGATGACAGGAAGATTATGTGGGTCTGATATATAACCGTCATTTATTAGACTTTTCACAATATATAGTAATAAAAATGAGCCTATTTTTCAGATGATTTACTACATTGCTGACTTAGAATGAGAAGGTTGTAACTACTACTTACGACCTTTTAAGACCATACATATTTGAGATCTGCTTCACAAGGCGCTTCTTATGAGCCTATTTTCATGAAAATCGGAAATTGTCATGTTGTCCAAAATGAAGTTTTCAAAACATGTTTTTCCATAGGTTAAGAGTAAATTACAGACAGTTTTCTCTAGTTTTCTCAATATATCGATTTTGTAGTTACAACCTTCTCATTCTAAGCCATCGACATGGTCACCACATGGTTGATAAAAGTTGTACAACTTTTTCAAGTATACAATTAAATTTTTGAGCATCAAGTTTGAATTTTAATTTGCATAAAGTAGTATCTTTTTAGTATTGTGGTTAGTATATTTTGGCCCTTTATTAGTTATTTAAAAAAATTTACTTTTGAAAGTCTAAATTTGTTATCCTTTAATTATTTATAGTCAATGTAGCTTATAAAACAATTTGATTTACTGAATAATATCTCTATTATAGTATCCTTACATCATTTCATATTAAAATATTTTGATATAACTATAATTCCATCTTCTGCCATGGGGGGATTAAAATTTGTGGATTTCGTGGTTCACCTTAAGCCATGAAATCAAATCCCATTGAACATTAATTTGGGCCCTTGTATTTATTACCTGAAATTCAAAATCCAAAAATTAAGGACCCATCAAAATGGTATTTTTTACCAAAACCACAAAATTTTGTCCCATCGAAATTAAATGATTTTGCAGTACTTCATATAAATAAATCATCTAGCAGTTTATCAACCACCATAAAACATTAGTCGTTAGTCACTATGACCTTACCTGCAACCGATACCTATATTAAGCCACATTATATGTTACTTTAATGTGACATTTAACACAATAAAAGTGAGCATTTTATTCACAAAATAATATATATGAAGGATACTATTTAAGTCAGTTATTACATTTTAATTGATAAATAATGTGATACTGTACGCTCATCTGATTCAACACATATTGTTCTCAAGTTACAAGTCACTATCATAGATCCTACATTGTATAAAAAAATAGGTTTTCTATGGCTCTTTTCAGCTGTTAGGCCACTCAAGCACCCGTTGACATTTCAACTTCCCCTTGTCATTGAGCTACATATGGAAACCTACACTCGTGTCTCCCTGGGGAGACTATTTCTTTCCTGTGATGTGGCAGCCAACATTGATCTGCGGCACCCAGGAATAGACACTGCACTCACAGGTACCAATTTACACCATGGTGGAGCATGTGGGTCTAGCTCAGAGAAATTAACCAGTTGTCAAGAGGGGGATCGAACCCGGGACATCGCAATCCCGTAGCGCCCGCCCTACCTTTAGGCCACCACATCCCATAGTATTCAGGTACAGTCCGACCAGGGATACCTGACAGTGACGTCATGTTGTGTTTACACTTATGTTTACTTTATATATCGTCTGCAAATATGTGGATTATGAGTATATTTTTTTCCCTATAATCTGCATGAAATGGTGGCCGAGAGGATAACGCTGCAGTATAAGTAATTACGACAAGCCGAGTTCGAACCCCCTCAGCAGAACTTTTTACACTTATTTTTTTTTACAATTGCATACAAAGTATGTGCACAGAATACTGTTTGAGTAAGAAATAACAACTTCACTTACCTTCAAATGGCTTATCTTAATAGCCAAGAACAAGTTTTAAATTATACATATGTAGTAGGGGTTCTTTGGTGAATTAAGGGAAACCAAAAGCTATCCTTAATAAAGTGTTTTTAATTACATGTACACGAATTCCACGAGTTTAAATTTATTAACAATAAGGCAAATACTTTGTTTTCAAAATAAATATTTAATTAAATCATCCAATTATATTATAATATATAATAAAAGAAAAAAAAGTTGTAGTTTCATGGCTTTCACAAGCTTTGAACTTAGATCGGCTGAGTGAGAGCCAACAAACACATCCACGGAACCATGCATATTGCTTGAAATATATGAATTGGTAAGGACATACTTTATATAATATTATCCTCAATCTTTTTTGGGGATATACCCTGCTTATTTATAGATTGTTTACAAAATGACGTAACTGTCAAAAATCATTGGTCAGATAGTAGGTATCAAAATTTAAGGTGGGAGCGATGACCTAGAGGTAGGGCGTGCACTTTGGGATCAAGATGTCCCGGGTTCAACCCCCGTCTGGACCAATGGTCAATTTCTCTGAGAAAGACCCACATGCTCCACTGCACCAAGGTGTAAGTCTATTCCTGGGTGCCGCAGATCGATGTTTGCTGCCACAACTACAGGAGAGTAATAGTCTCCCCATGGAGAAACCAAAGTAGGTTTCAATTGGTAGCCCACTGACCAGGGAAAGTTAAAATGTTAAAAGGTGCTTGAGAGGCTTAACAGCTGAAAAAAGCACTAGAAAATTGGTAACTTAACTTAATTTTTAACTTAATAACATTGATCTTAATACCCAGTTTCAATGCAATGGCTTTGATAGTAAACTTTTTTAAACAACTTCACATTTGGATTGCAGACGATAAACGGAGATGAGTATCAAAGACGTAAAAGATAAAATTCTGCCCCTCAGTCCCCATTTTAAGATACTTTGGATGTTAGGAATCAATTCTTTATGGTTGAACAAGGTTAAGTATAATTATACAAACTCAATTTTACTTCAAACAACTGCATGCATTACATAGTAGACAAAATTGAATAACATTGAGACCCCCTTATAGAATGTAATTAATGTATTTTTTTTCGGTGTCAAGACTGTGCATTTGATATATTTATTATGTACATATAATTAAAACTACATTTTTCATTCCAAATTAAAATTAGTTGTATTTAGAACTAACATGTCATTACCTCAATCTAAATGTAAAACATTTTATATTTGTATATTTTTGGCCATGAACTGGGCGTTGATGTAATTTGCACTTATGAATGAACTATTTTTAATATTAACTTAATAAATATTCCCAAGAGCATCAGCTGTTACATGACCGATAATTTAATATACATATTTTAAAAAATGTATAGATGTGATAATTAAATATCTATTTTTATCAAAAATCTGTTGCGGAACCTACCATGTATTATATACTAAATAAAAAAGGCACTTGCATCTTACAAAAATCTGTACACTGTGCTAATCAGATGGAAACATATATTATCACATGTCAAATTTGATGAATGTTTTTTTAAACTTTTTTTAGTCAATATTTTTTTGTGATAAAAACCAGATAAGAAGATATACACTTTGAACCTTTAAACATAAATCATTGAATATGTTTAGAAAAATGCTGATAATATCAAATGCAGCTGCCATGACATACCATGTGTCTATTTGACTTAGTCAGCAAGTAAAAATCTGTCTACAAAAAATTAAGAACAATCATAAGTATCTTAATATTCATTGACCGATTTTACGAGTTATGTTCGACGCTCAAGCCAAGAAGGAGCATTAATTATACCCACGCATCTTTACTTTGTTTCATGACAAAGTCACCTTTTCACTGGTTCAATGCAGTAGCTTGTTTTAAAAAGAAATATTTTTAAAAGTTGCATGGGTAGTGCCTCATTCTCAGCTTCAGCATCTAACATATCTTGTGAAAATTAATTCTACAGGCAAGCTTAGATACTGACAAGAAACAAAAACTTGCTTTAAAAAGTTTAATGACCTACTGAAGTATATAGTTAACAAAACCAGATAAAAAAAATCTTATCACCCTGAAATTCGGTTAATTTTTTAAAGAAACAATGATATTAGGTATACACTGAGTTCTTTAATGTGATGTATCTTTTAACATTAAGTAAATTTTGAATTGAAATAGAATCTAGTTATGTACATAATTAAGCTAATCTTATGTCACATTTAATATGGCAAAGGTAAGTCAAGGTTATTCATTACCTACCAATTGTTTTACATTTAAATGATAAAAGTCGTATAAAATTACCGACATATTAGTAGGGAGTGATCGTACGACAAGATTGTTGAAAAATAGAAATAAAAGATGCAGGAATTCAGACATTGGTAATATGATAATCATGCAAATGATTATATAATATGACCTGAAATAAAAAAGATTGTTTCCATGAAATCCTAACTAAGACCGCCCCTATTGTTGACATGAGTATTCATATCTTTTGCACACACCAACAATGTACACAATTGTATATGATTTGCAGAATGGCTCGGCCATAGACAATAGAGAGCAGATATATAATTGCCTGAGTTCAGATAATTGTCATAGATTAAACTACTTATATATCGACGGTGCCAAACCAAAACCCCGTAACTCAATTTTGGCGCGAAAATTTTGTGCAGCATCCGCATCTGCTAGACGTCCCGTGCATTTCTGTCTTGTCGCCATTTAAATAGCCAATTGCGTTACTTAGATGGCGACAAGACAGAAATGCTTGGGACGTCTAGCTAGTAGATGTGGATGCTGCAAAAAAAGTTTTTGCGCCAAAATTGAGTTACGGGGTTTTGGTTCGGCACCGTTGATATATTGAAACACAACTTGCTACTATATTTTTTTATTGTTTTATTTTTATATAAAAAACTTCATAAATTCTGTAATTCTTCGTTTGCTCAAAATACATAAAACAGTCAACAATTAGGTTGAAATAGTTTGCCAATTGGTATTAAATAATAATAAAAAATATTTCCCCCTAAAGACCCTGTCACACAGTGGCGAGTTGGTGCTACGAGTTGTCAAGAGTTATAACTCTCCACAACTCGCCCAGTGGTGCGTAAATATAGTACGTATGTCATTCTTTGTCGCAGAGATGTCTCCCCCATGTCGCCAGTACTTGCCAGTACTCGCCAGTATGTGCCGAGAATTTTAAACGGTTTAAAATTCTCGCCGCTTCTCAACGAAGTTTTCTTCTCGTACACATGTCGAGGAACTGTCGTAACATGTAGCATGTCGCCAAAATAAAGTCGTTCTGCGTGGTGAGTTGGGTGGACTTGTCTACGACATATCTGCTTGACATTCGGCGAGATCGCACGACATCCTACGCCATCACCCCGACACAAGACATACAGACTCGCACATACTCGTCTATACTCGTACAAATCTCCAGAACATGTCTCAGATTGTCGAACAGACGTCGTATATATCTCGGTTAAACTCATGTTTTTATCGTACTCATGTCGTGTTAATGTCAAAGAGAACTCGAACAAATGTCGCCTTGAAAACCGTCCTGGACCAACTCGCACACATTTAGGCGAGTTATAACTCGCCAGATCTCGTACAGAACTCGAAGCCCGAACTCGCCACTGTGTGACATGGTCTTAAGGTACATTGTTTTATACCTTTAAAAATTGATTAGAGGGGGTGCAAGTTGAAAGTTTGCTATCAAGTGTTTGGTCAACTGAAAACAAACCTGTTCAAATATTTATCAGTCAGTGGGTTTCAGATTGACGTCATTTTAACCTGTATGGTGCATTTTATCAACTAATTTATCATACATCAACCTAGTTTTTATCCGACTTTCAGATTATTTAAGGTGGATTTAACAAAATTGTCTGAAGGTCACTTGCATGACCTTCTATTAACATAATAAATAACAGCTGATTTGATTTTCTATACATATTCGGCTGTAAGTTTTCGAAAGTGGGATCAAGGCGATCAAGGTTAAATACAAACACTAATCTAATTTTCCAATATTGCGAGATTTATATACAGAAATTGATATATTCTATGTATGCACCTTGTAGTTTACTCATAGATTCATGCATAAAGGAATCAAATCTGGATTGCTGGTTATAAACCAGGACATTATCCATTGAACCACATGCAGTCATGGCAGAAAGTATCAATGTAAGAGTAAACATTGTCACACCTTACTTTGGTGTTCTATGCCTGCCTGACTATTAATACATACATTATTACAATGAAAACAAAGCCAAGTACTTTCATAGGTATCTTTCAGCTTTTCGTCTTCTAGGATCATGCGAGTCTTGTTCAAACAGTGTATTTTTCATCCAAAACATGCTAGTCTGGGAACTTGACTAACCACTGATGTATGTCAGGATGGGATCACATCGGTCATGCAATCTGTACAAGGGATGATCAACAGTTTGACCACTGGATCCCCCCAGAAAAATAATTTTCTAGACAACCTGCCAAATGAATTTTGATGAATGAAACTTAAGAAAGATGTATAGCTTGGCAAATTTGACACAAACCTGACCTTTTGACCGCAGCCACAGTTTTCTGAACTTTTGATTAGCATAATTTAACAGTCGATATCTTGTCTGCATTTATACCCTTGGTTGTATGTTTTCATAGTTAAGGAGTTAAGAGTATCTCGAAGACGCTGGAGATGTAACACAAACATTAATTTGAAATACAATATATTGTGCGATTTGCTTGCGGAAAATTTTCAAAGTAAGAACCTTGTGATATATCCATGCATAAAGGTCAAGGTCACGTCAAATTCACTATATGTGCATATCTTACCAGCAATATCTCATATGTTTTATGATGTCCCGAACTCCTGATGTCAGTATAGAAACATTCTCAAATTTCATACCTCGACTGAAATAATGCACCAATAAAAACATTAATTAATCTGTGACATAAAACACAGGTAACAGCATTGTTGAAAAAGAAATAAAAAATGAAATTGAAAAAAAAAATTTAATAATACCTAAATTTCGAGATTTTATTTTCACTTTCAATTTTTTTATTTCTTTTTCTCAACAATACTGTTACCTGTGACATAAAAGTGAAATATCCCTAAAACTGTCCTGGAAGATGGAAAACTCTTCAAAGTGTTACATATAACTCTTGAAAAAGACGTTTGGTCAAATTATTGAGCATATTAATATCTACATACATTGAAACGTAATATTTCCATTCTGCTTGAAAATTAATATGGTGGTTGCCATGGCAACATAAAATCATTTCAAAATAAATCACTTCTGTATGATTGTCATGGAAACATGGTGCAATGTGTACATAAACTCATTTATATAGAGTTACCATGGTAACAGTTATTAATGTTGAAATGGTTGCCATAGGAACAGAAGTTCCTTTCAATATGGTTACCATGTGAACACAGGAAATCATTTTAATATGGTTACTATATGTTTGATAATTTATTCTAAAATGGTGGCCACAAGAACAGAACTGATCAGTTCATTCCAGTATAATTGACAAGCTACCAGGAACTTCTTTTAAAATGTTTTCATGGAAACAGGAATCTAGTTTAAACAAGGTTACCATGGAAATAGGAATTTATTTCAGTATTATTACAATAAAAACATGAAATCATGGTTGCCATGGCCAAAAAAATAACTTTAGGTTTTGTTGTAAAAATAGCAGAATTTTAAGTAGCAACGACATTAGTCTTTGAAAAGTGAAATTACAATTTTCGTTTTTATTAATTTTACATTATAAAAAATACAATAAAATAGCATTTTACATTAAAGTTATATGATTGAAGTAGTTATTTCATATTGATCATTTGCTTACCAATATTCATGGAAGTCAAATGTGATATATGTAACATCCTGTGAGTTATATTGTAAAACATTATCCAGGAAGGCATCCCCTATCACCTTCTCTTTACCCGATAACTCGACCAACGTGACAACATTCAGAGAATTATACAAGTTAAGTTGTTCATCAAAATGTTTCCTGAAAGCTTCATGTGTTTCCGGGAATCCTGAAAGTATAAAATTACACAATCAAAACAAGAACGTAACACTATGCGTTAACAGAAACTAAACAGGATGTTATGTTTGGTCTTGCAAAATGACCACGAATGTACATGTATATACCCACTGACCTTTCTTACAGAGAAGCACCCTTTGGAATACACAAGCCTTTATTTTCACTCCGTAATAAATGGCACACGTTCGACTTTGGATTTCGTGCATAATTAACATAAAATGAAAGTAATAATGAATGATAGCTATATAGATCTATACACTAAAGTGAAGTACGGGGCTATGGACTTATTACAGTCGTCACATAGCACTTAACAGTGACAGCATAGGTCTCAGTCGTCACATAGCACTTAACAGTGACAGCACCTGTGGTAGTGAAAATCTGATAAACAATATTACTATCATTGGAAGCCAAGATCAAGATATAGGGATCCTAGCAATTCTTGTTACAAGTACTTTACTTAATTAAGTCTCACTGTGCTCTGATATTCAAATCTTGCATTATTGTCAATGCATGGCAATGATATTTAACACGATTGACAAAGTGGTTTGAGGGCTATATCTAAAAATAATATATCCTCAAATAGACGATCTGCAAATATTTAAAATTATGCAAATACAAATATGTACTGGTTTGATGATATTACACGCTAATGATTCATTCAATTTTTAATTCAATTCGTCACGTATCTCCATTTGAACATCTATATTATGTATTTTAACATTTTATAATCATGTAAATGTCCACTCAAATAGTCAATTAAAACCCCTTTTATCACAAAAAGGTCAGAAATAAGGATGATCTAGAGGTTCATGATATGAATACATTGCATGAAAATAGAACAACCAAATAAACAAATCAATACCATAAACAACTGTACAAGCAATGGCTTATGCCCACACATAACCTAACAAAATGAAAAAAGCACAAGTCCCCACTATAAAGTAGCTGCAGGATGACCTAGTTTCACAAAGAAATACCCAAAAACGATTACCGCAAGTGACAGAATGAAATGCAGCTAACCCCAAGCCCCCTCTGTGAAAGAGCAGCGACAAGATCACAAACACAAGTCACAATCAAAGGATTTCCAATATACGAGTAAAAGGAAACTGAACAGTAACAAAACTGCCGCATCAGTCACTGGATTAAGACCCGGAAGAACACAACAATCACCTTTTCGCCAATGCTTCACCCACATGGAATATATATAACATCAGCATACGAGACGTTGTTCAAAACATCACAATGCATTAAAGACACTGTAAATGTTTATATGGAGAATGTTTACAATCACATAACACGGACGCTTAGATGCCACAAAGTAATCGCAAATAAACCAAACCACTACAAAACTGTTTCAAGTGCTCACTCATGTCATTTGAGAAATGGTTGATTTGACAGGGGCAGTAAATAATGGTTGGCATTAATATTTGTCACTTCCACCTTGCAACATAATAAAACATGATTCACAGGATGTATTAGGGAGCTACCACTTTTATTTTTATGAGAGTTAACTTGAGCTTCGGTAACTGATACTTGTTCTATCTGATGTAATAATCTTACCCTCGTCGGTGATTTATACACTTTTTAAAAACGTATTAAACAATAATAACTGATCCACATTATATTTGTTACGACAGAAGTACGTTAAAAAGGCATTCACCCCATGACATAAATTCTAGCTTACCAAACCAAAGTGACATTGACATAGCTTAAAATCATAGGTAATTGTGTCATTGATAAAATACTAAAATGAAGATGTTTTTTTTGTAAATCTTTATTATTTCATAGTCTATACAAAGGACAATATAATTTCACAATTTGTTTGCATTGTTTTCTCCTTATCAATGATACAGTTATTTGTAAATAAAATTGGAAGAATTGAAGAAGTGACTGTGTCCTACCTACCTATCCTCTTCGTCCCCTGTGGGACATAAGGCCGAATGTGTGCCCTTTGTAAAATATCACTTATTTCAAAGTACTAGGTACTAAATTAGGTAAAATCAGTATATCAATTTATTTCTGAAAATAATGCAAGCACTGGTATCTATACCATTGATAACGACAAACACAATCCGAAAATAAATATCGAAAAAATATATTTTACAAAATTAGTCTTTATCAATGATACAGTGACCTGAAATGCAGGTGGTCCAGTGTAAATCAGTCTCTAACACTTTATTTATTTTTATCTATTTTCTTGACATGCTGGTCATTTACAACAGAGTCTTGGATAGTGATTGGACAACATACAGAACAATATCTTGTACCTGAGACAATGCCAATACTGTATAGAACCAATTTATGTGATACAACTCTTATGTATAAATGATATAGTACTTCAAAAGTATTTCAATAATACTTCTCATGGTGATAAACCATTAAGACTGACAGTTGGATGGTCAATTATACCATGGAGTTAGATACCATTCCTCTTTGTATAAAAAACGTTTGATGAATCTACTGATATGGCCCATTGTGTCAAGTTCAAAGACAAAGCTCGTTCGTTTGGAGCAACAGGGTTGTATCTCATTGGAATTATACTGACGTATACAACTTTGTTGTACCAAAGGTAGGTGCTGTGACATGGAATGAATAACAATATTATTTTACGGGTGTGCTATGACCCAACTAGTTACCTTATCAGTCTATAAGGGACCAATTCATCCTCATAAATCAGTGGTTATATAGTCAAGTCTCCAGACTAAATGAAAGATACATTGTTTGAACGAGTATGGGACACTGTGACCAATTAAGCATGGGTCAAATCCCGCTGGCAACATTGGTGGCTGTGACAGCCAAGCTAATGTAAATATATCACTATGAACTCACTAATCCCAAAACCAGCTATGTCGGTCAATGAGAGACCCATTAAGCATAAGCCACTTCACGCTGGCAACATTTGGTGGTTGAAACAGCCAAACTAGACGTAAATATATCACGTAGGCAGGAAGGATTTAAACTTGAACTTACAAAGTGTAATAGAATCTAGTAGACGCATGCTGTTTTGTATTGTAATACAATATTGTTGCCCCAGTAAAAAGACGGTAGAAAAATTGCGTCCTGACCCCAGTGAACAGTTACACACAATGCTTAACCACCAAATTCCTACAACGAAGCAATAAGTCTTATCAAAAGCAGGATGGGGTTGGTTATGTGTCTTGCTTTACGGAGTCAGACATCCATGGCGAGCAAGTGAAAAGCAAAGTAATTTATTAAGTATAGCTTATAACAACTGACATGAAGCTAATGAATTATCATGTTCTTCGTTATTGTAACATAATATTAATGCTTTGATTAGTTACGATAACATTTCTGCTATGACAACAAAAATATTCAATAATTCCACGTTAAAAATTTATAAATTTAACAGCAACAAACTCCTTTGACAGTTTTTTTTATTTCACAACGTTACGACGGAATAAACTGTCTTCTTCAGGTATAGATATGAAAATTTTAAAAAGTTCTAACTGTTAATCTATTGGGGGGCAGCTTCCCTGAACATAGAAAACAAACGCCAATGTTACTGTTACAATAACTGATTCTGTTCTCGAAACATCAGAATGGAGTGAATGAAACAATGCTCTTTTGAAAAAAAGAATTGAGAAAATCGAACAGAAAAGGCAGAACTGGACCTAACTGACAGAGCACAGAAAACAGTAACATTACAACACAACTACACGAAGACATGCCCACAAGACACAAATAAATCAAGCGAACACACGAAAATTAGGATGTTAGAAACAACTGAAGACTGTCTTAAACACTGCGGGCACTGATAACTTTACTAGGGTGATATATAATGTTCGTGAACGGCCCAATGCGTTTACCAGCGTGGCAGTTGAAAGTTAAAACTACTAGTTACCACTGGACATTTTAGCCTCAGCGATGCACTCCAGATGGTATTAATGCGAACCGAAAGGCATCGGGAACAGAATCATCGATGCCTATGTAAAGCTTTGGGGAGGCGGAGGCCATTAGAAAATTTGTGAAATCACTTTCCCGATGCCTCCCAAAGACCATATTTATCAAAATCGGGAGTACATCGCCGATGCAAAAAATGCTCAATGGGACCTAGGCTTTAAATGTCGTCATCATTCAGCTTAAGTATATATTAATATCTTTTGTACATAACATCGGAAGATAATGCTCTTATGAATAATGTTAATTTCACTTGTCTGTAGCGACACTTTCACCAAAGGGGCTATGAGTTGTTTAAGTAGGTTGATGTTAACATAGTTACTAGAGACAAAATGTCAAGCACAATACTAGTATTATGAAAACATACGTGGTTTTATGTTACAGAGAACAATTAACATTGATAGTAACGCATTTACACGTGTTTAATGTCGGAAATCAATGTTCCTCTTACGTCAACGGAATACATTATGAACATGAACGTGCAACTGTTTGCCGATTACGTCATAAGAGTGCATGCACTTATTTCCAACTGGGTCCAGTTTTTTGCCGAAGGGACAACGAATAGAGACAACGGCGTTGAAACAAGGTATCCGGGCGAGCTTCCCTAGCTCTTTCCAAAGAGATACTTTGGTTCTTTAACGATCCCGATGTACATTCCCGATATGTGCGATACTAACTCTGGGTTGCTTATCAGTTCATTTTCAGTTGGATAGGAAACACTGAAAAGGACCAAGTGCCCAGCTGAGGATGGAACCATGGAACTCTCGATCAGTAGCCAAGCCGGCTATCCGCTCGACCACTGTGCCATACTGTCAAAAGACAGGTGGAGAACTGTTTCACACACAGCGAGTCCTAGTGAACGTTTTGTCATATACACAGTGTTAGTTTAATGATGAAGTATATCAGATGATTGTAAGATTACGTTTGTCACAAGCTGAGTTAGGCAAATACAATTGTAAGCGAACTTTAATCCTAATCAAACATTCACTGTTTAAGCATCTTCAAACGACCCCGGCATGGATGCTTTTAAAGATGTCTTGGCATGCGGCCTGGCTGTTTGATAAATCCGCAACATGCACAGATTGGGTGGTACAGTTATATTTTATTGTACTTTTGTCAGGGTAGACTTTATATGTCTGCTAATTACTAGTAGGTCTGCTAATTAGGTTTACGTCCGACGGGGGTACAAGGTCAAGCAACGTGGGTCACTCACTGAAGTAATTTAAAAGTCCGTCTTTTATACGCATGACCAACTTATTGTAGTTGACATGTCCATATTTTAGTTCTCGTGTTCCTATATAGGTGTGTCCAATGTTTAGAGACATATTTATCCCGCAACCAGCAGAACAGTCAAACCGCGTCGTAAATGTTGTTCGGCACTCACAGACTGAGCAATAAATATTCAAATTATCCTTAAGCGACGTAGCAAATACCTAGTGCTTTATTATTTTGTCCATTCATTTAATAAGACTCGTATGTTATGAAAACTCGTGCAGACACACGACGTCGTGACAAAGACTATATAATAATGTAATTGACGAACAGCTACAAAGTAGTTCTAAACGTGTGATATAGGGGTATGGCTTGATTAGAACTCTTCAAACATTGGTGTTTTGTTTTGAGCACAGACACACGGTTTCGTCGATTTTGACAACTTTATATATACAAAGTAGCTATGTCGCCATTTTCCAAAGTAACGGAAGTGCGGTGGTAGCCAGTGCATACACGTGTCAGAACGCGTAGTTGGGTATGGCAGTGTATAGTGCAAGTGTGTACTTCTGTTGCTTGAGAAATCGGCTGCTAGGGTCTTTAATAAGTAAAGGGACAATACTTATTCATACCAATTTTTAAAATTAACGAAACCGTGTGTTAAGATTGTATCAAACACAGATGTATTATTTTAGTTTTACTATCCTCGTCGAACGAGTGATTTTAGTCTAATTTGAGCGTGTACCAGTAGAATGCGAGCTTTTTTACTTGACTGTTTAACCTCAGAAGTGACATATGCCTACTAAATTTAAATTACAGGTTCGGTGCTAGACACATATTGAAGGTAGGCTAAAAAAAACTTTATAGTCGACGTTTTTCATTTTTGTCAGGCAAACATTAATCTTGTTTATCTTTTTAATCATGATTTGAACTTTAAAACTATATTACATACGTATCACTTTCTCTTTACATGCCCTATTTATTAACATTTACATAGTAAACGGCTATTTAAAAACATCTTATTTCACCTGACTGACTTAGGAGACATTTAATAGTTGATGCCCCATATAATATTTACATCTCTGCAAATTATCGTGCAAATTACCGCTTTATCATATCACCGTATTTCAAGTTGTGTTTCGATTGTGTTTCTTGATTTCAATTTTCAACTTTCTTCACATCAAAGCATCAAGGTAGATCACGGAATAGGACTTTGATTTCGTACAAGTCTTTCTTTGCATCGGGCGTAATGGAAACCCAAGCACACCATGGCATAATCATCTCATTATTGGATTACAAATTGGAACCGAGAATGATAAAAATCTTTGGATCTAATTTGTAAAATTCATACATATTAAATAATTTGAAGTCTGGACCACAATGCACAACTTTTTATGAGTCCATTTGCATGAAAATCGGAAACGTGTCATATTTGCCAAACTGAAGTTGAAATAGCTTGTTTTCCATTAGTAAAGAGTGTGTCATGACAGTGTTTTGTAGTTTTCTTAAATGGCGTTTTTGTATTTACAACCTTCTTACGCTTATAAGATTAATCGCCGAACTATTTGTCAGCTCCCGTGACATATGGTTTGTGTGAGCATTGCTCAGAGTAGTTGTGTCATGGTGTTTCTGATTTCTGTGCTCGGCTGGTTAGGTTGAGTGCTACCTTCCCTGTCGGATTTTCTCATACCTTTTATACGTATGTTAGAACCGTTAAGTCGTATTTTACATTAGCGATATATGCGCATAATGTCATGTTTTCTTGACCAGACTGTACAGGATTCGGTCTTACGAATGCTAAATATGCTAAAGCCAAACGTTTGCCTCAACAAGCAAATCATTATTTCTTGTTTCTGAACCCCATGGTAACCATGTAAATTGATTAACGTTACTAAGTTAAGGATGACAATCTGCCAGACGAAGAATATTAGTTTTCAAATATAAGCAACAATTAACTGACGTAGACCGTAGAACTACCGGGTATCTACTGTCACACTATAAGGTTAACTCAAGTTTGAATAGGCTAATGTTCGGAAGATACGGTGACCTACTGTAATGACGATTTTTTACCATACCGATTGCGCACCGTCACAGGTTTGTTGAACGTAAAATAATCGGTGCCAAAACATGTTAAAAATCCAGGACAAAATACGACAAAAAACAAAGTATATAGCATCCTTTAAAAAATTAAGGGCAGTGACATTAGGTAACCGTGTCTATTTAAGGCAAATATATACGAAAAATTACATTTTTGTGTAATTGCACGGCACGAAATGAAAAACAATATTTATTGCATTTTTTGTTCATATATCAAGCGAAAGTTGACAGCCTCGTAGTCCCAGTGTCTCCAGTAATTCAATACTTGGTCATTGTGCAATATTATATGCTTTAAAAATATGTTAATAATACTATTGTGTAAATAATTACCAAACAAATAACTGTCTGATTCCGGTCAATTAAACAACAAACAGATCACCTGCGAAACCTGAAACAGTAATTTATAGTTATCCGGGCTTTCATATCTATAATTTACATGGTTTTGTGTATTATTTAAATTTAATACCTACTCGTAGGGGATGCTGAAGGCATTGTTGACGTTTTGCGTGATAAGGCTAGATAATAGCTTAGTGATTGATTAGTTCTGGAATGTGCAATATCAGCGCATTTGGGAAGCCAGCTATTGGTTGTATTATATCGCACCATACAACAGTGACGAGCCCTGTCGCAAGTGCATTTGTAGCAATGCCCGATCAAACACTTGTTTTGTAAAGCTTCGCTAAAACTCTACGTTTATCTTCAACTTTGGTTGAGTAATTCATAACCTTCATTTAACTAAGCATTGCAAGAGTGAATGCATTGGCCACCGTAACTACTCGAGCCTTGATTTACATATCAGATTGACCATCGACAGAAACTTCATTAGACGTAACATATTATTCGTGAATGCTTCGGTAATCGTAACTAATCCGGGTCTTTCCGCCTTTAAATGTTTCATCACTGACATCAGTAATGGACCAAGGGATTCCGATTTTAGCGTTGGTATAATGATAGTAATACAAGAGATGGACGGGGATATTCCGTACACGTACCTTTCAACATGGCTGCTTTACCTTCGGAATCCTTCGTTTTTCATCTTTCACTTGTTCAATATTGTATTGTTTTATATATTGTAACGTAAAGATTGGACGAAGGCATTCTATATCCCGATGATTGGTGTAACCATTGAAACACATGTGTTCCCAAGTTTCATATCACAAAAACTGCAATATGCGACATTGATCCTTAGAGCAGATCCATTTGGATTGCAACCATGTAATGGGAGGAGAATATCGACGGTGCCAAACCAAAACCCCGTAACTCAATTTTGGCGCGAAAAACTTTTTTTACAGCATCCGCACCTGCTAGGCGTCTCGCACATTTCTATCTTGTCGCCATCTAAATAGCCAAGCGCGTACTTAGATGGCGACAAGATAGAAATGCGCGGGACGTCTAGCAGATGCAGATGCTGCAAAAAAAGTTTTCGCTCCAAAATTGAGTTACGGGGTTTTGGGTCGGCACCGTCGGTATGTTCTTTGTCTTCCTTGCACGGTATAATTCGGTCATAAAACCGCACAATTCAGCTCATTGCATCCATTGAAACCCATGGTTATAGTAATTCAGAACATGCTTATCAAAAACAATTCTTTATTTTTTATTACATGTATTACTTGGTTAGTAACTGCAGTTTCAGAATTTACTATTATTGTGAAGTATGTCTAACAGATATGGGATTCATTAACCAAATTTAGTTTGGCATTTATATAGTAACTTATTTTGGAGTATATTGTATAGTACTAGATGTATCGATCAATCTCCCTAGTGGACAATCGAAATAAATGATACTACTGAAAGGTATGAGAAATTCGTCCACCACCGACTGAGTTTAAACCCTAAAACATCCCGTTTTGATGCAATTGGACCTACCAAAACATTTCCATCCATGGCGCATTGCCCCTGATTCACACAGAAGACTATAGGGCGGCCAGGATAAAAGGAAAGGTGGGAAAATTTGGATTAATCCACATAGGTGGAAAATCAAGCTTGCACGATATAAGTGCTATTTAAGTATAGAATTGACTGTGCGTGTTTATTTAAGTAACCAATTTTGCAAAAGAACACCAATTCGGTCAATGTTGTAAAGATCATATTATCCTGAACGAACTATACTTGTTGGTATAGCTTGGCCACATTGACATGAGCTTGACCTTTTGATTAGCATAATTCAACAGTCGATGTATTGTCTACGTATACGACACCGAGTGTGTGTATTCATAATCGGGGAGTATCACGATGACGCCCGAGATGTAATACAAACACATATCTGAAATACCTATATATATTCAAAGCAAGAACCTTGTAATATATTCTTGCATAAAGGTCAGGCTCAGGTCAAAATAGCCAAGCTATACGACGAAGGTTAACAATACAATGACTAGCTAGATCAAATTATTAACTTTATGAATGTAAAAATAAATATATTTATACATACAACAATAGAAGCACGGTGTACGTGATCATCCACATAAACTCAAGCCAAATATTTGGCCTTGAAAAAACCAGGTTTTTTTAATAGTTGTATTTTATTAAAAGGTCGATGAACGGGTTTCGTGGGTTCTTGTTTGAGATTCGCATAGAATATATATGTATTGTGACATTCAAATTGATTCAAAATATATGATATTATATACAATTCTTAATATGTTGTTATAATACATTTAGTGTCCCCATGGTATTATATATTCGCAAACATAATTATTGTACTCATGGAATAACACCTTCTGTATTTTGAAAAATTACTATCTTACGCTATATATGTATGCCCCCTCCATCTTTGCATCAATCGTTAAAGCTTGGCCATTTTCGATTGTAATAATTACTCCACGTTTGTTTAATACTATGTTTTTCATCCATTATTACTGTAACTATGTAAGTGTTTCATCCATGTTAATAAAGTCATTTGTACCCGTCATTAAAGTCATCTAATTTGTGTATATACACCATGTATACTTGTCATGAAATAAAATCTGTAACAAATTACAGCAACAACTACTTTCCCCACCAGTTTATAAACATTTATTAGAATCAACATTACTTTTAATATAAAATGTTGTTGTTTTCTTGAAATATGTTCACTCATGTTGAAAATCCTTAGTACATGTCAAACCGCCATTATCAATGTATATCATTTCTGTATATATTTAATGCACCTGTCATGACTTTGTAATCTGTGCTGAAAATAAAGGATAATTATGTTCTGTTCTTCCCTGTTCTGTTCATATTTTGCATTGCATAAAAACCAAGTTAGTCAGAATGGGCTGTGTATATGTCGGTCGGTCGTTAGAACAAATGGTTTATGCTCTCCAAAGTTTATTTGGGATCTGCAAGCAACAAAATACCACTATCGATTTTAAGTTAGTAGGTCAAGGGTCCAGCTCACTTTGATTAGCTACATTTGTATTGAGCTGGTTCACTCGTGAACATTTTGCAGGCTTAGAATTAGAAGGTCGTAACTACAAAATCGATATACTGAGAAAACAAGTTTTCAAAACTTCATTTTAGTCAACATGACAATTTCAGATTTTCATGTAAATAGGCTCATAAGAAGCGCATAGTGAAGCAGATGTCAAATATGTATGAGTCTTATAAAGTATTAGTTACGACCTTCTCATTCTAAGCCATCGATTCGTAAACGGAATTTCAAATGATTAGCCAATGTAACTGTTCACCAATAGATAAAGTATTGTTGCACGATGTTGGATTCCATTTAATAAATAGTGATCACATTACGTACATTTACGTTGAAAAAGTTGAAAACTTGAGCAAACCTTGTAGCGGTCCGGTCCAACCCCGAAATATCTCCTTTGCTCGTTATAAGTTAAGTGACCAATTTTCTAGGGTTCTTTTCAGCTGTTAGGCCGTTCAAGCACCCTTTGACATTTCAACTTACCCTGGTCATTGGTCTAAATATAGCAACCTACACTCGTGTCTCCCTGGGGAGACTATTTCTCTCCTGTGGGTGTGGCAGCCAACATCGATCTGCGGCGCCCAGGAATAGACACTGACCTCGCAGATACCATTTTACACCATAGTGGAGTGGGGCATGTGGGTCTTGCTCAGAGAAATTAACAAGTGGTCCAGAGGCGGATAGAACCCGGGACCTCTCGATCCCGAAGTGCGCGCCCTACCTCCAGGCCACTACTTCCTTGTAGTTCCGGTTCAATCCCGAAATATCTCCTTTGCTCGTTATGAATAAAATTCGAGACATAGAGAGAACGTGTATTTTAAAAGACAAGACCGGTCAACAAAGTTTGCAGTACTCACGAAGTGTAGTCTACAATTAAAAGTTAAATGATAACGGTTATAAATATAAACTCGCCTGTCAGGCAAACTATGTTTATCTAGGTATAACTGTGTATACCTTAGTTTATTATAGTCCCAGCTATTTTTTCGAGTATGGTATTTTCCTCATTAGTATTAGTATGACGGGAATTGTTCTACATTAGAAAATAGTTCATATCATTTTACAATTAAGCCGGCAATGTCTCTTTAAAGTGAATGTTAAAGATTGATTTATAAATTTTGCCATAATATGTCTGTAAACAAACCCAAAATTTATTTGCTAAGCTTTTTAATATAAACACGTTTCCAGCATTTAAATATTTGCTTTAAAATCCTGATTACAGACGTTTTAATTCACAATCCATGTTTTGAAAATAAATTAATTTAATATATGCATTGTATGTCATGATTCAAAATAACTAACTGATATGGCATGTTACTACGGAATCCTAGGAGACAAATCGCAAGATCGCACCTTCTTATTGAAGATATAAAGTTGTGTATCAGTCAATGAGCGCATCTTGTAGATCTATTTGATCTTGAAAACAGAAAATGACCGGTTAAAATTTCTTTCCCGGTCACTTAGGCAGGTGATTTGGCAATGCGTTGGTTGGTCCCAAAAAGAGTACCACGAAGATGCACGAAATAAATGTTAAATACCGATAACGCACGACTTGCTTACGAAAATTGATATAGTCAAAGCAAGAACGTTGTAATATATTCATGCATAAACTAAGGATGAAGTCAAATTCTCCATGCTATAGAAACATGCAAAATGTAAACGTAATAACTCTACGAAATATGTGATGGTGTACGCTGCACAAGACAAGCTTCATTTCTGTTCTTTTCTAGTTCACTTACTTCTATTATATAAATAGTAGGGCATAAACCAAAGCCACACAGCTACGGCGGCAGCGCCTAGCCACACACACACATAGAGTCAGTATAAGACACATTTCGGACATTCCATCCGCATAGTTATATCAATGGTTAGACAAGTTCCCAGACTTATGTTTCGGGGAAAAATAAGCTGTATGTATGGAGAATGTTACATTCTTGAATGTCGTGAGAAACGAATGAAACATCAGACAGGATGTGTAGTGATCCTTTTCTTATATTCTAAAGTTTTGGTGCAGCTTTATTTATGCCAATCCTTGTGATAACTAGTGATGGAATCAATCCAAATCCAAATCCTCGCCACTTCTGACCGCGGGCACCGAAATGGCAGAACATTTGGGTGTCGTTATACCATGGTCACGTTTGCCCTACGAGCTCCGTGGTGCGAGTTGATTTTGCTGAACTCGCACGACCTCCACACGAAGCCCGTAGTTGGTAATTTTGCACGGATATCGTACGGGTTTTTTATCATAGTTTAAATGACGACTCCAAGTCATCTCTCCATTTTCTATTCTTATTCGTGTAACTAGTTTACCTTTATAGTCATATTACCATTTGTTAACCTGTTAATTTGTGAAACCACTTTACTACAGTAAGCAATTTTCTAATATCAGTATTGTCAAGCTGACTACAACGTCTACAGTAACGGTGCCTATAATGGACAATGCGTTTTTTAAATTTCTCAATTTCTCGAATTCTTCATACCCTTTTTTCCGTGTAAGCATTAAATGCTTAGGCAAATTTGCTACATTAATGTCATCTAATAAATTAATAAGCTGACTAAACAATTTAACAAAGAAAAACTGTCTTGAACTTGCATACTGTTTCTTTATGTATGTGTACATAATTATAATTTGATTTGTACATGAATTTACTTGGTGTTCTTAGCATGTTTGTCATGTTCTTTTGTATACTAATTTATATTTAGCCAAAGGTAAAATAATGCCGATTTGCTAATAAATTAAATTAACACGTTAATGCGCGCTGAATTGAAATGGCACTGCCTTAAAATGTCATCAAATAATAGTCAGTAATTGTTAACACTATAATAACAATATTGATATTAATAGAAGTGTTAGAAACCCAGAAACACATTAAATCTCCCTTTGGGTGATTCTAACAAGTTAAGTCTCCCCTTTCGGTGTTTCTAACAGGTTTCCGTAGGTTGTCATATCAAAGTGTGCAATGAAGATAATAAAAAAGGCGGGGGTTAAATAAACGACGTTTGCCAACCACAGCCAATACTGACGTCCCGTACATATCTCGAATACTGAGGTTTAAGTGAAGGATATATTATAATAAGCTACATAGCATAAAACAAGGTTTACCAAAACTGAACACAGAACCAGAGTTTTATCTTCCAACGTAACTTCAAACTGACTGGTCGACAATCGACATTGAGTAAAAGTTTAAAATAAAATATGAAAATATTAATTGGATTAACACTGATTTGGGCATGTGTGAAGCACAGTGGTACGTATTTGATTAGTAATAACCAAATTAAAAATTATTATCAATTAATTAATAATTAAGTAATAATTCATATTTTCAGAATTATTTCAACAGTGTAATTAAGTGTCAGCTAAACACGAAGTTATAATTTTACCACCCTATCATTAATTGTTAATAATTTCAACAGCTTTACTAAATCATACTTAACTATTTAATATAACTTCAATTATACTATTGATAAAATAAACAATACTAACACTGATTAAGTTATAATTATGTGTATATCTTTTTCTAGTTATTGCAATAAATGTTTATATGATACATGTACTAGTATTTTGCTACTAGTAGTTATATTTAAAACATCACACTTTCAAAAGTTATAACATTTTTTAAACTAATACAACGGGAAATAAATACATGAGCTAACTTAAATTTGATTCAAAATTATCTCAAGTTCACGAGATATAATGGTGTTATCTTGTGGTAAATATTTGATTTAATACATGAGTGGTGAGACTTTTATACTCCATACTAATTAATGGACTAATAATAGAAAATACGAACAAACAAACAGACAAAAGTATAGCAATTCAATATATAAATTTTCTTAAGTGAGTTGTATTTTCGTCTATGAATAATTTATAATCCAACAATCATATTACGTTGTCAGCTAAGCTCAAATCGTGTAAACATGCACGTGCAAAGTGCAAATCGTATTTACTTTAGCTGTGACGTCATAATTTTATACATGTACATTATTAATACGTTTTGTCGAGAGTAATGGATTAAGATACTATGGCAGTCGACACAGTATGATACATGTAATATATTAGGACTGTTATAGTATTTAAGACATTTATAAGCAACTGGTATCGCCTACCATTAACCTCGGTCTATGAAAGAAGTCATTAATTAAGAGTGGTTGTGATGAAAGGGCGGTAATCTTATCTATACGTCCAAGGTTACTCTGATAGAGATAGTAATAGAAAGCTTCTGCCTATCATATTCTTATAGCGACACATACCCTCACGAGCGAGGTATCGGTAATGCGCTGATTTAGAATGAGAAAAGGCCTTATCTTATAAGACTGATTAATATTTTTTCACTGTACATGCGCCTATTTTCATGAAAATCGGAACTTGTCGTGTTGACCAAAATAATTTTGAAACAGCTTGTTTAATCATATTAAGTAAAGAGTACCTATCGGACATTTCTCTCAAAATACCTATTTTGTACTAACGACGTTCTCATTCTAAACCAGCGAGAGTGATTAAAGTTTTAAGAACTTGTTTAACAATCGAACTAAAATGAATAAGTCGAGGCACCCCTTCTAAAAAGCTGCATAATAAAACATATTATGTTTCAACTTATAAAGACAAATCAATGATTATTACAACTAGGGTGCAGCAAATAATCAAAGTACAGTAAACAGGATATTTCAGTTTGTTTTATCAAAATACGTGGGAACAAAATACCAAAGAAGTTCAAAAAGAAGGATTGGCAGGTCATCGATTTTGCCAAATATCTTTGATGATTCATAATGCATTGCACACATTTGCACTTTAAAATGCAAAAAAAGATCATTTCAACGACCATTTAAACATCTTGCCCATTCAATGTTTGCTTACATCCATGCCTGAACAGACCACAGTCACAGCCCTGGCCAAAATGATAGCAAAATAACTTAATTTTAACAGTATTTCAAACCACAGGGTTAATAAATTATACCACAAACTACAATTTTTACATCAATTTTTCATTAATTCTATATAGTATATATTTTATCTAGTGAATAAGTGAATATTTTAGTATGTTAAACTCTGCTTTGTGGGCCTGTGTTCTAATTTTATCATCTAATTTTGATAATAAATATGACAGTTAATATTTTCAGCAGGACGATCATACCATGATGATTAGATCTAGATAGTTGATAACTTAACTATACAATAACACCATGCGATACGTTGTTGTGGTTTAATGTTTAATGTTATAGTATGCTCAAACTCAATGTACTGGTGGTGCATTGTATTCAATAAACTAGGTTATACTATATAGAATAAACAAATTTGTACTGTTTCACATGTTGGTCGGTAACTGTACCATACGATGTTTGGTGTTAAAGTATGTGCAACTCGATGTACTGGTGGTACTATAGATAAACTAGGTTTTACTATATAGAATAAACAAATTTGTACTGTTTCCAATCAGTCGGTAAATGTGCTAGTAAATTTATAAAAGCACGGGTATAAGACAGCTACATGCATATGGTAAATGTGGTCGAAACTTGCGGCAAATGTTGACTAATCTTCCGATGTAATGCTTGAAGGTCACGTTTGATCAATGTAAGGTTATCTGTAAAATACGCGCGTCACAAATCTCAACGAAAGACACATTATCAAAATCTCAAATTTACGAAAACACATCGTACACTTAAGATAATGTTTAGTTACGTCGGAATTTTAAAACCAAATGAGGTTCAATCATACAAGAATCTTGTATAACTTTACATTAAGCAAGAATTTGACCTTGTCGGGGTGGTGTGCACTGAACGAGTTATTTAAAAGTTAAGCAAGTGATAAAATGGTGCCAAGTTTTGAAATCGCATAGTCGACAGTCGACGTCAATGTACTATGCTGATAAAACTGTAAGTGCACACAAATAAAAACCTTGACAGGGCAAAACATGTTCTTCAAACACAAGTAATAATCTAGATCTAGATCAAACCAAATTAAGTAAAGGTCAATATTGAAAAAAAAAACCTTTGTGTGCATTTCATTTTACCGAGGATAGAATTGTTAAGGGGATGTTGGCGAGATTAAACTGATGTTTTATTGAATATACATATTTCTGTATGGTTTGGTCGATGTTTGTCATTACCATTTAATGTTCATGAACTCAATCGGACACACTTACAAGAAAGATGCGCGTGAAATTAGAACATCAGCCACCTGTCTGTATCTGTTGCTCACCAATATATTTAATAATAAAACCACGAGCCTTCCAATGCTCATTTATTAAATCAAGAGTACTTCGTACATGGCCACGGCAAACATGCTTAGTGGAACCTAGGCTTAAGTGACCACAATTTTCGTATCCAAATACTGGGCTGCTTCATTTACAAAATGTACTCCTGCCTGACCGTTCAGCTTGATGATCCAGTTAGCGCAGCTTGCTTGACACACAGATAATCTGACTGTATATAGACGGAACATCTACGCTTGTCAGTTTTACTGTCATAGTTAACAATTGTGGTGATACTTTAGATATAATTAATGACTGCTGTAGATAGAAAGCGGCAAATCATATTATACGGCCGTAAATTATACGAAAATTGTCACAATAGTTAAAAGTGTCGTATAATGATTTCACTGTAGGTTCATGTGTACGGAACATTTCACTACATTGCTGTAACCGATTTGATATATTGTATATATTCTGTCCTCTAACGTATTCACCTACATACTATTATATAGTTCCGCGTCTGTAGCCTTCTGTAAAATTTAAAATTACAAATTTCATCACGTGCATATCAGTATGTATCTCATAATATTATGACTTTTTCTGATTATTAAACGATTGTGATATAGGGCATAACGTGTTAGGTCTGTCTCCATATGAGAAACCAGTGTGTGGGGGTTTAAATCTAGACTATACTCGATAAAGTCAAATATATATATTAAAAAAACTGTACTGATATATATTTTAATCTTGCCCATGTGTCCGTTTCAATAGGAAAGTGCTACCGAGCACCTTCATTCAGTTTCCTCCAGTTCTATTTAATATAGAGGGCATGGATTAACTCCCGTGAGAAGCGCTACGTAGCACTTCGCTTAACGGACACAAAGCGATTGGTTCAGTTTAACCCCTGGATTGAGGTTCAGTGTTCAAGAATAGCTGGCAAAATTAGTTTATTTCGTCTCAGTATATTTTGACTATTATATGTAATTTTCCGGACGTTTATTATCATATCGGGAGAAGAGGCCTTCTCAAAACAATTCATAATTTTACAAGATGATAATAAATAATGAAGGAATTTAGAAAAATAATAACAACTTGACATATGTAATGTCATATGTTATGATGTTGCATATAATTCTTAAACAAATGTAAATCAAATAAGACAGAGACGGGACCGTAAATAATGCCCATCAAAAATAACGCCCGTTGTATGAATGAATTAAATGAATAAATATACAGAAACGCAGTCTGACAGATTAGGTGTTAGCTACTGCAAGGACGAAGTTTCAATGTTGAGAATGTCGGAATGATAAATGAAGTATAGCCAACGTACCAACACGTTCTTGAACCTAGATAAATCCCATCGCAATATTTTGCCAAGATATAGTTGGGTGTTCAATAAAGTAGACTTCACAACGGTATTAGTATTATTGCTATGATTTCCAATTATACATAAATAATATTCTATTAAGATTCCTACCATGCTTGCACAGACTACAAAAGTATATAAAATGCTACTAACATCTGTATACTCTAGTATAATATTATATTACCAATTAATCAATCTGATCAGCGTCATTGAACATTTCGTAATTTCGTGAGATATGATCGTAAGCTAGAAGCTTATTGAGATCATTTCTCTTTTTGTGATTAAGTTATTTATGTTGTATACAAATATGCTGTTTGTAATAAAATGGAAATAATATATGATTTAACTTAATCAAATAAACCAAACTGTCAGAGAACTGAAAACCATGTGAGAAGTCATTACTCCCACAATTAATTCAAACCGCGGACATGCACATATGTAACGCATGGTAGTTGACCGTTGGTTTAATGTCATCGTTTCGTCGGTCATTGTTGTAAATGTGAGATGTTTTGTACATGTAAATACAGTACCCATCAAAAATAAGTATATACTTTTTACAGGTGCAGAATTATAATTTGTTAAATTATGCAAAATCTGTTTATCAGTCACAATAATAGTAATTCCTGAACCTATAGATACTAAACCAATCACAAAAGTGATAGACATAAAGATGGAAATGTCTTTTTAAGGCCAAGTTTCCTTTCAAGACAGACAAATAAACTTAATATCTTGCACATACGGTACCAATCAATGTTTGGTCTTTACAGTTCATAAACAAAAATATTCAAAGTCTACAAAATTATTGTTGCTTCACTGTTCTGCAAATAGTTTTGTTTCATATGAGTAAATAGGGAAATTACCTCTGTATACTTATTTGTGGTGGGCACTGTATATGTACTAAACTTATTTCACGTAGTTCATGATGAATGAAGTTTACACGGTAAAACAATGAGAACCTATCCTATAATGAAACAATTAAACACATGTTAGGACACTCGGAAACAACAATAAAACATAACTTTGCGTGGTAACATGGCGTGTTCTACACATAAAAAAGGAGACGTTATAATGTTAAATGGCTACATCAGCACTTTACATAAAACATACAAGACAAAACAAGATTAGGGGAAGACCAATACTGTACAACATGATAAATTAACATTCAAATTACAAAGTCCGACCCACATATCGCTGGCTTAGACCCAGAAGGTCATAACTACCAAATCGATATATTGAGAAAAAAAGAGCAAACGGTCTGTAATTTACTCTTTACCTATGGGAAAACACGTTTTTAAAACTTCATTTTGGTCAACATGACAATTCCAGATTTTCATGAAAATAGGTTCATAAGAAGCGCCTTGTGATGCAGATTTCACATATGTATGAGTCTTATAAGGTCGTAAGTAGGAGTTACGACCTTCTGGTTCTAAGTCATCGATATCATGTCAGAGGCCAGTATCCTAAAATATCCTGTACTATCTGAGGCAGTAGGTGACACAGTTGATGAAGCAAGTCTTGACAACCTGAGAACATGTCATTAAAATGTGTTAATTCGACCAAATGAGAACAACGACTGGTATAAGAATGTTTACACACATAAAACGACAAATATTGGTGTCACATGTCAAATTAGACTCGAGTTGTGCGTATTCATGTTGTAAGACAATAATATTCATTTTCCATGTCAGCACACAAATTGTAAGAATAGGTAACATAATGAGTCAATAGTGCGATCCTTTTTTGTGACCCCGTACTATGTCATCTATTGGGGTTTTTGAAGCCACGACTTTGCTATCCATAACATACAATTAAATTGTCATATTTCAAAAATAAACATATACTTTTCGTTGAACCAAATACCAAGTTTATTTTTAGTTTGAAAAATCGTAACCTATATACAGTTAACTTGACATAATTATTGGTATGCCACTGGGAATTTAGTTTTGTGTTTGAGGTCATCTTGGCATCAATGAAATTAAATCTACTACCGGTATGAATATCAATGATTTTACAGTACCGCTTGTAGCTACAAAAGTGTATTACAATCTAAAGGCGTCCGTGATGTTGGATACATAATGTCAAAGATGCATAATTATTTATCAGTTAGATCTATCAGAGTATAATATTAAATCTACGCCATTTTCTATTTTCAGAATCGTCCAGCTCTTGGGGATATGTCAACGAAAAAGGTACGTAATTCACTGTATGTAAGACGTAACTAAGTATCGAACAGAAAAACGCAGTCTGATCACATCTGCCTTTATCTACCGGAGACAAACGGAAATGACCGAGCTTTCACGATTGCATAAAATCGCAGTCGCTCGTTAAACTTAAGCTGGTGTCACTATTAGTATGAACGAGTAAATTAAACAAGTCCATTTTTAAAAGTAGCTCATATTCATGCTAATATAGGTGTTGCAACGAAACAACACGCCACCGGAAGTATGCAAACAGCTTACACTAAAATCCAACTTTTCAAGAACGTACGGAGAAGTTTGGATACGGGTTTACAAACGAATTCATGTGACCGACTAACACAAATGTTGAAAAGGGCTCAATCTTCAAGATGTGCGCACTAACGGACAGATGGACGAACATACGTACGGACACTACCAATGCTATAAATAAGTGATGGGGACAAAATCACACGAACATTAAAAACTTTAATGAATATTACATTTAATGACAAGATATGTGTTTAGAAAAATAGTGTGTGCTATTTAAATGCAAAAAGTTCATTTTCATTGACACTCTGTGCCGCGACACCATGACATGCGTCGTCCGTGCATCAACTTGTCGAACTTTCAACCATTATTTTTACTTTATAGTATGATTTGCTTTTGCCCCGAGGGTTACAAATTTCATGACACCTTAACTATAATGATCATTTGTCCAGAAGTCAAATATAGTGTCGATAAAACAAAGACATTGCGTCAAAGTAACAAATATCAATCATTCGATCAATAAATCACAGATCGATCACACACGGATCGATTTTCGGCGTGTTGTTTTAAACAATAGTTTTCAAAAGTTTTCGTAGTGTCAAAATGAGTACGTGTAACTGTAAGGAACGGTGTTCTAAAATAAAATTATTGGATTATATTGTGGTTATAACCATTTTAGTTATAGGTGTAACTTTTGTTATAGTTGATGCTGTATTCTGGTCAAATACGGACGGTAAGTGCTTAACCGGATAGTCCGAATAATTCTTTTTCCGTGAAAATGTTCAGGAATATTCCGCACATATTCCGAGTAATGATGAAATAGGGAAGACCCGACGTTATATATGAATCAATTGACATATTCGTAAGTTGTAGCAAAGGTCCGCGTTATTTTGGATCATCCCTCGTATAATTTAGTTTGTTGGACAAGTATGCCTTTTGAAAGTATCTAATTAACCTAATTCAATTTCTAGTAATCCAATGTAAACATCCAGCTATCGACATTTAGTCTTGCAACGTGGTCTATGAGTAGTTTCTATTGTTACATAATATAATCATGTAATTATAATGATACGTACATTTCGTCACGACTGTCAAAGAATTATTACTCCATCTGAGCAGGCGTATTTTTCATAATTGTAATTGCTGTTGCTGCTGGTTACGTTAGTATGTTTCGGGAATAAACTCGTACATGTTCAATGTTGCCATTTAAATCACTTGCGAGATAAAGTAAAATATACGGCTGCAATGTCATGAGACATGTTTTCCCCAATAAATCGACAGCAAACGTATTAGGTACCAAGATATAAAGCAGTTGTATTCTCCATTCAACTTATGAAAGTATAAAACTTAATTAGCTCCTAGAAAGTCCAACAACAAAAGTATCTTACATGGGTGTGTTTTTTTGTACCAGGAACTATTACTCCGCTTTCTTGATGTGTATCTTTTACAAAAAAGCTTCAGTAAAATATGAGATGTCGCCCAAGTGAAGCCCCGCAACGTCCTTATTCTTATTTATTATCATGTATGTAGAAGCGAATTTTTGCACTATCTTGCTTGTACCAATTGAAGGTTGATACATTGCTACAACATAATTATGTATAATTTATTCTAGGTCCTGATCATTGGGCGGATTTATTTCCTGATGCATGTTCGGGTAGACATCAGTCACCTATTGATATCAAAACCACACAGACTGTTTATGATCCCAGCTTGAAAGATTTTGCTGTATTCTTTGATCCCCCGGCACCCGGATCGAGATTCTACGTCCATAACAACGGTCATACCAGTAAGTACAGTAAAATCATTGATTTCTGTGGGGGATAAAATTTCGTGGATTTCGTGTTTCAACTTCAACGAAATCAAATCCCATCGAACAATAACTTAGACCCTTGTATTTATTACCTGAAATGCAAAATCCACAAATTAAAGTCCCATCGAAATGATCTTTTTCACAAAAAAGAACCACGAAACTTTGTCGTCCCATCGAAATTAAACGATTTTGAAGTAAATTTATATCCAAAATCTGAGAGGTTCATGTGAGTTATTTACAGTCTGCGCATTCGATAGCTCGTCCTTTGACAACGAAATCAAACTGTACTTGAGTATCGCAACGTGTTATTTATAGTTTAATAATCTATGATAGTATATATCATTCGTATACTTAGTATTAAAATGTCTATTTTAGTCTTCAATGTTTGACAAAATACAAAAATAGTATCAGGGCTGTTAAACTTGGACTGGGGTTCACGGGTTCGACAGTAGTGCTGTGTTATTTACAGGCATCACTAAATCAACGGATTGAGCATTTGGTTTCGATCTAACTTTGAAGTTTAATGTTCTAATCAGAGTACGAACGTAAAATGTCAGCTGGATAAATTATAGGACATGTATTTCGATTTGAGTCCATCTGCTATATATTTTGTGTGAAGCAATATTGGTAACATCCCAAAATCCGACCCTTCAGCTTGTTATAGTACATGCATTTCGATTTGAGTCCATCTATATATATATTTTGAATAAAGCGATAATGACGACGTCCCGAAACTCGACCTTTCAGTTGAAATAGAACATGTATTTCGATTCGAGTACATACACAGGTTGAAGTATCATTGAAAAAGAAATAAAAAACGTAATTGAAACAAAAATGGAAAATTAGTTTTTCTCGAAATTTAGGTTTTCATTTGTTTATTTCTTCTTAAATGATACTGTTACCTGTGATTACGTCTGCCATATTTTAAATAAAGAAAAAATGGCGACGTCCTAAAAACCCGTACCCGACAATATTGTAATAATTATCTTACAGTTCAAGTAAATACCGAGGGGAAGTTCTTCGTTAGTAATGGAGGATTACATGATATATATAGTACAGCACAATTTCACTTCCACTGGGGACACAGAAGTCATCATGGGTCAGAACACACGATCGATGGTGTAGCAGCCCCTATTGAGGTAAGCTATACATTTATACAGTCCAGTTAGGATATTTTGACAGTGAGGTAGTCGTTTACTGTGTACCCAAAAGATTACAACCATTGTATGAACAGGTAACACATTTAATAGTTTAGTTGAGCTCTGAAAATATTCGGCAAATGTTTGTATAAGCCTTTATTATTGGTTTTACACTATAATAATGGATTCTACCGCTATGTCACTATATTCTTACCATAACAAGACTTTCCTTGTTTCCGGGTTAGTATAGCGAATACGCATATTCTTATACTACACCTGTGATGTATAACGTTATACTACATGACCGATTTTTCAATAAAACGTTGTGTATTCTTATTCATTTGGCTCATATGATATAAAGAAACTCCATAACATGCACGGACCCAGAGAAGCAGGACCTGTGGTGGCATTCACAAATCATCTTACGGGAAACTTAGAAATTTCTCGAAATCTTAACATTTCTTTAAGTGTGCCAGCTACATTTGTATACAGGATAATCAAAATTATCAACGTTTTACAATATTTGGAAGCTAACGTAAAGCGCTACAATACTCACAAACAAAATGAGGATTGAACACTCAGTTTCTTGTGAAATATGTGCATCTCATATTTATTTACTTTATTCAAAATATTTAAGTTTTCCCTTAAGATGCTTACCAGCGAATACCTGTCCTGACCCCTCTAGAAATGTAGGTACAATGTTGTTGTGTTATTTCTCTAGGGTCAAAGTCTGACCAGAATAACTTTTAACGAAATATAGCAGGCCCACAAGGCTTCAGAGACAAATGAGTGGTTGGTCCTCTTTTTAAGATAGAAATGATAAGTCAGACACCCATGAAAAACATTCATGATCGATGTAAATACAAACAAAACACACAGTCATCAGTTATCGCATATCATGACACTTAACAAAATATTAATTACACTTGGCATTGAAATGTACGTTTATCTGAATGCAAATTGAAATGGGCGCACAATATATGACTGTGCATAAAATGAGAGCCACGTGAATTGGTTAAATGCATAAATACGTGAGCTCCCAAATACGTACGTGCGCTTATTTGTAAGCAATATTTCATGTCGATAATGGTCCACATATGAAATCGACGAACAGTCATTTTATTATCCATTTTATCAGCCTTTATGTCAGCTATGAAGCATTCATCAAAGGAACATGCACAATGTATTTCTAAGCAAGAATGGATGCAACATTAAACACTATCTACAACATGAATAAAATCCGCTAAACAGCCTATTAAAGATAAAATTCTATGATATCGTCAAACATCTCCTCAGCAATTTTAATGAACAATGTGTTTAATTGGTGTACAAAATACATTAATTTATGAATTCAACATAATTGAGTAAGATTTATGGGCTTGTGTTAAAAGCTGATGCATATTTTACATTGAACATTTTATTGACGACTTGCAACATCACCTCACATTTTGTACAAATCATGAGCATGAACTGTGATCATGGGTAGATATTTACGATGATGCACGTATACCATACCCACCAGCAATAAGTACACAGAGGTTATTTCATCATTTTACTCATGTGGAATAACACCATATGCAGAACAGTGAAACCACATTATTACTGAAGACAATGAGTATTTTTGTTAATCAAGTTTATAAAATACTTATATTGGTACCGAAGGTGCAAAATATAAATGTTTTTGTAGGGCTTAATGTCCTAAAATAATGGGAAACTTTGGCCACATGGTTCTGTTAATTAAAACATTTTCAGCTTCATTTCTTTGTCTTTGTTACTCATTTAGCCACAGTGACTATAGTTTTACTAAATAGTATCATTGTGATCGTCTAATAAACAGATATTAAATAATGTAACTAATTATAACTTTGCTAATGTAAAAAAACCTGTCAAAACCTTTTTTGGTTGTCACTGAATATGGTACCCGTATGTTTCAAATACCTTCAATAGTCGTTGTGATAATCCTTCGTTATAACGATAACTCTTAGTTTCATCTTTGGTTCATATAATCCAATCATGCACCGTACAAAATCAAATTCAAATTCATACCTTGGTCATCTTGTTTTGTGTGCTGTACATGGCGGTGTTTCGTAATTGCAAAGCATTGATCAGGGGTGGTATTTATTATTGATCTTACTTGACTTAATGATAAGGACAACCAATCAGATCACACCATATTATACCATTGGTCAGTTACATGTAACATATATGATTGGCTACCCTTGTTCTCCAATTAAATAAGATCAATATTGAATACCACCCCTTGGCTTATCCTTGAAAACCCAGCGGTGACTCATCAGCCTGCTACATCGACGGGAACGGAGTGTCGTCTGTGTTTTCGAGGATGCCATAGGCTTAACTAGTACATTATTTACATATCAATTTAACAGTTAAAACACTAAAATATTATCATTTGTTTTTCAGATGCATATAGTGAACTGGAATTCAGGAAAGTATTCATCTATAGCTGATGCTGTCATGGAACCATCTGGTTTAGCTGTACTTGGTATTCTCTTCGAGGTGTCACCAGAAGATAATCCAGTATTGGAACCATTGGTTAACATTCTAAAACGTGTCAGGGATCCAGGTAATGTTGGTTTCATTTGCTAGGATACACGTTGCACACCAACCCTTTAGTTTAGACAATATTTATTGCATATCATGTTAAACATACATTTTTTAAATACAAATCAAAGATTCGGTAGAAGGCTAAGCTTTTTTAAAACCCTTTCACTAGCCAAGTTCACCTTGTCCTGTCGGTCGTGTCATGTATTTAGTACACCAAGTTTCGAATTTACAAAGAGCGTTGTCCTTCTTTTCAGACCAGAAGATTAAGGCAGAGATTCCAGCTGTGTCAATGAGAGCATTTCTACCCGCGGCTCCAGATAGGTACTATAGATATAATGGATCATTGACCACACCAGGATGCTTCGAAAGTGTAGTCTGGACAATTTTCCATTACAAACAGAAGATATCCCGAAGACAGGTAATGATAAATATACCTTTGTTGCATCGTTGTTTTAAATGACATCAGGCTCAGATCTCTCGAAAGATCTAAATTTTGAGATAAATCTCATCTCAAATATTGCTTTGCGTCGTTTGGATATTTTAGAAGGGAGGATGTACTCAAAACTAGCATCAAAAACAGCAAATGCTATTCTTTGTTTATTCCAGTTATTTTAATAAGTTAACTTATTTATTAGAAATTTAGACTCTGATTTGGGCAAAATCTCAATTTGAGGTAGATCGGTGCCAGAACATTCAAAGCCACGATAAAGAATACTGCCACACAACCAGCTGCTGTCAGAAGTTTGCTTTAAACGTACCTGCTGTCCCACCAAGGTCAACTAGAGTGCACAAAGGTTAACTAGGCACGATGTGACCGCGACTGATGATTGTGTGTTTAACAATAGCAAGTGATTTAATTGAGTCAGGCAACCGTGCATTGTCAATTAAATTTAGTCGGATTTACTCTAAATATAACAAATATCATTGTTGTCCACATACTGCTTGACGAAAAGCTGGCCTTATGCTAATCCAACAACAATGGTAGAACACAATTGTATTCAACAGTTCTGCTTGTCCAATGATAATTCAAATATTCCATACTCAACAAACAAAACTAGAGTTCAGGAACAAGCTCACTCAATATGTATGCATATAGTTGACATACTATTTCCAAAAGCAATTCTGTATTATACATATCGCTGGCGTAGATTGGAAGGTCGTAAGCACAAGATCAATATTTTGAGAAACCGAAAGAAAAAACTGTGGGAAAATAACTCTTTCCTTACGGTAAAATAAGATTATTCAACTTCAGTTTAGTCAACATAAAGTTGATTTTTCATGACAATATGCTTATAACAAGAGCCTTGTGATGCTGATTGTAAATATGCAACGAGGCCTTCTTCAGAGTAACAATAACAAACAAATTCAGTCTTATAATATCATTTCTACATTTGTCTTACAGTTACATGTATTCAGACAAGTACTTAAGCCAACCCACCACAGAAAGAAACGATCTGCCGGCCACAGTCATGAATCAAAAGCAATCAAAGCAGTTTTTGAAGAAATAGGTAAGACTTGTACTAAGATACTAGGCTATAGACATGTCGATGGCTTATAATTAGAAGGTCGTAACTACCAAATCGATATTTTGAGAAAACACGAAACAAACTGTCTGACATTTACTCTTTACTTATGGTAAAGCAAACCTTTACAACTTCATTTTGGTCAACATGACAAGTTCAGATTTTTATGACAATGGGCTCATAAGAAGCGCCTTGTGATGCTTATTCTAAATATGTATGAATATTAAAAGGTCGTAAGTGGCACTTACGACCTTTTAATTCTAAGCCATCGATGTGTGTGTATATATGCGTCGTTAATACTTCTTTCCACATTTAGTGGTTTGTTTGCTAACAAAGGTCAGAGAAACGAAATCATCTTTAAAGCTGTTGTTGAACAATTTGAAGTGAATGACAAAGAAATCACACTTAAAACAAGAATGTTAGTTATGTAATGATTTAATGGTGTTTTCAAAACATCAACGCCTCACGTGGCTGATATTGATACATTCAGGACATACCAAATCTCCCGTTGGACATATTCTTGACTTATATTTATTTATAACTTTATATGGCATCCATTTGTTGTAGGAATCGAAGACAATGCGATTGAGATAGCGAGATTCAGAAGACAGTTGGAAGATAAAATGGCCACTGAACCAGTTGAAGTCGTCGTTGAAGCAATGCCAGCAGCCACCAATGCAGAAGAACAACCAGCGGAAAGACACGCACACGCCGAACATGCCGAACATAGTGCACATACCAGTCAAACAAATGAACAGGCAGCACCTCAACACCACAAAGCTAAACCAATACAAACTGCTAAAGAAATTCACGCTGAACAAGTCCGTAAAATGCTAGTTAACAATTACAGACCAGTACAACCATTGAATGGCAGAGTAGTTTATAGAAGTTTCCCATTCTTTAACGAACCAATTCACGACACAGAAGTGGTGTATTTAGAGAGAGACGGACCAGAGTCTGGAAGTTCCTCCGTTTTTACATTAACATCAATCACTGCTATAGTTTGTTCACTCTTGTTAACGAAGTTCTTGTAAAATTCTTACACCTTTTTCAACTTTCATCAAATATCAACGTTTTGATGTAAAGACAATCTCAGGAATAGTAAAAATCAATGTTTGAACTTTTTACATACACTACTACTATATGTACTTGGCATTGAACGTATCATTCGCAACGTAAGTACATAAGCTTTTAATATAAAACCCTAATGTCAGTGTGATGTCACGGATCGGGTCATATCTTGGCCATGAGAAATTGACCCTAATGGTATAAGGTCAGAGACGGTGAAATTAGAATCTAGTAAACAACAGCATTCTAATGATACTGTTTAAAACGCATTTGAAAACCTGACATTGGATCGAAAATATAACTAACACGATTACTGTATAAATATACCATTAGGTAGAATTGGTGTCAAGTTCGTTAGGCCAAGAGTTCAGACTATTGTCAGATTATTGTCAGAAGTAACGTATGCAGTGCAGGATAAGACGGCAAATCCATTTTAAGAGTATTACGTTTTACACCTATCCAAAAACGTTAGGGACCTACATGCACGCACGTCGTACTACGTTCGAGGATATAATCCGGAGAGCAATGACCTCCCAAAAGTTTGTTTATAAAAATATTATTATAAATGTATGTAAAATGTAATAACCAATGATTATGACTATGTACTAACGTGATATACATTTTATAATTATATTAGTCAAGAATCTATGCACATGAATTACCCCAATCGGAACTCCTCGGCGTTTCTCTAACGGAAGTATTTCTCAGTTACGGAAATGCCCGAGTAGTTACGATTGAAATTACCCAAATCATTTTGATAGATGTTTTGTTAAAGATATTTTGTTAATAAATACACAAGAAAATGTACGCTGTGTTGGGTATCTTGTGTTATACAGAATATATGTTTGATATACAGTAAACCTCCGTTAAGACGAGCACATGTCCTTTGTCGAGCACATTTCAAAGTCCTGTATTTGCCAAAGTAGAACGGAGGCATATATGCATTCAGTCACACTGCATTTGCAGCTAACCATCCATGCACCCAAAGATGTATCCTATCCTTAGAATTGATTTACAAACATTTATAGAATACACCACCGAAAATGACTGACAACTTTCCGACATTGATCTTAATCATAATACGAATTATCATTAACAACCAGTAACCGACACACCTGGGCACTGTTTTACTAACAATGCGTAAATGTCGCGTAAATTTGCGCATAGATATTAACCTTGCGCAAATCCGTAAGTGTGTTTTACTAAACGATCGCAAGTACTTGCATACATTTACGCAAAAATATTGAAGATTGAACGTAATATGGGACACAATGTAACCAATATAACAAATATAATGGGTACCAGAATGAATAAATATACGTCAAGATTTGATGATTAATCACGGCCTAAAACAACAAGAGACGATCTAAAACAACAAATGACGGTCTAAAATAACATGCGACGGTCAAAAATCACCAGTGCGTGTTAAAAACTCTTTACTTACGTTCATATTTGCCATTTAGGGTTGCCCAGCCTTGGCGTAGAAATAAGCTAAAACTTACGACAGAATGTGAACTAAAATATCTTTGTAAAACGCATTTACGCAAATATTATCGACGTACGCAATATTTTAGGAAATCTTAGGTTTACGCTAGCGTAAATGCTTTGATAAAACAGTGCCCTGGTGCATCAAAACATGACGTTGTGGGCGTCTGCAATCAAACACACAGGTGTTTTACCGTCTCTAACACTGCTGTCCAATATATGTACACAGTAGGCTGGCAGTCATGTGCTTGAACATCTACAAGGCCACATACACATGACACCATGTAACAGAATATTAAAACTTATCTGGGAAAATACCATTGTTCTCCGTCACAAAATACGAACGTACGGCGCATATGCGAATTCAAGGGAGTTAACCCACATGGACATAAAATGCCATTTAAGACATCACTTATTTCCCATTAGTATCACGCACTATATGACAGCTAAATTATGTAAAACGAACCCTAATATGCATCGGGTCCTACGTGGCTGACATCCAAGCATTACACCATGCACAGAATGTCTTGAAGACAGATATCGAGTGATTTAAACAACCAGACTTTCCTAAATCACAATACAAGAGTGGTGTATAAAAAGCTAGAATGTGGCTATATTTGTTTTATCGAGAACAATTTGCTTTCTTGTATAACGATACCTTCATTTAATAATCGGCGAATATTATATATAGTTAAATTTTCATCAAATATTCACCGCCGTATTGTTATGAAGCAGAAGCATTATGCGGGAAATGCATTAAAGAAGTGCTAAATAGTACCGCATATTTGATGCATGAAACAGTACGTACAAAGGGAAGTAACCAATGTGAGTACATTGTACCATGCATACAACAGTTTAAACCGTGTAGTACAATGTTTGCAATGATATAGTTCTAAAGTTGTAATACCGTTGTGACCGGTAATAAAGTCCAAACCAATTGCAAATATCGGTTATTTGAACGTATCGATTCAGATTCATTCCGAAAGAAAGAAGAAGGTAAGTTGATAAGGCAGAACACCTTAACAAAAATAACACCAATATCGCTACTGAAACAAAGATCTTAGGCACAAAGGCGAATCAACGGAATCTATCAAGAAGAGATACCAATAAAGCTAATGACACAGAGCCCAAAGGAAAGAGGACAACTGGTCGATCGTTCACAAAAATGATAACAATGAGATCCTAAACACAGGAATAGAAAGCGCCGGAAGCCACATAGGTTTGAACAAACCGGTTACGACGGGGTTATAAAACCTATACAAATAGGTTCGTTAGTTGTTTTTCTTAGAACAGTAAAATACGCCCCAAACATGTTTTGCATCTATAGAAAATAGACAAAAGCTGCCTATATACGATTACATAGCGTGTTGAAGACGTACACATAATTACAGGAAATGAAAATAGCTACGTTGACGTCATTTCCGCCTAAAATATACCAACAATGAGTCAATGACTTTGGTTTTTTTGTAGCATCTTAATGTAGACTACTTAAGTGGCAACATGACATAATGGCTGACTATCGACCACCAACGAAATAGAAAATATCTACATAAATTGCTAAATTATACCCTTTAAGTTGGTCAGAAACATAAGGTACGTATTAGTTGTACACCAAACGGGTGATGGTTATCATTCTGACATCAATCTAGTAATGTACTAGACGAACATATTGACGTAAATAAATCAACCTAGCAATGTATCAGATCTTGACGCAGAAATTTGTAAAAGTAATGAAGGCAAATAAAACATGTTTACACACAAGCAACCGGTGGTCAAAGATTTCATTAAATTGTAAAGTACAAAATGTCAATAAATCACCCTTGATGAGTGAGTATACTTTTACATTGACCGAGTTGATCACGATTTTGTACACATGGTTCTTAAGTTCGATTCAGATTTAATAAAATCGGCAAAGATTTTGACTCGTAGCTGATAAATGACAAAAAACGATTGCACTGATTTCAAATAAAGCCTGAAGGAGCACACCACACCATCATTACTTCCATTAACAAGTACCGTCACATACCGATGCCTCATTATTTTTTGTATCCAATCCAACGACAGTGAAGCAAAAAGAACTCATTAACAAATTCGATGTTCGTTAGTTCACATTAAAGACAGCAAATTGCCCTCAGCAGCATCGTCATAAAGTACCAAAAATGGCATATTTCCTTTGAAAAATCGCCCAATTTTGGCTTCATTTCCGCCCAACCATTTCTATTTTTAAATAACAGGTTTTAGAAACGAACCTCATTTTAAAAACGCTCTCGTTAAACCAAGAACAAAAATGCATTACAACATGTGTTCAGGAGAGGCAATTACTTGAGAGAACTAATGATAATATTCACCGTAAAAACGCAAGATGAAATCAACAAATGTGAATGAACCACCAACAGTCAACACGAATGAGTTGCCCGACCAACATACCGTTACAATGTAGATGATATAGTTCAGTGCATTGCCCCGTCGGTTTAACGGAACAAGCGACCAAACAAACCAATAGCAATACCAAACCAAGGAACAACAAACGAAGCAACCATTCAGCAAACATCGAACGACCAAATGGATCCTCCAACTAACCAACCAAATGACCAATACACAAGAAAACAAACAAACGAACCAACGAACAAAAACACGAAACAAAACAAAATAAACAAATGAAACAACAAGAACGAGCGAACTAGCAAAGCAAACGATACAAACCTTCTACCTAGTACCTAATTCAGTTAAGAAATAGGACGAGATATGTGAATTCTAAATATCTGGAATTGAATCAAACCAGAGAAATCACTGTGATGAACAAAACAGGATTAACAAATGACAAACATGATATGAACGAACGAACGAACTTGCAAAGGAAACGATACAAACCTTCTACCTACCTATCTAATGCAGAAATGGAACAGGACGAGATATGTGAATTCTAAATATCTGAAATTATTCAATCAAACGAGAATGATGATTATCTTAGTAATAATCAAGCAGAGCACAGGGATTTACCACAAGCATGAACTTGATATATAAATATAACTGCCAGCTGATCAATCTAGTCCCTGTCCATACAAGACTGATATGCATGTTCTAAGTTACACACTGACACAGGCTGATAGGGCCGCTGATAGCGCCAGGGATACATGTAGTTGTGTTTATTATGGACATACACACACCCACCAATTTACACCACATACCTTGAAAAGATACATAAATAAATTCAGAACACTAATCAGACATCTCGTTTGTTGATTTAGGCTCGATAATAAAGATAAGATATGGAATATTAAATTGCGATTCCGGCATCCATACAAATCTCAGTTTATCTTCATTATTATCAGACGCGACATTATGTAGTTTGATTCTAAGATACGAGGCTCCTATCACATTAAATGTCACTTTGAGCAACCTGCAGAGTTCGTATGGTATTCATATAACTTGAATCCGTGGACGAACGTGACCACGAAATGAAATGCCCAAGATGATTTATTTTTGAAAATGCGAATGCAATCCTGATATAACTTTCAATTTCATACATTGTCGAGGTGAATTCAAATAGAAAGCATACATTCACTTGATTTCGGAATATGCAAATGAATAAAATAGGAACCATTACATGTTATTTATGTACGAATCTTAACACCCCACCAATCACAGCCATGTAAACCATTTGTTTGCATAAATTTATAGGACACAATAATTCATTTGAGTAAATGTCATTTTTATTTCCATGACTTTTCGCAAATGAGCCAGACGACATTCATTATGTCTCATGATATGACAACACTATTTCCAGCGTAGGCAAACGTGATGCTATGCGGTGAGAATAAGTATAGCTGTAACTTTACATAATAACACCTTCAAAGGTTTCCACGAAATCTGAACACCCAGTTGATTCTAAATGGGCATTTTAAGTGAAAACAGTCGATCAATATATTTTGTCTAGATGACCATCTCTTGCATCATAAGTGGTATTTAGCTCATCTCTATCCGTCTTTATGCTACACAGCCAACTAGGGCTGGCACATTTCGCCGTAGACATAGAACTATGCAATCAAACAAACCTATGTCCGTACTGTGAGGTTAGAATGGTCTATTTTGTCGAGATAACGACACTCTTAGTGCTGAAAATATACATTAAACCTCATATTGCAATATCACTATAGTAGAATTATTATTCCTTCAGGAATTAATAATTCAAAACCACGATGATAAACACAAACATGAACAAAAATATCAGCTATCCTCAGTGAAGTTCCTGATTTAATACTGTACACACGACATATTTTTATTTCGGCTTTTTGGCAGATAATGTTGAGCTCCTAAACTTAAGACACTAAAGGCAGACGCCCTTGAGAACCAAATTACTAGTAAAACAATGCCAAGTTACCGAGCATCATCGTTGGATAGTGTATGGTAAACATACTTTTTTTAATCTCTAGAGTCCCTAGCCAAACATTAAACGCATTAAAATAATCATTATCCAAAATGTTCTGACACTATATGTGGCGATAATAAGGGAAACTGTTGTATATTTTATTGCCCTCATAAATATGGTACTACAGTTGTTTTTGTAAGTTCAATGACCTTACAGTAGTTTTCGTTTCGGTTTGCAATGCAAAGAATTGAATTGCGATATCTAACGGAATATAGCAAACTTGACTTGAGGTCAACCAATGTCTAACACTTAACATGAATTGTTTAATACCGCCTTCTTTCTGATGAAGGTTCAGTCAAGTAAGTGCACTCATATGAACTCGTATAACGGCATGTTTCATAATGTCCACCAATTTTATAATGTTAATAACGTCACATGTGAATGACACTAGCAAGTAACTTGATGGCAAAAGTATTCAGTAAAATAACTCTTCACAATGAAGGCATGGACCTTGGAGTAGAAATTGGCTATTAAACAGATGTTTGTATCAAGTCAGGTGCCCTGTAGGCTCAGCCATTCCTAATCGTTTGACTACAAGTCACGAAGACAAATGAGAGTGTCCTAACGATTACTAGACGGAAAGTGATTTAGTAGACATTTAACAATAGAAACCATTAGTTAAATTAGTGCAAATGCAAGGCAATTCTATTATGCAACATAAGAATATTATAAGAAGAGAGTGTCAATAAAGGTTAGTGCCATCACGAGTGTAACTTTTGACGTCGTGTTACCATCTGATGTCAAACTATCTGTTAGTCGATTCACAACTCGGCTATATATGTATTTTATAATCATAGTACTAGACGGTATGGTGTTTCAACATTGTTTCGTTATGTATGTCCATGTATCGAGTCCAGAATACTATGGGTAATCGAGAGTGTTGCAAATATTACAAAACTAAAACACTTATAGAAACAGGTTCGTTAGTTCAAAAAACCTTTTGTTTGACTGGAAATGGCGGTATGCTATGACCTAATCATGTTATGGAGTATAAATGTATACATGTTGGTAAAGTAGTGAAACTGTTTAATTTTGAATATTTTAAGATTTTGACATATTTGCTAAAGTGACAGTAGAGTAAGGGAAAATCAGCATTGAATCAGTCCGTGCATCTGTAGAGGTGTTCATCGTCTTTGAGGGACAAAATATATCTCATATTATACATGACCCCTGTTGTTTTTTGTATTATTTTGTTGCTGAAACCTACTTCTTGTCAATGATATGTGAGCGCCAACTGGCCATAGATTTAAACATGAAACTATATGGGACAAACAAATGTTATTTTACATTGACCAAGGAACATCATTAAGCGGTCTATGACATTGGAATAGGAAAATAGGTCCCAATCATGTTTTGCATCTATAGAATATATATATAAGCTGCCTATATGATTAGATAGCGTGTTGTAGACGTACACATAATAACAGGAAATGAAAAAAGCCACGCGGATGTAATTTCGGCCTAAATACGTACTGACAATGAGTCAATGACTTTGGATTTCTTCTAGCATCTTAAGTTAGACTACTTAAGTGGTAACATGACATAATGGCCGAATATTGACCACAAACTGAAATAGATCTACATAAATTGCTAAAGTATACCCATTGATGTGGTCTGAAACATATGATACCTATAAATGTAACCACAAATGTGTGAAAATTATCATTCTGACACGAATCTAGTAATGCACTAGACGAAGACACTGACGGAAATAAATCAATCAAGCAACGTACATATGTACCAGCTAGATATTAACACACAAATGTGTGTTGGTAAGGAAGGCCTTCATTTTCTGATGGTACCGTTCAATAAAGAATGTTTATACTTAAGCCACCGATGTTCAATGCTTTCATTCTATTGTAAAGTACATAAGGTCAATTAATCACCCTTGATTAGTAAGTATGCTTTTCCATTGGCCGAGTTAGTTGCCCAAGATTTAATATAATCGGCAAAGACTTTGACAATCCAATATTAAAGAATTTGACAATAATGTTGTTCCCATGCAAACATACTTGAAACTTCAACCTAATTGCAACTCGTCACCGTGTGTTACCACAATAATAACGACTTTATTTATTGTTGATTACATATTGAACAGTAAGTATCAATTTTCAATATGGTTCACTGTAAAAGAAGAAACAACAAAAATTAGTACATTGTACGTGTAGTCGAATTTTGTACAATAGCGCTTGCACTGATTTTAAATACAGCCTGAAGGAGCATACACCACCATTTCATTCTGCATCCATAAACAAGTACCATCACATAACGACACCTCATTATTTTTTGTATCAACGCCAACGACAGTGAAGCAAAAAGACCTCATTAACAAATTCGATTTTCGTTAGATCACATTAAATTGCAAATTGCTCTCGGCAACATCGTCATATAGTACCAAGAATGGCATGTTTTCTGGGAAAAATTGCCCCATTTGGCTTCATTTCCGCACAACCATTCCTATTTACAAATAACGGGATGTAGAAATGAGTCTCAATCTAATAAGGCGCTAGTTAAATAAAGAACAAAAATGTCAACATGTGTTCAGGACTGGCAATTACTTGAGAGAACTAATGATAATATTCAACGTAAAAACGCAAGATAAAATTAACAAATGTAAATGAATCCCAAAAAATGTGATGCCCACTGTTACAATGAAGAAGATCAAATTAAGTGTGTTGTTCTGTCGGTTGAGAAGAATGAACGACCAAGCAAACCAACGAACTAACCAACCAAATGCCATTATACACCTACAAAATGTAAGTACTAAAACAAACAAACAAACGAACCAACCAACGAATGAGATATCAAAACAAAACAAGATTAACATATGAAACAATCGAAAGGAACAAACGAACGAGCTAACGAGCAAAGGAACTGATACAAACCTTCTACCTACCTACTACAGTAAGGAAACAGGACGAGCTACATGTATGTGAATTCAAAATACCTGGAATCAAATCAAACGAGAGTGGTGATTACCTTAGTACATGTATTCGTCAACAAAAGCACTGGCATCAACCATAAGCACGAAAAGCAAACAAATATAGTATTTAGCAGATACTTTCCTGCTAATACAAGTGCATGTTCTAGGTTAAACACCGACATAGACTGTTAGGGTCAGGGGTACACTGTTGTGGTGATTATTTCGGACCAACACACACCAGTTCACACAACATACCTTGAAATGAAACAACAACACACTCAGGACACTTGTCAGACGTATTAGACTTCTAGATTGGTGAATTAGGCTCGATAACCACAACCCGATATGGAATATCAAATAACGATTCCAGTATCTGTACAATGCCCAATATATCTTTATCATTAACAGACGCGACATTACGTAATTTGATACTTAGATACGAGTTTGTATGGGATTACCATTATTTGAACTCGTCGGCGCACTTGACCAAACTATAACATCAACCAGATGAATCAAGTTTAAACATTGTTTTAAATGGACAAGACAAAGTGATTTCTTTTTAATATTCCAATTTCAGAAAACGTTCATTGTCTTATATACCTTATAATTATATTATTATTTTAGACGATGCGTTTCAATTGAACTTCGTTCTCTGTATCAAGATCTCGATCCCAACATTATATGGTTAAACCAGATTGTTCAAAATGTTTTACAAAACTATTGGTTAGTTGTTTTTCTTAGAATAGAAAAAACGCTCCCATACACGTTTTGTGTCTATAGAAAATATATACAAGCTGCCTAGATACGATTAGATAGCGTGTTGAAGACGTACACATAATTACATAATAACAGGAAATGAAAATAGCTACGTTGACGTCATTTCCGTCTAAAATATATACTGACAATGAGACAGTGACTTTGGTTTTCATGACATAATGGCCGAATATCGAACACAAACAAAGTGGTGTACATAACTTGCTAAATTATACCCCTTAAGGTGGGTCAGAAACATAAGGCACCTATTACATGCAGTTTTACAACAACCGGGTGATGATAATCGTCCTGACCTCAATCTAGTAAATTAAATGCACTAGACGAAATCATTGGCGTGAATAAATCAAACCAAACAATGTCTCAGATCTGGACGAAGACATGTGTAAAAGTAATGAAGGCCAAAAAAACACGTTTATACTAAAGTGGGGACCGGTGGCCTAGAGGTAGGGCGCACGCTTCGGGATCGAGAGGTCCCGGGTTCGACCCCCTCTGGACCACTAGTTAATTTCTCTGAGCAAGACCCACATGCTCCACTCCACCGTGGTTTAAATGGTACCTGTGAGGGCAGTGTCTATTCCTGGACGCCGCAGATCGATGTTGGCTGCCACACCACAGGAGAAAAACAGTCTCCCCGGGGAGACACGAGTGAAGGTTTCCATAGGTAGCCCAATGGCAAGGGGAAGTTGAAATGGGTGCTTCAGCGGCCTAACAGCTGAACCGAGCAACCGGTGGTCAATGCTTTCATTAAATTGTAAATTACAAAAGGTCAATAAATCACCAATGACGAGTGAGTGAGTATGCTTTTGCATTGGCCGAGTTGATCACGATTCTGTACACATGGTTCTTAAGTTCGATTCAGATTTAATATAATCGTCAAAGACTTTGACGCGTAGCTGATAAATTGAAAAAAGCGATTGTACTGATTTCAAATAGAGCCTGAAGGAGCATACCACACAATTTCTACAACAATTAACAAGTACCATCACATAACGATGCCTCATTATTTTTCGTATCCAATCCAACGAAAGTGAAGCAAAAAGACCTCATTAACAAATTCGATTTTCGTTAGTTCAGATTAAAGACAGCAAATTGCCCTCAGCAGCTTCGTCTTAAAGTACCAAAATGGCATGTTTCCTGGGAAAAATGGCCAATTTTGGCTTCATTTCCGCCCAACCATTCCTATTTATAAATAAGGGTTGTGTAAATGAACGTCATTTTAAAAACGCACTCGTTAAAAAAGGGACAAAAATGCATCGCAACATGGAATCCAATCAATCGAGAGTGGTGATTACCTTAGTACATGTATTCATCAACCAACGCACTGGCATCAACCATAAACACGAAAAACAAATAAATATAGTATTTAGCAGATACACTTCCTGCTGATACAAGTACATGTTCTACGTTACACACTGACATAGAATGTTAGGATCAGGGGTACACTGTTGTGGCGATTATTCCGGACCAACACACACCGGTTCACACTACATGACTTAAAATGAAACAACAACACACTCAGGACACTTATCAGACGTATTAGACTTCGACATTGAGGCTCGATAACCACCACCAGATATGGAATATCAAATTACGATTCCAGTATCTCTATAATTCCCAATATACTTTCATTATTAACAGACGCGACATTACGTAATTTGATTCTTGGATATAAGTTCGTATGGGATTAGCATTACTTGATCTCGTCGGCCAACTTGACCAAACTATAAAATCTACCAGATGAATTGATTTTAAAACATTTTTTTAAATGGACAAGAAATGTTTTTTTTTTTAATATTCCAATTTCAGAAAACTTTCATTGTCTTTTATAATTTATAATTATATTATTATATAAGACGATGCGTTTAAACTGAACTTCGTTCTTTGTATCAAGATATCGATCCCAACATTATATGGTTAATCCAGATTGTTCCAAATGTGTTACAAAATTATAGAAACAAGTTCGTAAGTTGTTTTTATTAGAATAGTAAAATACGCCCCAAACATGTTTTGTGTCTATAGAAAATAGATAAAAGCTGCCTATATACGATTAGATAACGTGTTGAAGACGTACACATAATAACAGGAAATGAAAATAGCTACGTTGACGTCATTTCCGCCTAAAATATAAACTGACAATAAGTCAATGACTTAAGCTTTCTTGTAGTATCTTAATGTAGACTACTTAAGTGGTAACATGACATAATGGCCGAATATCGACCACAAACGAAGTGGAAATATCTACATAAATTGCTAGAGTATACAATTTAAGGTGGTCAGAAACATAAGGTACCTGTTAGTTGTACACCATACGTGTGTATCATTCCGACATCAATCTAGTAATGCACTAGACGAATACATTGACGTGAATAAATCAACCCAAGCAATGTATCAGATTATGACGCAGAAATGCGTAAAAGTATTGAAGGCCAATAAAACATATTTTTACTAAAGCAACCGGTGGTCAATGATTTCATTAAATTGTAAAATACAAAAAGTCAATAAATCACCTTGATGAGTGAGTATACATTGACCGAGTTCATCACGGTTCGGTACAAATTGTTCGTAAGTTTGATTCAGATTTAATATAATCTGCAAAGACTTTGACGCGTAGCTGATACATGGAAGAAAGCGATTGCACTGATTTCAAATAAAGCCTGAAGGAGCAAACCACACCATTACTACATCCATTAACAAGTACCATCACATACCAATGCCTCATTATTTTTTGTATCCAGTCCAATGAAAGTGAAGCAAAAATACTTCATTTACGAATTCGATTTTCGTTAGTACACGTTAAAGACGTCAGCAGCATCGTCATAAAGTACCAAGAATGGCATGTTTCCGGGGAAAAATTGCCCAATTTTGGCTTCATTTCCCCACAACTATTCCTATTTATAAATAACACGTTGTAGAAACGAACCTCATTTTAAAAACGTGCTCGTTAGATCACGAACAAAAACGCATTATAAAATGTGTTCAGAAGAGGAAATTACTTGAGAGAACTAATGATAATATTCCCCATAAAAACGCAAGATGAAATCGACAAATGTGAAGAACTCACAATAGTCAACACAAAATGTTGCCCAACCAACACACTAGCTATTACAATGTCGAAAATATTGGTCAGTGCATTGTTCCGTGGGTTGGAACGAATGAATGACCTTACCGATCAATCGAACGTACAAACTTAGAAACAACAAACAATTCGTTAAAACAAAGAACCATCGTACTAACCAGGCAAATGGCCAACATATAAGTACTAAAACAAACGAACCAACGAACGAAATCTCGAAACAAAACAAAATAAACAAATGAAAAACGGAACGAACGAACGAACTAACGACCAAAGGAAACAATACAAACCTTTTACCTACCTACTGCAGTAATGGAACAGGACAAGATATGTGCATTCAAAATACCTGGAATTTAATTAAACGTGAGAAATCACCGGGATGAACAAAACAGGATTAACTAATGAAACACATGATATGAACGAACGAACGAACTAGCAAAGGAAACGATACAAACCTTCTACCTACCTAGCTAATGCAGAAATGGAACAGGATGAGATATGTGAATTCTAAATACCTGGAATTTAATTCAACGAGAATGATGATTATCGTAGCAATATTTAAGCAGAGCACAGGGATTTACCACAAGCATGAACTAATAAATATAATTGCCAGCAGATCAATCTAGTCCCTGTCCATACAAGACTGATATGCATGTTCTAAGTTACACACCGACACAGGCTGATACGGCCAGGGTTACAGGGTTACATGTAGTTGTGTTTATGATGGACATACACACACCAATTCACACTACGTGCCTGGAAAAGATACACAAATAAATTCAGAACACTAATCAGACATCTCGTTTGTTGATTTAGGGTCGATAATAAAGATCAGATATGGAATTATATTAAATTACGATTCCAGCATCCATACAAATCTAAATTTATCTTCATTATTAACAAACGCGATATTATGTAATTTGATTCTAAGATACGAGGCTCCTATCACGTTAAATGTCACTTTGAGCAATTCTGCAGAGTTCGTATGGTATTCATATAACTTGAATCCGTGGACGAACGTGATCACGAAATGAAATGTCCAAGATGATTTTTTTTGAAAATGCGAATGCAATCCTGATATAACTTCCAATTCCATACATTGTCGAGGTGAATTCAAATAGAAAACAGACATGCACTTGATTTCGGAATATGCAAATGAAAAAATAGGAACCATTACATGCGATTTAAGTACGAATCTTAACAAACCACCAATCAAAACCATGTAAACCATTTGTTTGCATAAATTTATAGGACACAATAATTCATTTGAGAAGATGTCATTTTTATTTCCATGACTTTTTCGCAAATGAGCCAGAAGACATTCATTATGTCTCATTTTATGATAACACTATTTCCAGCGTAGGCAAACATTGATGCGATGCGATGACAATTAGTATAGCTGTTACTTCACATAATAACACCTTAAAAGGTTTCCACGAAATCTGAACACCCAGTTGATTCTAAATGGACATTTTTAGTGAAAACAGTCGATCAATATAGTTTGTCTAGATGACAATCTCATGCATTATAAGTGGTATTTAGCTCATCACTATCCGTCTATATGCTACACAGCCAACGCCGTAGACATAGAACTATGCAATCAGACAAACTTATGTCCGTACTGTGAGGTTAGAATGGTCTATTTTGTCGACATAACGACACTCTTAGTGCTGAAAATATACATTGAACCTCATATTGCAATATCACTATAGTAGATATATTATTCCTTCAGGAATTAATAATTTAAAACCACGATGATAAACACAAACATGAACAAAAATATCAGCTATCCTTAGTGAAGTTCCTGATTTAATACTGTACACACGACATATTTTTATTTCGGCTTTTTGGCAGATAATGTTGAGCTTCTAAACTTAAGACACTAAAGGCAGACGCCCTTGAGAACCAAATTACTAGTATAACAATGCCAAGTGACCGAGCATCATCGTTGGATAGTGTATGGTAAACATAATATTGCTAATCTCTAGTGTCCCTAGCCAAACATTAAACGCATTAAATAATCATTATCCAAAATGTTCTGACACTATATGTGGCGATAATAAGGGGAACTGTTGTATACTTTATTGCCCTCATCAATATGGTACTCCAGTTGTTTCTGGAGTTCAGTGACCTTCCAGTAGTTTCCGTGTTGTTATACCAAGTAGCATTCGATGTTAAGTTAAGTAACAAAAATATTAACTTTTGCATACAATGTTTTTATTAAGGCATTGTGTATAAGGTATGTATAATTTGTCTTTCATACATTCTCGAAAATGGTTAGAGGTCGTAAGGCATTATTTTTCCCACAACCCTAATTATTTAATGGCGGACTGTGATTCTGTGTGCAGCAGTGCAACGCATAAGATTCATATTGTTGCATTGGAAAGTGTTATCCTAAGGAATCGAACGGCTATAACTAGGGGAAGATAGAAAAACTTGATTTGGGGTCATCAAAATTCCAACACTCATCATGCATTACATACTATCGCGTTATTTCCGATAATGGTTTAGTCAAGGAAGTGCACCAATATGTACACATGTAACGGCATGTTAAAAAATGTGTCCACTATTGTAACAAATATTCACAATGTTAATGACATTCATATCAGCAAGTAACGCGATGGCAAAAGCAGTATTTAGTAAAATAACACTTCACAAATGGAATTTAAGACAATGACCTTAGATTAGAAATTGGCTATTAAATAGATGTGTTTTATCACGTCAGGTGCCTTGTAGGCTCAGCCATTCCTAATTGTTTGACTGCAAGTCACGTAGACCAATGACAGTGTAGTAATGATAACCAGACGGAACGTGATTTAGTGAAAAATCCAATTAACGATAGAAACCATTTAGGATAATTAGTGCAAAGGCAAGAAAATCACACCATAATATTACTCTCCGGTGTTATCCGTTACTGTTCGTTTTGTTTCTTGCCATATTTACATAGTTAGGGACATTTGGGCTATCACTAAAACCACGTGTGATACAATAAACACGTTCCTTTGGAACGTTAAGCTCGGAGAAAAGCATAAAATAACGGGACAATCGTGTTATGCTGTTGGTAAAGCACTGTGCAATTGGATTGTACTCTATATTGATATGCTTTTCGGCTTCGGCTGTTTTATTAGAGTAACGTATCCCCTGCTCAATATTGCATTATATTTCGTGAACTATATGATGACAAACGATTTGCGAAACATTGATCAAAATGGAACTGACCCTCATAATTCACACTGACTTTCGAGACATCGTCTTTGTATTTGATTAAATATTTTATTAATTTTCCTTAGTATGTGTCCATAAATTACATTTCGCATTGTTGGGTTATAACTGGATAGTTGAATAGTTTAGTAGGACGTGTTTGCCAACACCCTGGTGGGTATAGATACATAATATTTACACGATAAAGGTTTCATGCTTTCATTAATTTCCTCATTAAAGGTGAAACATGTATTTATCGGGTTTTTTCATTAATATGGTATCTATAAGAAAATACATGTCACAACATGAATTCGTTCTTTTTGTGGCGTGAGTAAAAAGGAAATGTCTTTCATAAATAGTGATAAAAATAATGGCGGTATTAATATTTGTGATTAATTACCATTTGTTTACATATAAGCGATGTAGGTACATGTACTCTACATGCCACTAACTGGCATATAAAGATATAACAACATAAAACAATGTTGGTTTTTGCTGCATTTGAGTATAACTATAACACGTTTTGGACCAATGGTCAATCACCTGGAACAGTATTCGTCAAGACATACGTTGAACTTAAGTCATTCATACATTAAATAGAGTTAAGCTCATGGTGATTCCCAAACGTACGATACATGTAATGAGGTCTGGTGGTTGCTGACTTTCTTATCAGATTCGTTCTGATCTATTTCGTATCTTTAATTTGACGTCTCAAATTACAAATTATGTTCCATCATGTGGGTTTGGTGATGTGGTTGACAGGTCGAACAGAGGTTGCGTCTCCAGGGATACATCTTTAAGAAACATAACAAAACACCAAATCAACATCAATCCAAAAATAGGACAAAAACGTCAACTATTATTCACCATTAAACAATTAAACTTGTAACGCAATCACAAAGTGGTAACTAAACCAATTATATAAGAAAGTCTCGGAAATGTAATCTAGCACATACAAAGGGATACAGACGATCATTTTCAGTCAATGGTATTCGTCTTTTGATGGGAGATGGAACAAGAATAAACCACCAGGATGTACGGATGTCAATGACTTGCAAGTGTACGAAACAAAAATATCCATTTTAGAATCAAACAGTAGTACGTACAACGTAGTAAATTTGTATCAAACATAAAGTCTTCAACGCATTAACGTAAATTTGGCTTTAATGTAATAGCATTATCCATGAAAACCTTAATACAGCCGAACAATTACAAGGTGATAAGAACTTTACTCCGAATTTTCTTTCCATTGTCCGTTCACTTTAATACTGGAAGACGCCATATATTCTAATGTTGTCTATTGTTAGAGAAAAAGACTAAATAATGGACTTGTGGTTGAATAGTTTAGTAGAACGTATTTTAATCAACACCCTTACGAATACAGGTTGAGACTATTGCACGGTCACTGTTACATTTGTAAGTCGATTATTTCTTAAAAGATAATTAGTTTTACATTCCACTACAGTAATATGGCGTCTTACAAATGACAAATTAAAAAAGAATTTAATTGTCGTGTCAACACTGCAAATAAAAAAATGGTCACGCTAGATTTTCATAAGCTCTATCTCGTATTTAAACAACATGTTACCATAAGTGTCACCTCAGCTGATCGCTGACAATAATTAATTCATTTGTGAGCTTTTCAACTTTTGGTCAACCTAAATATATACGCAATTAATTACACTCCTTTGACGTCGCAGACATTGTACATGTATTGACACATTTCTAAGTTTTCCTTTTCTTATACAATATCATTTAACGACAAGTAATTAGACGGAGCGTTTCAAAACAGACCTTGCCCCAAGGAATAATAACTTGAAGTTCACACAAAGTTAAAATTACCATATACAATAGCATCGCAATATACAGCGGTTGTCATCTTGTTTATTCTAAACTGAGCATGAATGCAACTGTTATTAAGTGTCAATTGAACTAGTGAAGCGCACGTTGTTCTAATTAGAAACATATAGTATAATCCTGCATTCAATTATCCAGTCAATATAAAAGTTCCAAAGAATTGTAATAGTTGCATTTTATGTTATTCATCAAACGGTTCTATTCAGTGCCTTGTTACATTGGGTTTATTAACATAAAAATGTTTTTAACTTGCACAACCAAACTCCCTGCTTATATCATTACGGTAGGTGAAATATGACAAAATAGGTAATATATTAACGAACCAATATGTCTTCAGTGGACATTTTACATACAATGTGATAAATAATTTTAATGAACTTTATATAACCTTTATTGTAAATGACCTTCCGTTATATTTTGTCATAGTGAAAAACAATAATGAGGCTCTCAAAAACTCACAGGAGCTTAATTAAGAACGGACCAACAATGTAACAATATATGAAACGAATAAGCCGCACTGACAGGGGAAGAATAAACCTGAATTCACTGATCAAATGCCATTCAGGGAACTCCTAAGTAAAATTATTGTTGGCATAAATTGCTGACAAAAACAGTTTAACAACTTAATCGACGGCGAGACGATTGAATGTGGAGTATTGTACATGGAATGTTCCATTAATAGGACTCATAATATTCAGACGTAAATGATTCCTTAACAATCGCAACTAAGGATGGAATGTGTAGTTTAAATGCTAAAAACATTTCCTGGCCAGACTAAGTAATAGCTGATATTGGCATGCATGTGGAAGAGATGGACCAGACATACTATATCTCACATAGACTTAAATAGTTTTACTGTTTTCTCGTACATGGTGCTGTGTCAATACCAATACATGCCATAGCAGCCATTCGACTAGATGATATTCTTTATAGTTACATACCGTTCGTCTTCGTTGGTTGTTCTTAACATGTTCACCTTATTGAATTTTGGTATATCCGTCATATACTCATTTACATAAAAAAAACAGGGAAAGGGCACAATCACAACTGTTTTAGAATTTCGAATAAGAACCAGACTATGACGTTTGATATATTGTACTTTGTATGCAAATATCAAAACATAAGAACAAATGTCTACGTCTGTACCACTTGTAGTCCAGTTATTCAGAAATTTGTCACAGTTAACGAGAATATTTATGCCAGAATATATTGACATAAAAATATCAAATCAGTCCGCAGACGAAATTCTACATAAACATCCACAGTCCATGCGTTTTAATTGTACAATCACACTGTTGGTACTTTATTAATCCAACGTATTAAAGATGATGTCATATGGATAATATTGCACCGCTCTGTATCCGCGGGAGCTGTGTGGGCAGGAACATTCATTATAACGGCTATTTCTTGGTTATAGTAATTACACTAATATAGTAGGTGATAAAAGTCGGAATAATAATAATTCAGACAGCTAGATCTTTGTCATCTCGTCTTATATTATGGAGTAAGGATCAAAGGCTAGTTCATAACATAGACAAAAAGACATTATATATCGTAAGATGCCACGTGATCATAAATCTTGAACATCAGTTTTGTCTAGTAATACGGGGGCTGCGCTATTTGACATGTCACCAGAAAGCTACACCGACCGATTTGTAAACATTATTTGTAGACCATTTCCAAGCTGAGTAACGTACTGAAACAGGAATATATAATGTTGATAAATCATATTGCAGGCATCCAGTCACCAGTGAAATGAGAGAAAATACTATGGTAATATTCGTCCAATAACCATCGTAGCAAGACAAAAGATGTTAAACTTTTTGAACCTAGGCATGGCTTGATTCTTGCCAACACGTTTATCATATATGTAATATACCAATAAACCATCACTGACACGACGTCAGAGTATAAACTACAATTACCACAGACCACAAAACGTTTTATTCTAAATATTACGTAAATGTTAGACAGCACGGACACTTATTGTCCAACTTGAACAACATATCTTCATTTGTGCCGACCACTTCAAGCAATTTAATTAATATACACACATAAATAGTGAATTATGTCACATCAATATCAATGGAACGTTTAGCTAGCAGATGATTTGTTGCATCGGTGAATTAAAACGGTTTTATTTATACCATCATAATAAGATTCATACAATACAAAAGTTCTTATATACATAAAATAATTTAGCGCATTATCCCTTAATTTGTATTTAAGCGTATATTTTGAAAAATTGACATTGCTGTGCCATAGCATTTGTTCATATGGGAGTTTTGTGACACGGTGGCCTTGTTTGTTTACAATGACTACATGGCAGGTTCAACATGTTTAAACTGTTAATCAGTGTTTATGGGTCCCCTTTTGAACAATGCTACATTTTTGCCGATACTGAAATGGAATGATTGTGATAAACGTACCATCAAGTTCTTGATATATTTTATAAATTTCTTGAACTTGTTCAGTAAAAAATATCATTATTGTCAATGCAATGAAAACCAATGTTCCCCTAATTATATATCGGTACTAAATCCATATAATAATAACTAATCAAGGTTAGGTTACAAGATCACGTTGCAACAATAATACTACGTAATAATTGTCAATTACGTCCTCGTCTAACAAAGTATACGATATATAATTGCTATAAATTTATATACAAATATAGAGACAATGTCCATAAAAACGAGTATATGACGATATAGCTTATTTCATTCAGAACAATGCCAAGTATTGAGTATGAGTTCAAATGAGACTCAGTGCAACATAAGTGGCTGTCATTATACACGATTGTTAGACTAGTAAGGGGGATATGTACAATACAAATACCAGATATTGGACTTGCCATATCAAATATATTCAGTAAATCCATGATGTATTCGTTCATTCCAATGGTAGGTATGGATAGTGAAAATACTGGAACAAATAAACTTACCACATTCAAGAAGAAACAATCACCTACCTGAAATAGAGAAAGGGGAAATACTGGTTAAAGAGATGATCAAATAATTGATACATTCAATATCTAAACAATTTTTTACTAATCATCAATATACTGAATGTATAAAATAGGCCAAAACGACGGACATGTGTAAAATTAATACAATTTTAGACAAACCATAGGAAACTTCTTCACGCCAAAACCTTCTCGATTAAATACAATGGATCATAAATATATCAAATGTCAGAATAAATAACAATATATTTTTGGAAGCAGTATCACAGCCACAACTTGGATACATTACCACATATAACGATGGACAGAAGTAAATACGCAATGCAAAACTAAATGTCGTGATCTATCGATGTTTCTGGAAATAATGATTGGACTATTGGGTCAATATATGTACATGACAAAACACCAATGTGAACGAACTATACTTTTAAGACACGTACTGTTCCGTTTTATTAGGTTCGTTACTATATACCCTGCGGTCATTTCAAAACAAGGTTTACCTAGTTAATGCGTAGTCAGACACTATTTTGTTTGTTGACCAATATATTCTAATTTCAAGCACGTTTATCATAGAATTATATAGTTCAGATAGAATTATGCTAACTGTCACTCCTGACATTACTGCGAGGTTAATGCCCGACAAATGCCCATTTGTCCTGCATGACCATTTATTAACAGCAATATATTTGGTCTTATATACAAACAGAAATACTATTCATTCTGATGAAGTCTAATTATTATGTTAATAGATTGAAATATTTATATCAAAACATAGTCTAACTATTTATTAATAGAAACTTATACAAAACATGATCGACAAATAATAACCATGCACAGGAGAGGAACATACAAATGCTTAGTCGTGGGTTTTCGTTATTCAGTGTTGTCTTATTTCCTCTCCTCAAGTTCATATTTGGCACTCAACATATGTGTTTCATGTGTGAACACATTTGTTACTGGATGCACCATACTGGGCTCAGCCCTTAGTGTATTAGTCCGTTCACGAGTGTAACATATTAACTGTTTGTATTGAACCATATTGAACCATGTGAGATCCACAGGTATATTTGGTATTGTTTTATGACACTTCGTTTGCGTCATCTATCTCCATCATAACGTTTCCTCTGTTTCTATGACAACAGGACCATTTGTTATTAATGTCCATGGACAGTAGCATTCGGTGATATATATGTAATGTGCGAGAAAAATAAACGCTTACTCAATATGTGACCAGATCGGGTTGAATGAAATGTAGTTTCGTCATTTAATTGTAAAAAGATTGCTGCAAAGCTTGTGTGATTTTGCGGCGACACCTAAACATTAACCAGCGAACGCTAAACTTCCGATATGCGATACATGTAATTAAACAGAGAAAGGGAATTTCATTTTATAGAGATAACTTACAAAAACTTGTAACAGATTAGCCCGTTCAATGCATTTTTTTGTAAAATGAATAAATCTGCAACGATCCAATTAATCATCGTTTTTATACAAAATAACAAAACTAAATGAGCCATTTAAGGATTTCTCATAAAAATAATATGAGTATCATATGCAGATCTTTTCATATGAGAATTATATGTGGCGAAATTGCCTATGTATACAGAAGGACATTGTATATGTTAAGGGTCAGGTTTGTATTGATTATTATGTGTGCACTGTTGGTGTGTATTTTTAATTTGGTAGTAAAAATCACCGAAGCATATTATAATCATTGTACATATTATAGAATAACTCGTCAATGTTCTAAACAATATGTATATCGCAACTGATGCAGATTAAGAAGAAATTTGTAAATATGGAATTCGACTATGTAAAGTGTTCATATATGTGAAAGACGTCTGTTCTCCTGCAAAATTTTTCCGTAGAAAGTATTTACGCTAATACATTTCCTACACTACAACCAAAAAGACTTTTATGAATTATTTGCATGTTTCGAACAACAAATACTGAAGAAACTGATAGTATATGAGTCAATACAAAGCAAACTTCGACACTGAACTATTGTTAAGCAATAAAACAGAATTGCGTGATAATAGAGCCTCGGGTTGTGTTTATAGTATATAACCGACTCTAGTTGCATTGGAGTACATTGTAATTTCGGAGAATAAATAACTTGAGATACAATACACTTATAATGCACATGATTGTGCACCTTCGGTATACTCAACAAAGCGTGTGGGAGATTAAATTCAACAATATACAGACAAAGTCTAGCCCTACAAGTAATAAAACTTACACCATATAATAACTTTTATTAAATCAGTCACGACAACCAGCAATAATATAGAGCATATGATTTTGCAAATGTAGATATGTCGGTCTGTGTGTCAGTCGGTAGACTGGTTTCAGCACGAGGCCAAATCAAGTAAAATAATTGAAATAACAGTTCACGTTGCAATGTTAAAGTACGTTGGTACCAAATCGTAAAGCGTTCTTTATTTCGACACAACAGTATACCTCCAGGAGTAAGCGCCGTATTATTAATAAGCTGATTGCAAATTCCAACACCAGACAAATAAATGGATACTATGATAATGTCACACACGGTAATGACGTCTAGTGTTAACTAAATAACCATGAATGTGCTGTGAAGACTTAGAAAATACGGACACAATTTTTTAATATGTTTCTAATAGTGGACGAGGCTATGAGGGACATATTGGAACAAATTAATAGTGTCTACAAGACAGAAAAGGGTAGCAATATGATTTAATACATGCAAAGCTAACTTGCATATACAGACTAGCCAAACAGTTGATAATTCAGTAGTTTATGAATATGCAAATCACGCACTACTGCGAGGTTAATGTCCGTCAGATGCCCATTTATCCTGTATTTATTTATTTATCATTAAATAAAAACAACATATTACAGAAATAATCATATGTATTGATAGATACATTTGATTCCAGTCTTTTCAATAGTCATTGTAAAAAATATTTACACTTGTAAGTGAACTACATCCATAATTATGAACATTTATAATGATTTGCCCATTTCCTATAACACAGTGACAATAACTGATAGTAAACTGTTTGGTATTAATAATAAAACATATAGCCACGGGTGGTGTTTACTGTGGACAATCGGATCTAGTTGCAGTGATGTAATTTGATAAATTAATAACTTGAGATGCATTACCAACATAATGCAATGTATATTGATATGATATGCTCAACAAAAACTTAATATGTAAATTAAAGCACTGCTCAGACAGCGTCTATCCCTTCAAGTAATTTTGGATAAACTAAATTACATCTAACAGATAATAATAAATCCGTCAGGACAGGCAGCAAACAATATAGAGTACTAGTATATTAATTTGCAGATGCCGATCAGTCAGTCTGATTGCCAGTTTGAAAAATAGATTCTGCACCAGACGAAAATCAAACATGCCTTACAACATGTGTTCAGGACTGGCAATTACTTGAAAGAACTAATGATAATATTCACCGTAAAGACGCAAGATAAAATTAACAAATGTAAATGAATCCCCAAACAAGTGATGCCAACTGTTACAATGAATAAGATTAAATTAAGTTGATCCGTCGATGAGAGAATGAACGACCAAACAATTCAACAGCAAAACCAAACTTAGGAACAACTTCTTAACAACAATTCATCGTACCATCGAAAGATCAAACAAACCAACGAACTAACTAACCAAATGACCAACACATATACGTACATAATGTAAGTACTAAAATAAACAAACGAATCAACGAACGAAATATCGAAACAAAACAAGATAAACATATGAAACAAACGAAAGGAACGAACGAACAAACGAACGAACGAACGAACGAAAGAAACGAACGAACGAACGAACGAACGAACCAACGGACGAACGAACGAACGAACCAACGAACGAGTAAAAGAACTGATACAAACCTTCTACCTACCTACTACAGTAGGGAAGCAGGACGTGCTACATGTATGTGAATTAACAATACCTGGAATTCAATCAAACGTGAGTGGTGATTACCTTAGAAATATTTAACCCAAGTATTGACATGTAGCATAAGCACGAACATAATTACTTATAGTATTGCGCAGTATAAAAATACTGGTGCTGTTTATACAAATGCATGTTTTGAGTTACACACCGACATAGGCTGTTAGTGTTAGGGTCAGTGGTGTTTATATCTGACCACCACACATCAATTCACACTACATGCCTTGAAATGATACAAAAATAAATCAAGGACTCTTATCAGACGTATTCATTAGAGTCTTCTGGATTGATGATTTTTGGGTTCGATAGCCGAAACCAGATAAGTAATATTTAATTACGATTACTGCATCTCTATAGATATCAAAATATCTTCATTATAAACATATGAGACATTACGTAATTTGATACTTAGATAAGAGTTCGTATGGGATTAATATTACTTGAGCTCGTCAACATTTTTCTGTTTTGAGTAGATGTTGTTTTCATGATATATTTCGCAAATGAGGCAGACGACATTCACTATATGAAAACTAGTTTTTCCAGCCTGGGCAAACATTTATGCTGAGCATTTAGAATTTGTGTAACTGTTACTTCACGTAATAATATCACCTTCAAAGGTTTCCGCCAAATCTTAACACCCAGTGGATTCTCATTGGATATTTTCGGTGACAATAGACTAGATGACCATCTCCTTCATCATAAGTGGTATTTTCACTATTTTGCTCATCTTTAGTCGTCTGTATTCTACATAGCTAACTTAAGCTGGTATAATTATTTCTCCGTACATACTAGTATATGCTATAGAATTATGTAATCAGACGTGTTTACATCCGTACTGTGATGTTTGAATGGTCTACATTGTTAACATAACGACTCTCTTAGTGCTGAAAATGTACATCGAACGTCATACTGATATATCACTGTTGGGGAATTACTAAATTTACACGGTCATTCAGGAGTCCACTATCCACAACATACATGTACATGTAGGTAACCCAAAAAAACCACAATGGTAAACACAAACATGAACAAAAATCTCAGCTACCTTAGTGATTTTCCCGATTTGATACTGAAAACCAAGCAGCTGGAATACGTTATTTCGATTTCGGCTTTTGGGGGATGATGTTGAGCTCTGACACTAACGGTTTTCAAGACGGACGCTCTAGAGAACCCAACAATGACAAATGACTATCGAATATACTATTGCTAATCCCTAAAGACTGTGACCAAGCATTAAATGCATTAAATATTCATTCCCCATAATGTTCTAACACTATATGTCGCGATAATAATAGGAACTGTTGTATATTTTATTGCCCTTATCAATTATGGTACTCCAGTTGTTTCTGGAGTTAATTGAACTTCTAATAGTGTCCGACGTGTTATGCCACATAGTTATTGTTAGATTAACATTTACATACAATGTTTATATTAATGCTTCATGTATAAGCTTTGTCTATTTTGTCTTTGACACATTTTCAAAGATAGGTAGAGGTCGTATTACATTATTTGTCCCACAACCCTAATTATTTAATGACAATTCGTATTTGGGATATGATTCCTGTCAAATACAGTGTACGCAACATATTCCTCCAGCCACATTTCATATTTACCGGTGCCGTACACACAAAGTTGGAAAAGAGGTAAACATCAAAGAATGTGGGCTCACATTTTCCTGGTGGGAATATACTTAAACACGAACTCCAAAAACGGAACAGCAAACGAAGAGATGACTGCTGTGTTATCCGTTTATTTCAACTAATGTAAAAGGTCTGGGGAGTTGAATTGTAGAAATTTGCATTTAGGTGCAAGTAATTTGATCATTAAATCACAATGATTTATAGTTGGAGCCACTTTAAGGTGCATTGCGAAAGCGTGTTATGTTTTCAAATTTATTGACTTTGGAAAGAAATATGACCCTTTGAAAAATCTCAATGTTTGGTAGTTTACGGCCATTACATATCACGCGTGAACTCTAAATTATCCTTTATACGTATTTGTAACCAGAAAAATGCACTTCGAGGCAACATGCATTAATGTGATATCATGACACAATTCTACACTCTGCGGTGATGTATTTCAACAAATGGACATTCGATAAAGGAATGTCATTACCAAAGATAGAAACAAATTCGAAACCATAGATAAATGGAAATATTCATTTTGATATTCAATAGCTTCGTGATCCGTACGTTGAAAAGGCTAAAGTTATTGGTAATAGCCTCTTGTTCATTTTAGATGTCAAAAAATATGAGCAACATGTGCTTCATAATCCAAAATTGACCTACTAGAACATTGAACGCATTTGTAGTTCAAAATAATAAAATGCACTCCGAAAAATAACGTTTTCAATAGTGACAGTAAAAATATTCAACAACTAGTTTGATATTAAATCATTTTGTTAGAAGCTAAAAAGAGCAATAGAGGGACATAAAATACCACTTGTTGATTATAAATGTCCAAAGAAAGTTGTCTCGATTATGAAAAACGTCTTAGAATTAGAACAATAATTGTATACTGACGAGTTAAAGAAATGCATAGGATTTACATATACATGTATGATGGCATGACTTTCAAAAGGTTTTGTAGTTGACATATGCTTGGTTAAAGATATTTTGGCTGTTATCAAAACCACTCTTGATATAATAAACACAGCGCAAAAACAAGTGGGCCCAAAGGGCCCTAGGTCGCTCACCTGTTGCACATTGGTCTTGGTATCAGTACAATTACATTCTGACCATATTTCGTGATGATTGGATCAAAACCAGGGTCTCTGAGGTGAGCACAAGGTTTTTCTTAAGCTTTTACCTAGTTACCTAGTACTTTACTCCACATTGCCAAGATTCAAACGTGGCCTAGATTGCATGGAGAACAACATTCTGACCAAGTTTCATTAAGATTGAATCAGCACAACGACCTCTGGAGTGGACGCAAGGTTTTTCTACGATTTGACCTAGTTTTAGACCCAACATGACCCTGTTTCAAACTTGGCCTAGATTTTAAAGAGAACAAGAATTTGATCAAGTTTCATGATGATTGGATCACAACGACGACCTCTGGGGTGAACACAAGTTTTTTTCAAGATTTGACCTAGTGACCTAGTTTTGAAAACAATATATATATCATAACTGATGCATCACAACTGATGCAGATTCAATTGGAACTGTTAATATGGTATTCGGCACGCTAACGCCGATGTAAAATGTTTATATTTGGGATATACGATAATGCAAATACACTGAACGAAGAATTATTAGATATTCATGCTACACACAATCACAGTATTAGCGAGACGTCGGTAACATTTCTACCTACTTTATAATTGTAATCAGTAAATAATATTTTGCGCTCGTACGTTTACTACTACCATTAAGACTTTTATGAATTATTTGCATGTTTCGTATAACACAATAGTTAAGAAACTAATACGAAGCAAACTAAGACACTTATTCATCGTTATCATCAATTGCACGATAATAAAGCCACGAATTATGTTTACAGTGGATAATCGGTTCTAGCTGCAATGAAGTAATTTCAGAAAATAAATGACCCGCGATAAAATACACCATTAATGCAAATTATTGTGCATCGCTGGTGTACTAAATAAAGAGTGTGAGTTATTTAATCCAACAATATCCCGACAAAATCATGCCCTGCAAGTAATGAAACCTACACAATATGATAACTTAATATATCAAATTCATCACGAACAACAGCAATTATATAGAGTATAGTATTTTATGTCGAAATGTTGGTCTGTGTGTCAGTCAGTAGACTGGTTTCTGCACGAATAACACATTACGCACGGTTCACAGCTCAAGTACCAAATCGTAAAGCGTTCAGCAGATTACGAACGAATACAGTGCCTGAAGGAGGCATACCGAAGGTGATCTGCTATATTTTCCGACAATTATCGATGGTTTACATCCGGGAGTAAGCGTCGTATTTTTTTTAACTGGTTTAAAGCAGAAAAACAATTGGGAAACTATGACTGTAATCGAGTCTGGTGTTACATGCAGCTAATCCAATAACCTATTAATATGCTGTGAACACTTGGTTCTAAGGTTCGTTTCAGATTAAATGCATATCGAAAAATGCAAGACAACATCATTAAATCAAATATATTGGAAATGTTGAAGGATGTTGTTATGTTTTGATGTTGTGTTTTTGATATAAATATTAAAAGTTATGACACTGGTTTCCAAAGTTACGTGTAGATCAATGGTGTAAAATAACAACTGCACGAATTTAACATTTTAAATAAAGCCTAAAGATAAAAGCCCACAACATTACTACTTTCATTTACAAGTACCATCACATAACGATGCCTCATTATTGTTGTATCCAATTCAACGCCAGTGAAGCATTTAGAACTCATTAACCAATTCGTTACTCCACATTCAAGACAGAAAATTGCCCAGAGCATCATCGTCACAAGGTACCAAAATGGCATGTTTCCGGGGAAAAATTGCCCAATTTCGGCTTCATTTCTGCACAGCCATTCCTGTTTATAATTAATGGGTTGTTGAAATGAACCTCAACTTAAAACGCACTCGTTAAATAAAGACGAAAATGCATTACAACATGTGTTCACTAGAGGCAGTTACTTGAGAGAGCTAATGGTAATATTCACCTTAAAACACAATATGAAACCGACGAATGTAAATGAAATGTAAAGTCAACACGCAACATGTTGCCCCAAAACATATTGCTACAAGGTAGGGGGTAATGGTTAGTTTGTTGTACCGTCGTTCCTAACAAATGAACGACCAAACACATCAACTGAAAGAACAAACTTAAGAATAACAAACGAAGCAACCATTCTTCGAACCATCGAACGCCCAAACGTAGCATCGAACTAACCAACCAAATGACTAGCACATGAGTACTAAAACGAACCAACGAACGGAAACTATAAACAAAACAAGATAAACAAATAGAACAAAAGGAACGAACGAACGAAGTAACGAACGATTGCAATGATACAAACCTTCTACCTACCAATTGTAGTAAGGAAACAAGACGATCCATGTTAATTCAAAATACCTGGAATTCAATCAAACAAGAGTCGTGATTACCTTGGTATTCTTCAACCAAAAATCACTGACATGAACTATAAACACGAATAAATAAATATTGTTGTGAGTAGATAGTTTTCCTGTTCATATAAGTGCATGTTCTAAGTTGCACACGGATATAGAACGTGAGAGTAACAGTAAGTGATGTTTATTCCTGATTACCACACAGCAATTCACACTATATACCTTGAAATGAAACATGAATATATCCAGGACATAGATGAGACGTATCATACTTCAAGATTGGTGATATAGGCTCGATAACCGCTACCAGATATGGAATATCAAATTACGATTCCAGAATCTATCCAAGTCTCAATAAATCTTCATTACTAACAGACGCGACAATATTTCCTTGCCCCAATTCCTACATTGCCTATTTTTTTAAAACTAGGTCAACCTCTATTCTATAATTTCGTTATGAAATTGGGTCATCATGCATTTTGTCAGCGGGGACTAGGATTTTTATTGTTTATTTGGCTTATATGGGGGCATTGCTCAGTGTAGTTGTGTTGTGGTGTTTCTGATTTCTGAGTTCGGCTGGATAGGTTAAGTGTTACCTTCCCTGTCTGATTTCCTCATACTTTTTTTCTAGTATCTTATATACCCACCAATCCTACATGTACACATTCGTCTTCATACATTTATACGTAGATAATCAAATAATTCATTTCACAGATATCATATTATTTCATTATATTTTTACTGCAAATGAGACCGACGACATTCATTATGTCTCATTATTAAAACATTATCTTTCCAGCGTGGAAGAACATTTTGTGCTGTCCCGTGAGAACTTATATAACTGCTACTTCACATAATACCATCTTCAAAGGTTTCCGCCAAATATGAACACCAAGTTGGTTCTAATTGGACATTTTCAGTGAAAACCGTCGATCAATATATTTTGTCATGATGACCATCTCATTCATAATAAGTTGCATTTAAACAGCCATCCAGAGCTTGTAAACTTCTCCGTAAGTGATATAGAAGTATGCAATCAGACATTTTTATTTCCTTACAGTTTGGTTAGAATGGTCTATTTGTCAACGTTGTGACACTCTTAGTGCTGCAAATGTACATCGCACCGCATGTTGCTTTATCACTGAATGAAAATTACATACAAAACGTTTGAATCATTCAGGAGTTAAAACAATTATTTATCACACGTAGCATTTCAATGTAAGATAAATATTTGCATACACTATTTATATTTATTTCATGTATGAGCAATGTAAGCTTTGTATTTGATACAATTGCTTTTCTGTATTCTGATAAATATAACAACTTGTGGCAATAATTTGTAGCATATATTGGTGTTAAACAATTATCGTAATGCTTTGTCGTATTTTGACATATTTTGACAAAGCTTCAACTTTGCCTGATTCGCTACCAAACAAACTTTCTAATAATATAACTCACAGTGTATAAACTCCTGTCCGCCTAAACCGGATGTCGCTCATAACTAGGCGGCCAAAAAAAAATTAAATTGCGTTTACGGTCTCGAATGTTTTGGATTTTATTAGTTTATTCGTTAACGTGGCATACAGTAAGTATATTATTGTGTTAAATATGTAGAACGTTAATTACTGTTTATGTTGATACCAAACAGTCCTAATAAACCCCCATAATAACTTTATCTTAAAATAAATTCACAGTTGGTTATTTGCCAGATTTTACAAAGAACCAACAAATTCTTTAAAAGAAAGTTTATGTGGTACCCAACGAGTGTTGCAACTTTTATAACATTGTAAATAAATGTATAACACATCGATAAACACTAACTTTTCCCTACTGTAACGGTTTCTTTTTCATATAAAATGCTTTTTTCGGGGACATGTATGCCGATTACACTGTACGACTATGCGATTCAGTATAGGCCAACTAATCCTTTTTTGTCAAATTTGGCCTGTACGCCTAGTAGTAAATTTGTATGCCGATTTATCACGTCTATTCATCCTTGAATGTACTGTTCTGGCTTTGTTATGTGTAAAAACGGTAGAAAATTATATTTCTTATTCATTTTAATTCATGGACGACCAATATCAATGCTACTACTGCAGTTTTCACTCAACATTTCCAGACGGTATAGATCATACTTTAACACTCCATTCTGACTGCATATTAAAAATAAAATAAAAAGTACATTTAATTGAAAAATCTTTTTTCCCTTTCAACAAAAAACTTTCAATCATTCCAGGACAAATATATATGCATAACCAATTTACAACCTGTTTCGAAGAAATAGGGACGTGGAATCTAAAAATTTCTTAATGTTTACCAGATAATGATATATTCACGTCTCCAGAAAAAAAGTTCTAAAACTGTGTTGAACGCCTGTGAAAGGAAATTCGACACAGGTGGCACTGGTAGACAGTACCGACGATGAAGAAGCTAATCTGAGTTTGTGTTTCGATGATATGCAAATTCTCCAAACATCTGTCGGTACACAGACGAACGATTGCTTTGTTTTTGACTATTACAACAATCCAATGGATGAAGAAACAAAACAACTGTCACAGCAAATCGGCTGGACAGCATGACCAGTTCTTGAAATTTACAACGTTGTTAGCAGAGCGTCGTTTACCCCTGTCTAATATGTGTGTTATACTTTTCTTTACGCAAGTAGATCAGCAATCTTTGTTCAAGACAGTAAAACTCATTATAGGTTTTCGCAAACAATTCAGTGGTTGGAAGAACACATTTCTATGGAAAGTACAAAATATATGAAATAAAAATCTCATTAGCCTGGCAATAAAATACCTTTGATAGATTTAGCATTTAATTTAGGTTCATTGTATAGATACAGTCCCTGCTAAAACTATTTTTGTGGATATAGAGGCAGGGGATCATGGGTTCCTGACTACATATCAAGCACTTGTACAATGGAACACGTTTTATACGTTTTACGCTCGTTTGTTTGCCTTAATTTGCATGTACATGTACATTCTGTGACGTATAGCATGTAGCTTTATATACATAATACTGCATGAATTGTATATTAAATTCTTTTTAATCATATAATTGCAACTATTCCATTGAACATGTCTTTTTTGCTATTTATTTTAGTCATGACCATTTTTTAAATGCAGTTATAATTTTTGTGACTGTGTTTTTATATACATTTCTACCAATGCTTTTGTTGTTGTTTATCTAGATTTGTTTTCCAATGTTCCTATTAATCTGCTCAACATGTGTTTACATTCTTTAAGATGCATGTCTTAGTTTAGTTGGTACCCATGTCTTTCCTTGTGTATTCAAATTTTACCTATCTATGTATATGATAATGAGCGTTGAATGTGATACTGTCTTTAATATATTTAATCTTCTTTTATTTTATAGAATGTTTGTGTGTATGTTATTGGATAATCAATGTTTATGTAGGAATCAAGCTTCAAGCTTTTGTTATTATGTTAAACATTACCGAAGTTAAATAAAGATTATCTTATCTGTCTTATCTTAAAATAGATATTGCAAGGGGTGATTTGATTAAGGATGTAATTTACTAAAAGTGACTGTTTCCTTGTCGCAATTAAAGATACAAACCAAACATATTATGTATCATTTAAATGAGCACCTTGAATAGGCTAATATGCATAAGCATTTCATAATTATTTTATAAATTAGACTGACAGTAGTGTTGCGACTATTGGGGCAGTCGAAATTCTGATTTATCCGAATAGGCGTTTAGTGCATGATTCGAATATATGTTGGATTAAACAGTATTGTAACTGTTTGAGTGGCAAATACAACCTGGCTTATGTAAATGCATACTTATATATTAATAAAACGATCATTTAGAAGCGATTAGTACTCGATTTCCCATCAGAATGTCCGAAATAACGGTGATTTTAGCGTGATTGATTCATCTGTCACTTTGATCAGCGGTGTATTTTGATGAAATTCGTGTTTATTTGAAATGCTAGTGCCTAGTAAAGGACTTTCTGTTGCAGAGACGTTTATTAGACGCTGATACAATGTGTAAAACAGGTTTATTTAATGCAAAACGATTGAAAAAACACGAAATACTTACTGCTGTTTACTTCGAAAATCTGTCGAATATGAAACTGCACGCTTAGTTATGAGCGACATCCGGTTTAGGCGGACAGGAGTTTATACACTGTGTAACTGGCAATAAAACAAAATGTACCAATTAAGGTCATACACATGAATCGACCACATAGTAGTGTCATTATTTCAAGTAACTTTTAAGACATGACGTGCAACCCGTATTTCAATATGTCAACAGTTCAAAAACCGAACATGGGTGTCGTTAAGAAACACTCACCTCGACATAAAACCCGCCGTATTGGTCAATGACCTCCAATTATGTGAGAACTGTGGCTCTCTTACAAGTATCATCATTGACGAAGTTAATCAAAATACATGTACACATTTCTGAAATCTGAACCGCAATGTTATAAAGATGCCTTACTTTCTAAAAGTGAAAATGTCAAATTTACGTCATTATTTGTCTAACCGCTGATATAACAAGTCACGATTCATACAATCTTTAGAACTTCTCTACTTAATTCATTTACATTTAATATCATTACCAGTTTTATTCCAGTGTATAAATCATATATAATCACCTGTCAAAGCTCTGTATTTTTTTATGTAGTCTCAATTGCTATTGTTTTGGTAACACTCTGCTTACGGCGATGGAGACGTTTTTGAACGGACATATTGACATGTCGAATTCATTCCCCGAGACAATTCCAAGATTTTTTATAAATATCCCCATGAAGACAAATACGCCAAATCTAATTAAACATTACATAATCGAACACATACTACGTTTGTACAAACACAGAGAGACAACAAATTGAATTACAGATGTACATAAGGAGAAACTTAGAAATGCAATAAGACAAACAAAGTGATATGAACGATCTATTTCATTAAAAGTCAAGTATTTGTCATCTGTCGAGAGCTGAAGGAAAAAATCCAAGTAAATGAGGTAGTCAAGAATACCAATTAGTTACATATACCATTACCAGCTTTATTCCAGTAACAAGGTACAGTGTATAGTTGATGCATTTTTTAAAAGACTTATTTTCTTCAAAATAAAATTTACTGGATAAAACGTAGCAGTATGTTCGTTCGATTGCCATTAACAGGGCAAAACTTACGTAAAACATTTGGACATTATAGCTGTTTATGGTCATATTGGTTTTGGTCAGTGTTGTATATTGGTGATAAAGTTGTGTAGTTTTGGTGTTATGTTTCATTTGTTTATAAGTTCCTTGTGATGATTTACATGCCATACTATATTGAATGTTTGTCTCAAAATGATCAGTCCGTGATACAAATGCGCCGAACGAAGAATACTTAGATATTCTTACTACACGCAATCATGGTATTGGCCAGACGTCTGTTACCCGCTGTAAAATTGTGTTTTGTAGAAAGTTCTTACCATAAATACTTTTATGAATTGTTTGCATGTTTCGTATAACAAATAGTGAAGAAACTGATAGTATATTATGAGCCAATACTTGGTAAACTGCGACACTTAATTATTGTTATAAGCAATATAATATACTTGCACTATCATAAAGCCACGGATGGTGTTTACAGTAAGTTAATAATCGGCTAATGTAGCAGTAAAATAATTTCAGACCATGAATGACTTGAGATGCAATACTCGTATACTGCACATTAGTTTGCACTTTAGGTACACTCAACGTGTGAATAATGAAATCCAGCAGAAAGAGTCTAGCCGAGCAAGTAAACAAATTCCATCGTGTCAAGCAGTAGTCAATACAAAGGATATTATTTTAAAAATGTCGATATATCGGCCTGTGTGTCAGTAGGTAAACTGGTATCTACATGCGGCCCAAATCAAGCAAGACAAATGAAACAACTAAACAGTTGGCATTGCGCTTATACCAAGTCGTAAAGCGTCTATCAGATTACGAACGAATACAGCGTCTGAAGGACGTATTCCGAAAGTGTCATTCTTTATATCCCGACAATTATCGATGGTATACGTCCGGGAGTAAGTGTCGTATTGGCAATTAACTGTTTAACTGAATTCTAAACATGCAAACAACTGTAATATATGACAACGTTACTGACGGTAATCATGTATAACCTATGTCTATTTTGTCTTTGATACATTTGCAAAGATGGTTTGAGGTCGTAATGCATTATTTGTCCCACAACCCTAATTATTTAATGACAATTGGTGTTAGGGATATGATTCCGTGTGCATCCATTGGGCAGCCATGCAAAGCAATTAACTCACTGTGTCGTTATTTCCGATGATGGTTAAGTCAAGTGAGTACATACATATGAACACATGTAAAAGCATGTTACATAATGACCACAAACTTTATAAAAGTGCACAAAGTTAATGACGTCACATGGGATGAAGTACAATGTAATATTGACGAAATCAGTATTCAGTATTGCAATCTTTCATCAATGGATTTTAAAAACAATGCCCTCAAAGTTGAAATTGGTTATTACACAGACGTGTTTTTATCACGTCATATATCATGCAGATTCGGCCATTCCTAATTGTTAAACTGCAAGTCAAGAAGAGCAATGACAGTGCCCTGACGATTACCAGACGAAAAGCATTATTTGGAAAACAATAAACAATAGAAACCATTATATAAACTAGTGCAACGGCAAAAAGCACATCATGCAACGTAAGAGGATTATGGGAAGAAAATGCGAACCGGTCAACAAAGGTGCGTGCAATCATGAGCGTGACTTTTGTCCAAGTGTTGTCCTCGTGTGTCAAAAAAACTACCCGTATGTAAGTACTGAATAGTGACGTATATATACGATGTTATAACGTGAAACATAATATTTCTCTCTTTTGTTATCCACGAGTTCCTAATTTATTGATACTATACAACTTTACTATACAACCACTAGGCAATGTGTAAATGACATACTGTCAAATAAACACGTTACTTCAAACAGTCGAACTGTTATGACCCCTTTGTATATAACAAGGTTTATCAACTCATCCTCCCTCAGAGATTGCACAGGTTAATGTAGTTACGATCATAGGAGAATACCAGAAGACATTGAACAAAGCGTTTGTGATCAATTTAACAATGGGCGGTAATGTCATATTGTTTGATTAAGGATTTATACCAAATAACCTCATTATTACATACATTGATTTAATCGAGTCAAACAAAACGAGAATCTGTACTAACATTGCAGGTCATATTGACAATAACATATAACATATAAGACATAATAGTAAACGATCAACGACACGACGATTGGTGAAACCAGCGCTTTTAGACAAAAACTAGCACAATGATGACAATCGATGTTCATTCCGTATCATGATCCAGACGCGTTAATGACCAGGCATGTTATGCTCTTTTATCGCCGTTTTAGTGATAAGATGTCTTACTTTCTTAAACTGAATATGTCGACTTACTTAATATTATGTCAAATCGCAGAAATCACAAGACTAGATTCGTACAACCTTTAGAACTTCTCTAATAAATGCACGGAATATTTCCTCTTTTATATTAGTACCATTTTTATTCGAGTATATTCATAATCACCTCTCTATTATAAATGACTTATATTCTTATTTGTGATGGTGATGTTTTTGACCATACACAGTGACATGTCGAATTAATTCTACACGAAAATGTCTAGACCTTTTGATAAATATCACCATCAAGACAAATACGCCAAAACTAATTCACAATTACATAATCGAACGTGTAATCAACTGTACAAACACAAATAGACAACTATTCGAATAAGATGAGAAGAGACTAAGAAATGTAATATAATACACACAGTGATGTAAACGATCTATTTCATTATCAGACAACGGCATTTGTCATCTGCCGACAGTTGAAAGAGTAAATTAGAAATTCAAGAATACAAATTAGTTGTATATACCACAATAGTAATTTGGTCCATATAAGATTCGTAATACATAATACGAGAGGTGCAAATTATTTATTAACAAAACACAAACGCCGATTCTGGAATAAGGAATAAAAAAAATGAAATATCTCTTTTTAAACCATGTTGAAACATGTTTTATGTTCAACATATGATCATTATATATTGTATATTTCATTTGGTTAAAGCTTTAGTAGGTGATGTTGTTTTTTCTGTTTTTAAGGCAACATGACTCTTTATTTAGCATCAATAAAGTAATGAGAAAATTAGTAATATTCGTCGTAACAAAAGATATTAGCGTTTTTCGTTGTTGTTTTTGTAGTGAAATGACACCAACAATTGAAATTTTCCCAACATTGTCAACATCTACACTATAAAGTTAAGTAGGTTTTATGATGTCTATGATGATTCCATTTGAAAAGCGTCGAACTGTATCTGCAAATGTTGGGGAAGGGGGTTTATTCGTTGTTATTCGTATATTATGCTATTTCGTTTCTTCTTTGCAGTGGACCTTATTGAAAATTGATATTAACTGTCAAATATGTAATCCACAATAAATAAAGTCGTTATTATTATTATACAACTCCTTAAATAACTACAATTAAAAGTAGACTAATTCAAAGCTCCGGGTTATATATATTGTCTTGTGACATCATGTTCATACTTAACATAATTTATTCAAACATACAATGTAACTGTTCAATATATCCTAAAATGTAAAGTAAACTCACTTCAATTTTCTCTGGAGTACTATCACACTATATAATCAACTTTTCGATAAAAACTAAAAATGAACAGCAGTTTTTTAATAAAGCCTTGTCATAAACGAAAACATACAGATGTGCAAACAATTTCAACTGTTCCTTTTTATTTGGGAATTGTGTAAAACATAAACATAATTCATGAACGATTTCGCCCATGATCTTTATTTCTTTGGTACCTAAGCCATACACACTATCACCGTGCCAAAACAAAGTTTATGCAACATATTCCTCTAACCACATTTCATATTTACCGGTGCCGCACACACAAAGTTGGAAAATATGGTGAACATCAAGGAATGTGGGCTCACATTTTTCCTGGTGGGAATATAATTAACTACGTTCTCCAAAAACGGAACAGCAAACGAAGAGGAGATTGCTGTTTTATCAGTTGATTTCAACTAATGTAAAAGGTCTGGCGAGTTGAATGGTAGAAATTTGCATTTAGGTGCACGTAATTTGATCATTAATGATTTATAGTTGGAGCCACTTTAAGGTGCATTGCTAAAGCGTGTTTTGTTTTCAGATTTATTGACTTTGGAGAGAAATATGAATCTTTTAAAACTCTTAATGTTTGGTAGTTTACTGCCATTACATATATCCCGTGAAATCTAAATTATTTTTCATAGGAAAATGCACATCTAGGCAACATGCATTAATGTGAGTTCATGACGCAATTTTATATTCTGCGATGATGTATTTCCACAAATGGACATTCGATACAGGAATGTCATTACCAAAGAAAACATTACACACCATAGGTAAATGGAAATATTCATTTTGATATTAAATAGCTTCGTGATCCGTACGTTGAAACAGGCTTAAGTGATTGGTTATAGCCTCTTGTTCATTTTATATGTCAAATGATAAGAGCAACATTTGATCCATAATCCAAAATGGACCTACTAGAATATTGAACGCCTTTGTAGTTCAAAATAATAAAATGCACTCAGATAAAAATAACGTTTTCACTAGTGACAGTGAAAATATTCGTCAACAAGAGTGATATTAATTTATTTTGTTAGAAGCTAACAAGAGCACGGTAGGGAAATAAAATACCACTTGTTAATTATAAATGTCACAACGAAATAGTCTCGACTATGGAAAATGTCTTAGAATTAGAACACGAATTATATAATGACGAATTAAAGAAATGAACATGATTTACATATACATGTATAATGCCATGACGTTCAACAAGTTTGTTTAGTTGACATACATGTATGCTTGGTTAAAAATTTTTGGGCTATTTTTAAAACCACTTTTGATTCAATAAACACAGTGCATTAAAATCCGTTTGAAAAGTTGAGATTTGTGTTGTTTGTTGGATATTATGCATTGGGATATGTTCTATTGCCTGAACTATAAACGGAGCGTTTTTCAGTCCTTGAGTATACTGTAACTGTCTCTTGAATAAGAATTCCATAGTGTGATGACCTAATAATACAGGATTGTTAAATAGTTTAGAAGGACGTGTTTACCAACACCCTGGTGGGTATAGATATATAATATTGACACGATAAAGGTTTCATGCTTACATTCATTTCCCCATTACATATTAATCTATCGTCTTTTCCCTCCTAAGTATGGCATCTTTTAGAAAATAAATATGAAAACATGATCTTGTTGTTTTCTTTTGAGGGAGGAAAAAGGAAATAGTACAAAAATAATGACGGTAGAATTCTACAAATAATTGCGTTTGATATTTAAGTAAAAAAAAATGCTTAACTATTAAACACAGATATTGGTGGAACACTACCGTCATTGGTTTTGTAACTGTTTCCCTTATTTAAATTATGTATGTACTAGAATTCCACTATAAGTCTGAGTATGTGTAAATATTTGAGTTCTAAATATACGAAGTTCTGGAGTGAAAATATAAAAGACTTAATTTCTGAATAGTAGGTCACCAGTTGTCATAATATTAAAAATCTACGTACATTAACTCCATTGTGTATAATAAGATGTTTGTTGGTTTTCGCTGCATGAGAGTACGACTATAACACATTTGTATAAATTCTCAAACATACGGACGAGTTATACTCGTGATAATTCCCAACGTACATGTAATGACATCTAGAGGTTGCTGACTTCCCAATCAGAATCATTCTGACCTGGTTCGTATACTTATTGTTACTAGCATGTAGGTCCGGTGATGTGTTTGACAGTTGGAAGAGAGGTTAGATCTCCAGGGAATCAGCATGGTTGAGAAACGTTACAAAACATCAAATCAACATCAAAACAAAAATAGGACAAAAACGTCACAATTAAACTTGTAATACAATCACAAAGTGGCAACTAAACCAATTATATAAGGCAAGTCTCGGAAATGTTATCTAGCACATACAAAGGAACACAGACGATTCCTTTTTGTCAATGGTATACGTCTTCTGATGGCAGCTGGAACACCAACATTTACGGATGTCAATGACTTGCAAGAATATGAGACATAACTATCCATTTTAGAATGAAAAGATCTGTCAAACAGTAGTACGTGCAATGTAGTATGAAATATCCAGGAGAGCCTTACTATAGCCGAACAACTAAAAGGTAATAAGAACTTTATTCCGACTTTTCTTTGATTGTCCGTTCACTTTAATACCGGAAGCCGTCATATATTCTTATAGTGTCTATTGTTAGAGAAAGGACTAAATAATTGGCTCGTGGTTGAATAGTTTAGTAGTACGCATTTTATTCCACGCCCTAGCGGATATAGATAAAGAATATTCTACGAAAAAGCTCACACTGGCAAGCAAATTTCATCCTAAAGATAATTATTTTTACTTTCAATTACAGTAATATGGTATCTTGAATAAAAGAAATATTCATGAGAGAAATTGTTCTGTCGTGTCAACTCCTTTGTGGAAAAACAAATGATGATGCTAATTTTAGATAAGTATTCGCTAATTCACATTTAGCTAATTGTCGCGTTAATAATCGATTGCCAAAATTAGGAGGTTTTATTCATAATTCAAATACCTTTAAAGCTGTATCATCAATTTGATCCAAGTTGTCATTTAAGTTCTTATTTGGTAGTACAAATGTAAGCAACATATATATATATAAACATAGTAAATCTCTGTAACGATGTATTTATTTTAGTTTAAATCTACATTCTGCCTGTAAATAAAACAAATAACGGATTGGAACAAGAATAAATTATGTATATACTATGCCATTACGACATAAAAAGCATGACGCTAAAAAATGATTGCAGATACATAGACCTGAGGTCACAAAACCGGAAGTCAGTTACAATCACAAAAATGACATATTAATTTAGACCGCCTGTCAATTTGGTACTAGTTAGGTTCTAACAGACAGTTCATCTAATCCATGTAGTCTCGCAACATGATTAATAGACATGCTTGTCTGCAAGATAGATACATTCCAATATATCAAATGTCAAAATACATAGACTTAATTTTGTTACTTAGAACTTTCGTATTTGATGGCGAACAGGGGATTTATTTGAGACAAACTGTCCTCCAAACAACACTTTATATCATCTAAAATTATGAAAGCAAATGCAATATATTGCGCTTGATTAAATTGTCTATCTTAAAAACATTGATTATAATTTGATAGAGAGTAATAATGCGAAAAATAACGCAAAACGCAATGACTCGTAGGTTTTGCTCAATATAATTGTCAACGAATTATTGTACCAATCATTTCATTATGCGTCATTTATTTATGAACTTTTCAACTTTTGGTCAACCTTAATATATACGCAATTAATTACACTCCAAAGGCATCGCAGGTATCGTATTGACACATTTCTAAGTTTGCCTTTTCTTATACAATGTCATTTAATGACATGTGATTAGACGGATCGTTTCAAAACAGACCTTGCCCAAAGGAATAATACATTGTAACTGGAAGTTCGCACAAAGTTAAATATACCATCTACATAAGCATCGCAACCTATACCGGTTGTCATCTTGTTTATTCTAAACTGAGCATGAATGCAATTGTTTCTTAATGTCAATTGAACTAGTGAAACGTATGTTGTTCTAATTAGAAACAGAAAGTATAATCCTGCATTCAATTATCCAGCCAATATAAAAGAACTGCAATGGTTGCATTTTATGTTATTTATCAAACGGTTCCATTCAGTGCCTTGTAACATTGGGTTCCTTAACATAAAAATATAACAAGCACAACAAAATTCCCCACCTTTCTCATTACGGCGGGTGCACTTTGACAAAATAAATAAGACATCAACAAAACAATAAAAGTCTTCGGTGAACATTTTACATTAAGTGTGATAAATGATTTAATGAACTTTATATAACCTTTATTGTAAATGTCCTTCCGTTATAATTTGTCAGAGTGAGAAACGATAATGAGGCTCTCAAAAACTCACATGAGTTTAATTAAAAATAGACCAACAATGTATCAATATATGAACGAATAAACGGCGCTGACAGGGGAAGAATAAAACGGAATTAATTGATCATACAAGTATGCCTCTCTCGGAATTCTTTAGCTAATATATTGTTGGCATAGAATACTGACAACAACAGTTGTACAACATATTCGCCGACAAAACGATTGAATGTAGAGTATTGTACATGTATAGGATGTTTCATTAATAAGACTTATCGTACCATAATATTCAGATTTAAGTGGCTCCTTTACAATCGCAACTCAGGATGGAATGTCTAGATGCTAGAAACCTTCGTCATTTCCTGGCCAGACTTATAGGGAAAGGCATAATCACGATTTATTTACAATTTTAGAAAAGGAAACATACTGCTATGTTTGATATATTGTATTTTGTATGCAATTGCAAAACATAACAATATAAGAATGTACCATTTGTAGTCCAGTTTTCAGCAATATGTCACAGTTTACGAGAGCATTAAGACCAGAAAGTATTCTTCATCAACACAACGTCCAAAATTTGTGCATTTTAATTGCGCAACCATCCTACTGATATGCTATGCACGTCCATATTAGGAGTCATTTGGATAAAATTGCACTGATGTTTATTCGCGGGGCTACTTACACAAACATATCAGAGGATAAAAGTCATACTAGTTAAGACTGCTTGATTTATCTTATATTAGGGAGTGAGGCCAAAAGGTCAGTTCATAACATAGACATAAAATACCTTGTGACAATGCTTTCATTAAATTGCAAAACAAACTTTTCCGCTTTCTCATCATGATGGGCGCACAGTGAGAAAATACGTGGGTGAATCAAAAAGTTCGTAGAATTTTGCCATAACTTTTTTATTTTCATAGTTATTGTCGTCATATTTATGTTGAATGAATACATTGGTATTATCTTTACATACACAGATTTATAGCGACCTGATGATAACCGTTTTAAAAATATTTATATCTTAAATAAGGGCGATTACGTATACCGGAGCACACGGATAATTTGAAACACATTTTATTAAATTTTCTAAAATATCTCAATTGTAGGATTTCGAAAACCCGTCAAAATGTTTCGTCTGATTGCATGATATCATATAAAAAGTCTGTTAAAATTTCAGACATCATCTCCGATAAATAATGTTTTAATCGACATTTACATAACCGCACTATATAGATATATCCGCGTAAAACGGGTCTACCGAAATTTACGGAACCACGGACTGCGGTCAAAATCTGCGTAAAACCGGAACATGCGTACGGTATCAGAGACAAAACATGGTTTGAATGGTGTAGGTATATATCCTGAAATAAATATACATCGATTTATAAGTGGAATAAGTGCTTTCGTTTAGGACACCAGAAGGTGACAACAGAATACAATACATCTGATATTGATGACGTTGGTTCGCAACTTCGTCGAAGAGGACCGGCGCTGTATAATAGCGGGTATAGCAAAACACTTAGATTAATCTTATGGGACAGCGCACACGATATTTAACATACAATGGAAAATGGGGAAACTGTGATCACGATGGTTATCCAAAAATACCTACATGTTAGTCACTCGAGAAGCGAAAATAAGTCGAACCGTTAACGTAAGTATTGACAAAAGTGGCATAAGTTTGCCGTCGTCGAACAAATGACGCTGACGTGCTCCGGTATGCTGTTACAGCTTGTGTACGTTTCAATGTAAAAATCATGTAGTTTTGACTAATTCATTTGAATTCGACAAATTGTTTTGTTATACTTATGATCACATTATATCAAAATTTGAAAGCATTTGAAGCTGTGGTTTGTGAGTTAGGATATTTTTCTACGAACTTTTTGATTCGCCCGTTAAATGCTAGAAACCGTTGTCATGTCCTGCCCAGACTAATAACCGATATTGGTGTAGAAGAGGTGTATCAGAGACACATTATTGCTTATAGACATAGTACACATTCTTTAGTTCAATAGTAATCTCGTAATGCGATATTGTGTGAATGCATGTCATCGCAGGAAGTCGACTAGATGCTATTTGTAAAATTTTCTTCGTCACTTGTTCTTAATTTGTTTCCCCTGATCATTATAAACATGTTCGTAACATTATTATAGGTGAAATACACATCTACATAAAACAACCAGGGAAATGCACACTTACGACTGATTTAGGAGTTGAATAAGAACCAGACTTGACGTTCTATATATATTGTACTTTGTATGCAAATATCACAACATTAGAAGATACATCTGTACCATTTGTATCCAATGAGAATATGTAGAAAATATCGAGATATTGAGTCACCCCTCAGCAATTGTTAATTATGCATCTTTTGCATAGCATTTTATCCGCCGAAGAAGTGAGGACAGGCAAATTCTTGTATCGATTATTGCTTATTTATATTACTTCCACTTACATAGTTGGGGGCAAATATCGTAATTATAATTTAGACTGCTTATTTTTGTCATCTTGTCTTATATTAGAGAGTAAGGATAAAAGATCAGTTTCATAACATAGACAAAAAAATCTATATTAAGTAAGATGCAACGTGATCATAAATCTTGAAAATTATTTTTATCTAATAACATGGGGCTGCACTAATGGACCAGCCACCAGTATAAGACCGCTACGCCTACACAATTTGTCAAAATCTTTGTAGAGTGTTCATGCTGCGTTACGTACTCAAGCAGGAATATAAATTGTTAATAATCGTCGTACTAAGCGAGAGTCACCGATGGTATTAGAGCAATAACTATGGCCATTTTCTTCCAATAACCATCGGAGCCAGGCAAACGATATTAAACTGTTTCATAGACATGCTCTGATTAGTTTCAACACGTATATAATGTATTTGTTTTAAACCAATAAATCAACTCTGACATGACTTCAGGGCATCAACTACAATTACCACAGACAAGAAAACGCTTTATTCTAAATATTACGCAAATGGCAGACAACACGGACACTTATCGTCCAACACTAACAACATATCTTCATTTGTGCCGACATCTTCAAGCAATATAATTACTATACATACTTATATAGGGAATTATATCGCATAAATATCAATGGAACGTCTGGCTATCGGATATTTATTGCATCGGTCAATTAACGAAGTTTTATTAACGCCATGAGACCAAAATTGAGAAATACATAAGTTCTAATATACATACGATAATTGAGCGCATTATCCCATTCATTTTTATAAATTTTGAAAAATTGACATTGCAGTGCCAAAACATTTTGTGAAAAAAGGGATTTAGGGACACGGTGGCTTTGTTTGATTCAATATCGTTCTTTTCAACAGTTTGTACAAGAGCCATAGACTCGTTACACCGCAATTACTGCTAGAGCGTGCCAACTTGGGATCAACAAAACATAATACGCTGTACAAAGTGACGTCAATTCTTCATATGTGTTGTGAGGATCAATAGTTGAAACAAAAATTGCAATTGATCCTCAATCGATGCAGGCTAAATGTTTGCTGATATTGATATGTAATGGTTGTCTTATACGCACTACCTGTTTAGAAAAGGGAATACCCCGATCGCAAGAGTCTTCCTTCCTATAAGTGTATTCAACTATGCCATAAATTCAATACTAAAATGACACTTAATTGATATTCTGTATATTATAAATACACAATATTTGATACAAGGCTATCTTGACAACTTGTCGATAAAGAAGCTATCTACTATATGTAGGTCATTGTGTAGGTCATTAATCGAGTTGCTCTGTTCCATCATTGATTACATATCGTTTATCAATATATATAAATGATAATTCATATATGCTTACATCGTATCTGCGTAAGACGGGGTTCGGACAAGTCAAATGATATGGTCACCAAATGTATTCTGCGATGCCACTTGTTAAGCGCCCAATGGTATTTTCAATTCATGGGTGATACATGTACATTTTTAAGTTTGCATGATTTCTAGACTTGCCACTCGTTTGGTGTACAACATGTACTATTGTGTCGGACGTTGCGCAAGCGGTTATGGCGGTTGTTTCTTGTGATATACTGTGTTTTTCTTTCGATTATTAATAAGATGTATTACACAAACACACTGATGAATAAGAAATCTAAAACGCCCACCGATTCAAATAATAACATTTTGTCTGTGAGTTGGCGTCATTCATTAGCTTATTCCTAAAGAGTATTTATTATTTTCAAAGAGTACCATATCATTATTGTCAACGCAACGATAAGTAATGATATATCGGTATTCAATCCATATAGTAACTACTTATCAAGGTCAGATTCCATGAGCACTTTGCCCCAATATTATAACACATTTTTTGCCAATTTCGTTTTCGTTTTACAAATTAAACAAAACACAATGTATATTTTATATACATAGACCATCCATATAACAACGAGTATAGTATAAGATAGCTTCATTCCTTCATTCATTACATTTCCTCATATTGGGTACAAGTTCAAATAAGACTCAATGGAACTTTAGTTATTGTCATTATAATCATACACGCTTATTAGACCAGTTAAGGGGGATATGTACAATACAAATACCTGATATTGGACTTGCCATATAAAAATACTCTGACAGTAAATCCATGATGTATTCGTTCATTCCAATTGTAGGTATGGATAGTGAAAATAATGCTACAAACAAACTTACCAAATTGAAGAAGAAACAATCACCTACCTGAAATAGAGAAAGGGGAAATACTGATTAAACAGATGATCAATCAATTGATACATTCAATATTTATACCATTTTATATTAATCATCAATATACTAAATGTACGGACGGACATGTGTAGAATTTATACAATGTTGGACAAACCATAGGACACTTCTTCACGCCAACACCTTGTCGATTTAATACAATGGATCATAGATAAATTAAATGTCAGAATAAATAACAATTGATTTTGGAAGTAGTATCACAGCAACCATATTTATACATTACCACATATAACGATGGACAGAAGTAAATACGCAATACAAAACTAAATGTCGTGATCGATCAATGTTTTTCGAAATAATGATTGGACTATTGGGCCAATACATGTACATGACCAAACATCAATGTGAACGAACTATACTTTGAAGACACGTACTGTTCCGTTTTATTAGGTTCGTTACTATATACCCTGCGGTCATTTCATAACAAGATTAACCTAAATAATGCGTAGTCAGACACTATTTTGTTTCTTGACCAACATATTCTAATTTCAAGCACGTTTATCATGGAATTATATGGTTCAGATAAAATTATACCAACTGTTGGATGGTGGAAAACATGTTTAATATTGTAAACACAAAAAATAAATTGGGAAAAAGAATATTTATAATTGCTATAATAATTGGTCAAGGGACAAAACGATCAAAACAAATCGGTAACAAACAGTAACACCAGATAGCCACATACTAACTTACACATACAACAATTAAGTGTAACAAGGACGGCCATGATAATAAAATAGCCATCGAAGCATTTACTAAAATTGTCATCAGAGCAGTTAAGAAGCAAAGCATTCATCGATATCCTTTTTCTGGAAGAAATGTAAATGTACCACAAACATCGCAGACGTACATCCAGTAACAACATGATGTGCATCATTTAATGTACACTAAACCGATTAAACATCATAGACAATCCTGCTTGGGATAAAAGCATAGTCTCGACAAAGTCTCTACAAAATCACATTTGAATGATACAAAACGACCAAATAAATCAGACGTCAATTATTACGTCGCACATTAACTAGCTATCTTATATTGAAAGGGAATAACCACAAAGGCCACATTATTACGACATAATCATTTCCTGATGAGAGGCAATATAGCGTTATAAAGATACAACGATCCTAATCAGTTAGGCTATTGTTATCATACATCGACTGGTCAAATACGAATTAAGTTCAAGACATTCGTAATGGAAAGTATGGCTATCGGTCATACAATTAAAGCTAACTTGCATATACAGACTAGCCAACAGTTGATAATTTAATAGCTTGTGAATATGCAAATCACTCTAAAATTACTGCGAGGTTAATGCCCGTCTGATGCCCATTTGTCCTGTATGATTATTTAATAATCACAACATATTTGATCTTAGATACTATCAGAAATAAGATCATATTGTTTGGGTGTATTCTTATTATTATGTTAATTGGATCATTTGTATTCAAACATTTTACAGAATCGAGACAGAATAGTAACTCATGCTGTGTCTTGGGGTTGTCAATATTCATAGTTTTAGTCAGAAGCAGTGCTATGCTCGTTTGCCTTAGTACTTCTCCTCCTGTGTTCCTTTGGCCCTCGTGACTTGCTTGCACACACATTTGGTACCATACTGGGCTCAGGCTTAGAGACGTATTTGGTAGGGTTATATATCAGTTAACTAGTGTCACGTATAAACATATATTTTTATTGAATCATGGCCATCAATGTGAACATACTCTGGTATATTTGATATTGTTTGGTGGTCCCTTCATGATGTTTCTCTGTTTCTTTGTTCATGCGACCTGGTCCATTTGCTATTAATGCCCCTGATCATTTACATCCAGTCGTATATTTGTAAAATTCGATGAAAATAAACGCTAACTCCGTATGTGAACAGAACGGTTGAATAAAAAGTACTTGTGTGAAATTCTGGCGCCACCTAAACCTTCACCAGCGTACACTGTACTCTAATCATCCGAAATACGATTCATGTAATTAAACAAAAAATGAATACATCTCCAACAATCTTATTAATCGTTGATTGATGCCTATGCAAAATAACAAAACTAAATGAGTCATTTGAGCGGTTTTCACGACATCACGCGTATGTCAGAAATAAACAATATCAAAGACTCAATAAAATTCTAACAAATTGTTCAAAAGGTTACAAGGTACAGTGCATAGTTGATGCATATCTCGAAAGCAATCCATACTTCAAAATTGCTGGATAAAAAGATAACATGGTCGTTCAATTGCCATAAACTGAGAAAAAAACTTTACGTTAACAGTAGGACATGTATCTGTTTAGAGGCATATTGGTCTTGTTTAGTTTGTTTTGGTTTTTATAGTGTGCACTTTTGGTCTATATTGTTCATTTCAGTTCCTCGTGCTGCTTTACATGACATATTCTACATAGTATATTTGTTAAAATGATAGTGTCACTATGTTATGACCTTTGTACATGGTACGTACAACGAATAGGCAGTCAATATAGTAAAGACAGGTGTGAAAACAATAATATGTATATTATAATAGGTGCAGATTCAATAGTAATTTGTAAACATGGTATTCGGCACGCAAGCGACGATGTAAAATGTTCACATATAGTAATGCAAAACTCTGATCGAGGAATAATTAGATATTTATAATACACGCACTCATAGTATTGGAGAGACGTCTGTTACTTGCTGTTTAAATTTGGTTCCGTAGAAAATATTTACTCTCGTACGTTTTCTACACACATGAAGACATTTATGAATTATTTGCATGTTTCGTACAACAAAAAGTGAAGCAACTGATACTGTACGAGCCAAAACTAAGCGGACTACCACATTTATTTTTGTTATCAGCAATAAAATGGAATTGCACTATAATAAGGCCACGATTGTTTATAGTTGATAATCAAGTTTCAGTGAAGTAATTTCAGAAAGTAAGTGACTTGAGATGCAATTTACTTAAAATGCAAATTATTGTGCACCTCAGGTATACTTAATGAAGAGTTTTGGTGAATAAATCCAACAATATCCAGACACAGTCTAACCCTGCAACTTATAAAACTTACACAATATAATAACACATCAAGACAAGCAGCAGTCAATATGGAGTATATTATTTTACAAATGTAGATATGTCGGTCTCCATGTCAGTCGGTAGACTGGTTTCTGCACGAGGCAAACATTATTTAACCAAACCAAACGAAATAACAGTTCAAGATAAAAGGCTCAAGTACGCTTATACCAAACCAATTCGTCAAGCGTTTGACAGATCAAGAACGAATACAGCGTCTAAGAGATGTATTCCGAATGTGTCATTCATTATTTCTCAACAATCATCAAAATTATACCTCCGTCGTTTTATTAATTAACTGGTTAGAGAATTCCCAAAACAGACAAACAACTGGATTCAATGATACTGTCACAGACGGTAATCAAGTCTGATGGTAGCTAACTAAATAACCTATGAATGTCGTTGGAAGACTTCAAACCGACAAATATAATTTATTACCAATAGTGTACAAGGCTATGAAACACGTACTGAAACAACATAATATTGTCTGCAAGACAGAATAAAGGCAGCCCAGGTGGAATGCATAACGAGATGACTTAAACATATAAGGACCATGCATAAACAGGACAATTACTAATCGATACGATAACATTTTAAATTTTAGTTTCATTTGAACAAAAAAATTATGACATTGAAAATGATAACGACTTTATTTATTGTCGATTACATTGACCAGTAAATATCAATTTTCAATATGGTCAATAGAAAAAAACAGCAGTAAGTATACTGTACGAGTAGTTGAATATTGTACGACTATAGCGATTGTACGGATTACAAATAAAGCCTGAACGAGCATACCACACAAATGATGTCTCATTATTTTTTGTATCCAATCCAACGACTGTGAAGCAAAAATAACTCATTAACCAATTCGATTTTCGTTAGTTCACATTAAGACAGAAAATTGCCCACAGCAACATCGTCATAAAGTACCACGAATGGCATGTTTCCGGGGGAAAAAATGCCCAATTTTGGCTTCATTTCCGCACAACCATTCCTATTTATAAACAACTGCTTGTGTAAATGAACCTCATTTTAAAAACGCACTCGTTAAATCAAGAACAAAAAAACATTACAGCATGTGTTCAGGAGTGGCATTTACTTGAGAGAACTAATGATAACATTCCCCGTAAAAACGCAAGATAAAATCGACAAATGCGAATGAACCACAAACAGTCACCACACAATGTGTTGGCCCAACCAACAATGTAGAGGATATAGATTAGTTTGTTGGTCCGTCGGTCCTAACAAATGAACGACCAAACACTTCGACTGAAAGAACAAACTCAGGAATAACAAACGAAGCAACCATTTTTCGAACCAGCGAACGACCAAATGTAGCATCGAACTAATCAACAAAATGACCATCACATAAGTTCTAAAACGAACCTAAGAACGAAAACTAGGAACAAAACAAGATAAACAAATAGAACAAACGGAACGAACGAACTAACGACCGATTGCAACGATACAAACCTTCTACCTACCTACTGCAGTAAGAAAACAAGACGATCTACGTTTATGCAAAATACCTAGAATTCAATCAAACAAGAGTCATTGTTACCTTGGTATTCTTTAACCTGACATGAACCATCATCACGAATAATAATGAGAAGATAGTTTATGTTTCTGTTCAAACAAGTGCATATTCTCCTGTCAAAAAAGTGCATCTTCTAAGTCGCACACGGACATAGACTGTGAGAGTTACATTGAGTGGTGTTTATTCCTGTCCACCACATACCAATTCACACTATGCATGTATGACTTGAAATGAAACAACAATAATTCCAGGACATTACTCAGACGTGTCATACTTCTAGATTGGTGATTGAGGCTCGATAACCGCTACCAGATATGGAATATCAAATTACGATTCCAGTATCTATCCTAATCCCAATAAATCGTCATTATTAACAGACGCGACATAATTTGATACTCTGATACGAGGCTCATATCACATCGAATGTCACTTTGAACAATATGTGGTGTCCGTATGGAATTAAAAGTACTCGCTCTCGTCGACGCACTTGACCAAGATTTTATTATTTTTAGAATGGGAATACAATACTGATTTTGACAGCATCATCAGGTCGTCGTAAACCATTCAGTGAGTTGTGAACAGTCATACTATGTTGCAGCCAAATTTAAATCCGGTACAAAACGCTAATATAAAATGATATTTTTAAAAACAAGAACATGGCTATAAAAATATAGATAGAAATTTGATTACGTGTCATTTAAGTGCATTTTTCTTTGTGTAATTGGGTCAACCTGCAATTCCTCGGTGGGGACTTGATTTTTAATTAGTTCTTTGGATTATGTGTGGGCATTTCTCAGTTAAGTTGTTAGAAATATGTAATACTATTTCTCGCCCCCAATTCCTACCTTGCCTATTTTTTTTAAAACTAGCTCAACCTCTATTCTATAATTTCGTTATGAAATTGGGTAATCCTGCATTTTAACAGCGGTGACCTGGATTTTTCATTGTTTATTTGGCTTATTTGGGGGAATTGCTCAGTGTAGTTGTGTTGTGGTGTTTCTGAGTGTGGCTGGATAAGTTGAGTGTTACCTTCCCTGTCTGATATCATCATACCATTTTCTAGCATTTTATATATCCATCAATCCTACGTGTACACAATTCATCTACATACATTCATATGGAGATAATCAAATAAAACATTTCACAAATATCATATTATTTAATTATATTTTTACTGCAAATGAAACAGACGACATATATTATGTCTCATTATTAAACCATTATCTTTCTAGCATGGAAAAACATTTTGTGCTGTTCGGTGAGAATTTGTATAACTGCTACTTCACATAATACCATCTTGAAAGGGTTCCGCCAAATCTGAACACCCAGTTGGTTCTAATTGGACATTTTCAGTGAAAACAGTCGATCAGTATATTTTGTCTTGATGACCATCTCATTGATAATAAGTAATGTTTGGCTCATCTCAAGCCGTCGTCTTTCTAAACAGCCAACCAGAGCTGGTAAAATTCTCCGTAAAAGATGTAGAAGTATGCAATCAGACATTTTTATTTCCTAAATTTTAGGTTAGAATGGTCTATTTGTAACGCTAGGTTAGAATGGTCTATTTTCCAACGTTACGACACTCTTAGTGCTGCAAATGTAAATAGAACCGCATGTTGCTTTATCACTGAATGAACATTACAAACAAAAAGTATGAATCATTCAGGAGTTAAAATATTTAGTTATGCCACGTAGCATTCCATTGTAAGAACAATATTTATATTTACTTCATGTATGAGCAAAGTAAGCTTTGTATTTGATACAATTGTTTTTTCTGTTTTCTGATAAATATATCAACTTGTGGCAATAATTTGTAAAATATATTGGTTTTGAACATTTATCGTAATACATTGTCGTATTTTGAGATATTTTGACAAAGCTTCAACTTTGCCTGATTCGCAACCAAACAAACTTTCTAAAATATAACTGGCAAGAATACAAAATGTACCGATTCAGGTCACAAACATGAATCGACCAGATAGTAGTGTCATTATTTCAAGTAACTTTTAAGACATGACGTGCAATCCGTATTTCAAAATGTCAACAGTTCAAAAACTGAACATGGATGTCGTTAAGAAACACTCACCTCGACAAAATACCCACCGGATTGGTCAATGACCTCCAATTATGTGAGAACTGTTGATTTCTTACAAGTATCATCATTGACTAAGTTAATCAAAATACATGCTCACATTTCTGAAATCTGAACCGCAATGTTATAACGATGTCTTACTTTCTAAAAGTGAAAATGTCAAATTTTAGTTATTACTAAGTCTGATGTTATCTAATTAAATAACCTATGAATGTTCTTGGAAGACTTCAAACCGACAAATATAATATGTAACCAATAGTGCACGAGACTATGACGGACATACTCAAACAAAACAATATTGTTTGCAAGACGGTGGAAAGACAGACCAGACGATGTTTTAAATACATGCTCGATAGACAGGCCTTAAACAAATTGCAACTCGTCATCGTGTGTAAATGTTCAATTACAGAAACATGCAAGAAAAAGAAATAAATATTACATTTAATTTATTGGAAAGGTTGATGGATGTTATGTTTTGATGTTGTGATGTAGATATAAATGTATTCGTGATAGTGGTTTCCAAATTAATAATACTATTATTAATATTACAGACTTTATTTATTGAAGATTACATATTTGACAGTAAATATAAATTTTTAACAGGGTCCACTGAAAAGAAGAAGCAACAAAAGTAAGTGCAGTGTACGTCTAGTTGAATACTGTAAAATAGAGATTGCAATGATTTCAAATAAAGCCTGACGGTGGATACCACACCATTCATACCTTTACTTACCAGTACCATCACATGCCTCATCATTTATGTGAACAGTGAAGCAAAGAAGAACTCATTAACCAATTCAATTTGCGTTCGGTCAGATTATAGACAGAAAATTGCCCAAAGCAGCATCGTCATTGAGTACCAAGAATGGCATGTTTCCTGAGAAAAAATGCCCAAATTTGGCTTCATTTCCGCGCAACCATTCCTCTTCATAAATAACAGCTTGTGTAAATGAACCTCATTTTAAAAACGCACTCGTTAAATAAAGAACAAAAATGCACTACAACATTAGTTCAGGAGTGACAATTACTTGAGAGAGCTAATGATAATATTCCCCGTAAAAACGCAAGATAAAATCAACAAATGTGAATGAACCACCAACACTCAACACGCAATGTGTTGGCCCAGCCAACACACTGTTGCAATGTAGAGGATATAGGTAAGTGTGTTCTTCCGTCGGTCCTAACAAATGAACGACCTAACACATCAACTGAAAAAACACAAAATTAGGAATAACAAACGAAACAACATTTTTTCGAACCAGCGAACGACCAAATGTAGCATCGAAATAACCAACCAAATGAACAGAACATCAGTACTAAAACGAACCAACAAACAAAAACTAGAAACAAAACAAGATAAACAAATAGAACAAAAGGAACAAACGAACTAACGACCGATTGCAACGATACAAACCTTCAACCTACCTACTGCAGTAAGGAAACAAGACGAGCTATGTTTATTCAAAATACCTGGAATTCAATCAAACAAGAGCAGTGATTACCTTTGTATTATTTAATATATCGATGGCTTAGAATTAGAAGTGCCACTTACGACCTTTTAAGATTCATGCATTTTTAGAATAAGCATCACAAGGCGCGTCTTATGAGCCCAATTGCATAAAAATCTGAACTTGTCATGTTGACCTAAATGAAGTTGTAACAGTTTGCTTTACCATAAGTAAAGAGTGATGGTCAGACAGTTTTTTCGTGTTTTCTCAAAATATCGATTTGGTAGTTACGACCTTCTAATTCTAAGCCATCGATATGTCCTGAGAAAATCACGAATAAGTAAATATAGTAGAGAGTAGATCGTTGCCCTAGCCATACAAGTGCATGTTATAAGTTGCAAACGGACACAGACAGTGAGAGTAACAGTAAGTGGTGTTTATTCCTGACCACCACACAGCAATTCACACTATATGTCTTGAAATGAAACAACAACAAATGCAGGACATTAATCAGACGTATCATACTTATAGATTGGTGATTGAGGCTCGATAACCGCAACCAGATATGGAATATCAAATTACGATTCCAGTATCTATCCAAATCACAACAAATCTTCATTACTAACAGACGCAACATAATTTGATACTCTGATACGAGGCTCATATCAGATCAAATGTCACTTTGAACAATATGTGGTGTCCGTAATACATTTTTGTTGCAAATGAGACAGACGACATTCATTATGTCTCATTATTAAAACATTATTATTCCAGCTTGGAAAAACATTTTGTACTGTACCGTGAGAATTTATATAACTGCTACTTCACATAATACCGTCTTCAAAGGTTTCCGCCAAATCTGAACACCGAGTTGGTTCTAATTGGACATTTTCAGTGAAAACAGTCGATCAATATATTTTGTCTTGATGACCATCTCATTTATAATAAGTTAGCTTTTAAACAGCCAACCAGAGCTGGTAAATTGTTCCGTAAATAATATAGAAGTATGCAATCAGATATTCTTATTGCCTTATTGTTTGGTAAGAATGGTCTATTTGTCAACGTTACGACTTAGTGCTGCAAATGTACATCCTTAGTGCTGCAAATGTACATCGAACCTCACATAGCTTTATCACTGAAGGAAGATTACAAACAAAACAATTTGTATCATTGAGGAGTTAAAAATGTTGTTATGCCACGTAGCATTTCATTGTAAGATTAATATTTGCATACACTATTTATATTTACTTCATGTATGATCAATGTAAGCTTTGTATTTGATACAATTGCTTTTCTGTATTCTGTTAAAAATAAATAACAACTTGTGACAATAATTTGAAGAATATATTGGTTTTAAAGTTATCGTAATACATTGTGGTATTTTGAGATATTTTGACAAATCTTCAACTCTGCCTGATTCGCTACATGTACCAAACAAACTTTCTAATAATATAACTGGCAATAAAACAAAATGTACCAATTAAGGTCACAAACATGAATCGACCAGATAGAGGTGTCATTATTTCAAGAAACTTTTAAGACATGGCGTGCAACCCGTATTTCAATATGTCAACAGTTCAAAAACTTAACACGGATGTCTTTAAGAAACACTCACCTCGACAAAATACCCACCGGATTGGTCAATGATCTCCAATTATGTGAGATCTTTGGCCCTCTTACGAGTATCATCATTGACGAAGTTAATCAAACTACATGTACAGGTTTCTGAAATCTGAGCTGCAATGTTATAAAGATGTCTTACTTTCTAAAAGTGAAAATATCAAATTTACGTCATTATTTGTCTTACCACAGATGTAACAAGACACGATTCATACAACCTTTAGAACTTCTCTACTAAATTCATACCATTTACATTTAATACCATTACCAGTTTTATTCTAGTGTATAAATATAAATAATCACCTCTCAAAGCTCTGTAATAGTTTATATAGTCTCAATTGCTATTGTTTGTGTAACACTTTGTTTACGGCGATGGAGACGTTTTTGACCGGACATATTGACATGTCGAATTAATTCTCCGAGACAATTCCTAGATGTTTTATAAATATCCCCATTAAGACAAATACGCCAAATCTAATTCAACATTACATAATCGAACACATATCAGACGAAGAGGCAACTAATCGAATTACATAAGAAGAGACTTAGAAATGCAATAAGACAAACAAAGTGATCTGAACGATCTATTTCATTTAAAGTCAAGTATTTGTCATCTGTCGATAGCTGAAGGAGAAAATCCAAGTAAATGAGGTAGTCAGGAATACCAATTAGTTATATAGACCACAATGCTGATTTGATTCATGGTAGATTTGTAATACGTTATAAGAATCGTAAAACTTTCTGTTGGGAATACAATACGTACATTTAATCTAAAAATGGAACAGAAAGTGCTAAAGGACGAGAAGATTTCTGTCATGTCCGGTATTATTCAACTAATGTAAAAGGTCAGGGGAACATGAATCATAAAAATTTGTGTTAAGGTGCAAGTAATTGGATCACTGGAATAATGGCACGAGAGAAGACATCACAAATAACCGACATTTCTTCATCGTATACGCTTTCATACACTTGACCGATAATGTAACAATCGGTATAATACATTAAAAACTTCGACATTATGTGTCGATTAGCAAAACCATAATAATAAATCAAACAGGAGCGGAGTACTTAACATGAACATAAATGCACCTAAGTATCTGTATATTACCAAGTATTGATGATAATTAACAATTATACAATGCCCATCTACGAGTCATAAAGTCAAAAAGTTATGTTCGGACTGAACGACAAACCAGAACAACTACGAGTACACTTGATTACCATGTGTGATGACAGGATTGTCTAACAAGTGTTGCTATTCGATTTTTTTCTTGGCATACGTGTATATGCATGGTAAAGTACATTTGTGCTTTAACTTACTACCATTCTTGATAAAATATATACATTGTATTTAAAATTACCTTTGAAAATTGAGAAAAGCAAAAATGAAAGGAACAATCGTGTTCTGCTGTTGGTTGAGCAATGTGCCGTTTGATTGTGCCGTACTATTGCTTTCTGTCCCGGCTGTTTTATTTGAGTACGGTATGCCCAGTCCAATATTTAATTTTGTTTTGTGGACACACGAGGTGAGAAACAAAGATCGAAATAGAACTGACCCTCTTCAGACCTCTACCGCTTTTCGAGATACCGCCTTTGTGTGTGTTCATATATTGTACACAAATTCCCGAGTATGTGTCGTTTTGCCCATAAATTACATTTCATATTTCGGATCGTAACAAGTCCCATTTTTTAATTTTACCTTAACTAAAAACTGAGCGTTTTGTAAGTCCTGGTGTTTATTGTTACTGTTTCTTGAATAAACATTCCATAGTATGATGACCTGATAATACTGAATAGTTGAATAGTTTAGTAGGACGTGTTTACCAACACCCTGGTGGATATTGATATATAATATTGACACGATAAAGGTTTCATGCTCTTACATTAATTTCCTTATTAAAGGTTATTTTTATATCGTCAATTTCATTTATATAGTATATCTAAGAGAACATCATCATTTGTTCTTTCTGTCTTGTGAGTTAACAAGAAATGTCGTAAATTGATAGTGATAAAATAATAGTGTTAATTTTCCAAGAAAATTTGTGACATCATTACGATTAAGTCTCAAATGACGACAGCTTATAATGGGCCACCGTTCGTGTTTGATGTCATACTAGTATTCCACTGTAAATCTAAATTCATGTAAAATCTCTGAATTTCTAGAGAGTATGTCACTAACTATTATATAAATCTATAATAACATAAATCAATTTGTTTTTTGGTTTTCGCTGCATTGAAGTATAACTACAACACGTTTTGGGCCAAAGTGCAATTACACGGAACAGTATTCATCAAGGCATACATTGAATACAAGTCGTTCGTACATTAAATCGAGTAAAGTTCATGCTAATTCCAAACGTTCATGTAAGACTGTCTGGTGCTGGCTGTCTTTTCCGTAAGATTCATTATCATTTATTTTTTTAATTATTGTTACATCCTGAATTCCTAAGTTTGTACCAGCATTTGAACAGTATGATCAGTTTGACAGGTCGAACAGAGGTTGTGTCTCCAGGGATATGTCTTCCAGAAACATTATTAAACACCAAATCAACATCAAGACAAAAATAGAACAGAAACGTCAACTCTTATTCACCATTATACAATTAAACTTGTAATACAATCACAAAGTGGCAACTAAACCAATTATATAGAAAAGTCTCGGAAATGTAATATAGAAAATACAAAGGGATACAGACGATCTCTTTCAGTCAATGATATTCGTCTTCTGATGGCAGCTGAAGCAAAAGAAGAACACGAAAATTTACGGATGTCAATGCCTTGTAAGAGTCCAAGACAGGCATCTACTTATACAATGAAAGTTTGTCTCAAACAATAGTACGTACAATGTACATGTAGTACGAAACATAACGTGCCCAACGGATTGTCTTCAATTTGACTTTAATGTAACAACATTATTCATAACAACCTTAATACAGCCGAACAATTACAACGTACACTGTAATAAGAACTGTACTTCGAATTTTTTTGATTGTCCATAATGGCTAATTCTTAAGTTGTCTTTTCTTGAATAATAGGACTAAATAATGGACCACTTGTGGTTGAAAAGTTTAGTAGTACGCATTTTAATTAACGCCCTAGCGGATATAGATAGAGAATATTTCACGATAACGCTTACATTGGCACGCAAATTTCCTCGTCAAAGATAACTATTTTTACTTTCCATTACAGTAATATGGCATCGTAAATAAAGGACCTATTCACCAGAGTTATACTTTCCTTCATGTCCTATTATAGAACATAACGATGCTGTTAATTTCAGCTGCCGCTTGAAGTAACGATTGTCAATAATGGGATGGTTTATTTATAATTCTAATACCTATAAAGCTGTATCTTTAACTGAATTTAACTCATTCAAATTCATATCAAAGTGCAGCACTTGTTTGTTTTAAATAAACATTAATATCTTTGACATAATATATACTTCAATTTGAATTTACATTATGACAGTTAAAACACAAAACAACGGATTGGAATTGGAATAAATAATATACATTCTCCGACATCACTAACATGTAAGAAAGCACGGATCTGAATTACGATTGCAGAAATATGGAACTGAGGTTGGCAAACATGGATCCAAATTGCAATCACAAAATGACATATCACTTCATTCCGTCAGTCAATTAATTGGTACTATATAGATTGTAACAGACAGCTTATCTAAAACATGAAGTCTCGCAACATGATAAATAGACATGCTCGTCTGCAAGATTGATACTTTCCAATACATCAAATGTAAAAAAACATCTAGACATTACTTTTGTAACTGAGAACTTTCGTATTGGAAAGCAAATGGGGGCACAATGTGAGATTATCTGTCTTTACAACAAGTGTTTAAATCATCTATAATTATCAAAGCAAATACATTTTCTTTACAACAACCAATGCAAATGTCCTAGCGCTATGATATCGCACATGGTCCACAAACGTAAAAGCATTTATTTTCTATTTGATAGTAAGTAATCATTCGAAAAGTAACGCCTAATGCTATTACATTTCATCCACCAAATTCGTGAACGAATTATGCCAATCATTTTATGTTGCGTCAATTAATTCATGAACTTTTCAACTTTTGATAAAGCTAAATAGACGTAATTATTAACATTACTATGGCAGCGCAGGTATTGTATTGACACATTTCTAAGTTTTCCTTTTCTTATACAATGTCATTTAATGACAAGTAATTAGACGGAGCGTTTCAAAACAGACCTTGCCCAAAGGAATAATAACTGATAGTTCACACGAAGGTATATAATTATACTGACTCAATAGTATAGAAACATATAGTCATCTTGTTAAATCTTATCTAAGCATGAATGCAACTGTTATGGATGTCTATTGAACAATTGAAGCATTGTTAGTCAAATCAACTATACAATCATAGTATGTTTCGATTATACCGATTTTAGTTAAGGTTAAACAATTTTGCCTTCGATTACCCAGTCAATATAAATGCTCCAAAGAACTGTAATGGGGGCATTGTATGCTATACATCAATCAGTTCTATTCAAGGCCTTGTGACATTGGTTTCCTTAAATTGCACAACAAACTTTTTCGCTTTCTCATCAAGATGGGCGCACTATGATAAAATACGTAAACTATCAACAAACAAATACAGGCATTCGGTGCGCATTTTACATAAAGTGTGATCAATCATTTAATGAACTTTATATAACCTATATCGTAAATGACCTTTCGTTATGTTTTGTCAGAGTGAGAAACGATAATGAGGCTCTCGAAAACTCATACGAGCTTAATTAAAAAAACAGACCAACATTGTAAAAATAAACGAAACAAATAAGGCGCACTGACAGGGGAAGAATAAACCTAATTATACTGATCATACGCCTTTCCGGGAATCATTAAGCAATCCTTTGCTGACATAAACTGCTGACAAAAACACTTGTACAACATCGCCGGCAGAACGATTGAAATGTGGAGTATTGTACATGAAATGTTTCATTCAAAAATGCATCGTAACATAATTTTCAGATTTAAGTGTCTCCTTAACAATCGCAACTAAGGATGAAAATAGCAGTTTAAATGCTAGACATCGTCGTCATTTCCTGCCCAGACTAATAGCCGATATTGGTGTAGAAGAGGTGTATCAGAGACACATTATTGCACATAGACATAGTACACATTCTTTAGTTCAATAGTAATCTCGTGTTGCGATATTGTGTGATATTGCGATATATGCATGTCATCGCAGGTAGTCGACTAGATGCTACTTATAATATGTCCTTCGTCGCTTGTTCTTAACTTGTTGCTCTTATTATTATAAACATGTTTGTAACACTATTATAACTCAAATACTCATCTGCATAAACAAACCAGGGAATTGCACACTTACGACTCATTCAGAAGTTTAAATAAGACCCAGACTGTGACGTTCGATATATTGTAAATTGTACTGGTTATGTTAATATCAAAACATTAGAATATACGTCTGTAATATTTGAGTACAGTTTTCAGATATGTGTCACAGTTAACGAGAAAATTTATGTCAGAAAATATTGAAATACAATATTCAGTCACCCCTCAGTCTTTATTAATAACGTATATATTGCACAGCATTTTATCCGCGGGAGGTGTGTGGGCAGGCAAATTCTCGTATCGCTTATTGCTTATTTATATTACTTCCACTTACATAGTAGGGGATAAATATCGTAATTATAATTTAGACTGCTTGATGTTTGTCATCTTGTCTTATATAAGAGAGTAAAGATCAAAGATCAGTTTCATAACATAGACAATATATTTCGTAAGATGCAACGTGATCATAAATCTTGGACATAATTTTTGTCTAATAATACGGAGGCTGCACTATTTGACATGCCATTAGTATAAGAACTCTACACCTAACTATTTGTGAACATTATCTGTATCTAACGTTTTTAAGCTGCGTTACGTACTAGAATAGGGAAATAAAATAGTTATAAATCATCGTACTTGGCGAGAGTCACCAGTGAAACGTGAGCAAAAACTAGGGCAATATTCATCCAATAACCACCGTTGCGAGGCAAACAATGTTAAACTGTTTCCTAGACGTGGTCTGATTCTGGCAAACAAGTATATCATATACATGTTATATACCAATAAACCACATCTGACACGACGTCAGAGTATCAACTACAATTACCACATACCACAAAACGTTTTATTCTAAATATTACGCAAATTCCAGACAGCACGGACACTAATTGTCTGTTCAACCTGAACAACATATCTTCATTTGTGCCGACCACTTCAAGCAATTCTAATTAATATACACACTTATATAGTGAATTATGTCGCATAAATATCAATGGAACGTCTGGCTATCGGATGATTTGTTGCAACGGTCAATTAACGAAGTTTTATCAATATCATTAGAACAGGATTCAGACAATGCATAAGTTATTATATACATAAAATATTTGAGCGCATTACCCCATAATTTGTATTTTAGAACAAAAAATGACAATGCGGTGCCATTTCGTCATAATGGAAATGTTTTGGACACGTCGGCTTAGTTTGCTTTAATGATATATTTCGTACATGTACTTGTTAAACATTTTATTTAAGAACCATATACTAGTTACACCGTCAATACTACCCATGATATGAGGACAAACACTGTGACCAAACTGAAATGTTCTACACGATAGAAAATTGTTTGGTAAACTTGATGAGCTGAAGTCACTGCAATGACATGTTGGTATTTAACTTGCGATAAACCGCCACTGAGATTGTTCCTCACAGATGACGTCAATGCAACACCGTTTTCTAGCCTAAACTAGGACATATTCTTAGCTGATAGAAATATATACGTTTTAAACCGGAGCGGATTTCATGAATTCGCAATTGTTACATTACTCGGGAATTTAATATTGTCTGTTATGACAGAAAATTCGTTAAAACATTATTACAGATCGTATAACTATTGCAAATTTCAACCAAACTATATCTAGGTAATACTGTGATCGTGAGATTTGTCTTAGTGCATAGTTATAAGTGCCTTCAAGTGTCAATTTGATGAACCTTTTGAATAAAAAGAATATTCTGCTCGTCAGAGACTTCCTATGATTTTATTCAACTGGTTCTATAAATTCAATACTAAAATGACACTAAATCGATATTCTGTATATTATAAATACACAATATTTGATACATGGCTTTCTTGACAACTTGTCGATGAAAAAAGTTATCTACTTCATGCAGGTCAATACTCACGTTGCACTTTTACTTCAATGATTACATGTCGTCGTTCATCAATATATATGTATGAATAATATAAATGTAATTTATATACGCGTAAATCGCATCTGAGTACGTATGTAAGTCTGATTATTGATGATAAACTGACGTAAGGATCTAATTTGCACATCGTTAACGCTATGGATGGTTATACTAGTAAACATTTACCAAATATATACTTTTCAACACCATTTATGCATGATCACTTTGTATAAGAGAACTAGGTACATGTACTATAGCGATTGAACAGTTCGGAACATTTCGAAAACGGTGGTTTTCTCTAGCGATGTGGTTTTTTTCTCGATTACGGATACGATGGATTCAAGATACGATGTATAACACAAACACAATAATGAATAAAGAATCTAAAATCGCCGTTGATTCATATCATAATATATTGAGTAGCGAGTTGGAATCATTATATAAGCTTATATCCTAAGTGTGAGATTAATTTCAAGACGTGCCATATTGTTATTGTGAACGCAATGAAAAGAAATAATATATCGGTACTAAATACATATAATAATTGCTAGACAAGGTTAGGTTCCAAGAGCACTTTGTCCCAATATTATTACGCACTAATTGCCAATTTGGCCCTCGTCTTACAAAGTATAAAATATATACTTGTTCTATATCTATATTTACGACCGACCGGGGAGAAAACAAGACAGATACAATGTGAGTTGAACGTGGTCATCCATGTTGAGTGACCAACATGAATGACCTATTTAATATTTGAAAATAAACCAAGAATAAAATGAAATATATGAAACTGGCAAAATGACAGTACAAAACATAAATCAACATAACTATGTACAGTTTTAACAAAATGTGGGGTTTCCGCAGGAAAATGGCCCACTTAAAAACCATTAACAAATCTACTAAGGAAGAGGTGAAAGGGGATGGTGGTGGGAAAAATTCGTAGAAACAAGATAAATAGTTCGGGAAAATAAACAAAACAAGTAATGGCGTCCAGCTTTACAAAATATGACGGGCTGGAACTGGTCAAAACCAGTTCTGACCATTTTTGGGATTGGATAAAAAACCCGGACCGTCCCCTTTTTCCGTAATGACATTTACAGTTGTCTCCCCTACCTGTCGTAAAGGTCGTTATGCCTTGACATAACTAGTATACATATACACAGACTATACATGCAACAACAAGTATATTATGAGATAGTCCCTTTCATTCAGCGCAAAGCCACGTTTTGTGTATGAGTCCAAATAAGACTTAATGAATCATTAAATTGTGGCAATATGATCATACATGATTGCTTGACTAGTTAGGGAGGTATGTAAATACCAATACAAAAACCAGATATTGGACTCGCCATATAAAACATATTCGGTAAATACATGGAGAATTCCTTCATTACAATGGTGGATATGCTACAACGATTGGAAGATACAAACAAACTTACCAATGTCAAGATAAAACAATCACCTACATAGAATAGAGAAAGGGGAAATATTGATTAAATCACCGATACATTTAATAGACTGAATGTATAATGATAGTCAAAAAGACGGACATGTGTATACTCAACGCAATGCCAGAACAAGACTTCATTTCAGTAAACGCGTATGATCCGATGAAAGCCTTGTTAATAACAAATAGCTTAGTCATTCAGGGGCCATAATTCTGTACACATGTATGATAGTGTCAGAAACATCAGACGACACAATGTAAAACAACCTTAAATAAGAAATAAGAAATCAGCGTAGAACAACATGCTCCGAAATTGATATATTCTTATTACAAGTAAACGTAACAAGGACAAATCAGTGAAAGAAATCACCAATGAGGCATTTTAAATGGCCGCATCACATCAAATCAATTAATTATATAATTCATCGATATTCGTTTTCTAGCCGAAACGTAAAAGAAGTCCTGATAACGTTGAAGTTAACATTGTAACAAAATAATGCGCATCATAAAATGAACACTGAACCAATTTAATATCATAGACCATCCTTCTGGGGATAAAAGCATAAGCTCGACGAAGTCTCTACAAAATCACATTTGAATGATACAAAACGAGCAAATAAATCAGACACCAATTATTACGTAGCACATTAACTAGCCATCTTGTATTGAACAGAAATAACCGCAAAGGCCACATTATTACGACATAATCATTTCCTGATGAGAGGCAATATAGCGTTATAAAGACACAACGACCCTAATCAGTAAGGCTTTTGTTATCATAAAACGACTGGTCAAATACGAGTTAAGTTCAAGACATTCGAAATGGAAAGTATGGCTATCGGTCATACAATCAAAGCTAACTTGCATATATATACTAGCCAACAGTTGATAATTTGATAGCTTGTGAAAATGCAAATCACTCCTGACATTACTGCGAGGTTAATGCCCGACAAATGCCTATTTGTCCTGCATGATCATTTATTAACAGCAATATATTTGGTCTTATATACAAACAGAAATACTATTCATTCTGAAGTCTAATAATTATGTTATTAGATTGAAATATTTATATTAAAACATATTCTAACTATTTATTACTAGAAACTTATACAAAACATGATTGACAAATAATAACCATGCACAGGAGAGGAACATACAAATGCTTAGTCGTGGGTTTTCGTTATTCAGTGTTGTCTTATTTCCTCTCCTCAAGTTAATATTTTGGCACTCAACATACGTGTTTCATGTGTGAACACATTTGTTACTGGATACACCATACTGGGCTCAGCCCTTAGTGTATTAGTCCGTTCACGAGTGTAACATATAAACTGTTTGTATTGAACCATGTCAGCTTCTATTGGTATATTTGGTACTGTTTTGTGACACTTCGTTTGCGTCATCTATCCCGATTATAACATTTTCTCTGTTTCTATGACAGCAGGTCCATTTGTTATTTGTGTCCATGGACAGTAGCATTCGGTGATAGATATGTAATGTGCGAGGAAAATAAACGCTAACTCAATATGTGACCAGATCGGGTTGAATGAAATGTAGTTTCGTCATTTAATTGTATAAAGTTGTTGCAAGGCTTAGGTGATTTTGCGGCCCACCTAAACCTTCACTAGCGAACTCTAAATTTCCGATATGCGATACATGTAATTAAACAGAGAAAGGGAATTTCATTTTATAGAGATAACTTGTAGCAGATGAGCCCGTTCAATTCATTTCTTTGTAAACTGAATAGATCTGCAACGCTCTAATTAATCATCGTTTTATACAACATGTCAACACTTAATGAGCCATTTGAGTTTTTCTCATGACATCAGGCGGAAGTCGGGATTGAAGGAAAACATGGTCAAAGGCTCAATAGAATTCTTCCTTATGGTAAATATAGACTATGCAAAATGTTCATATAATGTGAAAGACGTCTGTTGCCTGCTGCAAAATGTTGTTCCGCAGAAAGTATTGACGCCCATACGTTTCCTACAATACAACTATAAATACTTTTATGAATTATTTGCATGTTTCGAACAACAAATACTGAAAAACCTGATAGAATATTATGAGCCAATACTTGGTAAACTACGACACTTAATTATTGTTATAAGCAATATAACAGAATTGCACGATAATAAAGACACGGATGGTGTTTATAGTAGATAATCGACTCTTGTTGCAGTGAAGCAATTTCAGAAAATGAATACCATGAGATGCAATACACATATAATACAAATCATTGTGCGTCTTAGGTATACTCAACAAACAGATAGAGTTATTGAATCCAACAATATCAAAACAAAGTCTATCCGTGCAAGTTATGAAACTTACACAATATAACAACTTATTTTAAATCCATCAGAACAGGCAACAGTCAATATACAGTTTATTATTTTGCAGATGTCGGTATGTCAGTCTATGTGTCAGTCGGTAGACTGGTTTCTGCACGAGGCATAAATCAAGCAAAACAAATGAAATAGCGGTTCATGCTGCAAGGCTCAGGTACGGTTATACCATATCATAAAGCGTCTAGAAGATTGCGGACATATACAGCGTCACAAGGACGCATTTCGAAAGTGTATTTCTTTATTTTTCCGACAATTATCAAAACTATACCCGGGAGTAAGCGTCGTATTATTAATTGACTAATTTGTAAATACCCAAAACAGACAAACAAATGAATACTATGATAATGTCACAGACGGTTATCAAAGATAATGTAAGGTAACTAATCAACACAAGAATGTGATGTGAAGACCTAATAACTGACAAAATAATATTAAATAAGTTTTCAACCGTGCACGAGGCTATGAGGGACATATTGAAACAAAATAATAGTGTCTACATGACAGAAAATTGTAACCATATGGTTTTATACATGCCTGATAAACGACATAAATTAAATATAAGGACCGCGTATAAACAAGACAGTAGGTATTCGGTAAGAATAAAGTAGGGCTTGGTTTGGAGACACTTGTTTGAGGACGACACGTACAAAACAAATGTAAATGACCACGGCAATTTTGTTGAACGTAAGAGCTGATTGCAACAATTCAACTAATTAAACGTATGACAAAATTCTACAAATTCGACATGAGCAACGTTCATTGGTTGCGACTATTACGAGTCATATCTTAGATGATCTAAGTATAATACCAACCAGGCGCGTCATTGTATTATTTAATTATGCTGTTTGGGTATTGAAAGGATTGGTTCATGAATGGGAGTGGACCAAGCAAGAAAAAAAATCTGACATTGTAAAGCTCGATGAAGATATATTGTAATCGCATTTGACAGTTTCATGTCGTTCACATTAAAACATTTTTGAATATTCAAAATCAAATTTCAACTCGTCATCGTGTAATTGTATAATTACAGAAAAATACAGGAAAGAACAATGAATCTCCAATTACCGGTGGAAAAAGTGCCCAATTTTAGCTTCATTTCCGCACAACTATTCCTATTTCTAAATAACGTGTTGTAGAAATGAACCTCAATTTAAAACGAGCTCGTTAAATGAAGAACAAAAATGCATTCCAACATGTGTTCAAGAAGTGGCAATTACCTTAGAGAATAAATGATAATATTCACCGTAAAAATGCAAGATAAAATCAACGAATTTGAATGAACCTAAATTCATACCATTTACATTTGATACCATTACCAGTTTTATGCCAGTGTATAAATATAAATTATCACCTCTCAAAGCTCTCAATTGCTATTGTTTGTGTAATGTTTACGGTGATGGAGACGTTTTTGACCGGACATATTAGCATGTCTAATTAATTCTCAGAGATAATTCCTTGATTTTTTAAAAATATCCCCATCAAGACAAATACGCCAAATCTAATTCAACATTACATAATCGAACGCATACGACATTTGTACAAACACAAAGAGACAACAAATTGAATTATATAAGAAGAGACTTAGAAATGCAATAAGACAACGCACAAAGCGATATGAACGATCTATTTCATTTTTAGTCAAGTATTTGTCATCTGTCGACAGCTGAAGGAGAAAATCCAAGTAAATGAGGTAGTCAGGAATACCAATCAGTAATATAGACCACAATGCTGATTTGATCCATGGTAGATTTGTAATACGTTATAAGAATCGTAAAACGTTCCTGTTGGGAATACAATAAAACACGTACATTAAATCTAAAAATGGAACAGAAAGTGCTTAAAGAAAAGAAGATTTCTGTCGTATCCGGCATAATTCAACTAATGTAAAAGGTCAGGGGAAAATGAATCGTAGAAATTTGCGTTTCGGTGCAAGTAATTGGATCACTGGAATAATGGCACGAACGAAGACATCACAAATAACCGACATTTCTTCATCGTACTTCACCCACTTTACAGATAATGTAACAATCGGTATAATAAACTAAAACCTCAACATTATGTGTCTATTAGCAAAACTATAATAACAAATCAAACAGGAACGGAGTACTTAACAGGAACATTAATGTACCTCAGTATCTGAATATTACCAAGTATTGATGATAATTAACAATTATACTGTGCCAATCTACGAGTCATAAAGGTATGTTCGGACTGAACGCCTAACCATGACATCTAAGATTATACTTGATTATCATGTATGATGGCAGGATTGTCTAACAAGTGTTGCTACTCGATATTTTTCTTGGCATACATGTATATGCATGGTAAAGTACATTTGTGCTTTAACTTACTACCACTCTTGATGCAATATATACATTGTATTTAAAATTTCCTTTGAAAATTGAGAAAAAAACAAAAATGCACGGGACAATCATGTTCTGCTGTTGGTTGAGCATTGTGCCGTTTGATTGTGCAGTGCTATTTCTTTCTGTTTCGGCTGTTTTATTTGAGTACGGTAATCACAGTCCATTATTTAATTTTGTTTTGTGGACACACGAGGTGAGAAACATAGGTCGAAATAGTACAGACCCTCATCAGACTTCTACCGATTTTCGAGATACCGCCTTTGTGTATGTACATAAATTGTACACATATTTCCGAGTATGTGTCGTTTTGCCCATAAATTACATTTCGTATTGTTGGATTGTAACAAGTCCCATTTTTTAATTTTACCTTTACTAAAAACTGAATGTTTTTTAAGTCCTTGGGTATATTGTTACTGTTTCTTGAATAAGAATTCCATAGTGTGATGACCAATAATACAGGATAGTTGAATAGTTAAGTAGGACATGTTTACCAATACCCTGGTGGGTATAGACACGATAAAGGTTTCATGCTTACATTAATTTCCTCTTTAGATGTTATTCTATCATCTTTAAGAAAATAAATATGAAAACATGATTTTTTTATATATGGTTTTTGCCAAATATATATAACTTTATGGAACATATATATGATAAAATACCATATATACAGGGTGTCTCAAAATACATGTCCGCTTGTTGAGGACATATCACTCCGTAATGTATTGCTTTACATATCTGATTTATATGTATGATCAAAGGGCATTCAAATCAATGTAGAAATAATTATCCAAAATAATGCATACGAAACCTATAGAATGCATTTTGACTAGATAACCCCGATTCGGTAAAAAACTACTTTTGACGTCGTTTGACGATTTTAATGACGTTCACATACCTTTTAGTCGGATGTGATGTTTCCTTTTTCTCCACAAATTAATATTTTGAGTTTCGATGTAGTTACATATATTGAACTGTATAATCAAACTTTCAAATAGTATAAGAAGAAATAAATATTTAGGATGTTTTGGTTACTTTTTCCTGATTTCAATAAAAGAAGTGTAACCAAATTCATTCTCCTACCAAGGCAGTTTTTGGTGATTGATACTTCATTAAGTACTATTTTATACTTTCAAATTACATTATATGACTATGTTTGGACTGTTGGAGATAAGCTAGATACACTGTTTTACATTCAGCCCTTTATGTTCATTGGAGGCGATTGGTGCATCTTTTATGAATACGATATGCCTAGAAATGTGTGAATATCATATTTTCAGTTCTCATTGTTTTTAAAACGTGTTCCTCCCTTAAATACGTCAGATTGTCCGATATCATTTTCTAATGACCTCCGACTAGTTTCTCAGGCAGTGTGTGCATAGTATGGTATAACTGACTATTACTATGCCCACCTATTATATAAATTGTACCCATGTTACAGTACAAACTATGTTAGCTGCCTCTTCGGACATTTTAGAACGTCCGTTGCTAATGACGTTAGTATAATGTATATGACGTCATCAACTGTTCGAGTATTGACACATGATGTAATTCACCCCACAATTTTTTAATTTAGCTTTCATATGAGACTATGATTATCAATTTACTAACTTATTTGGCAAAGTTATGACTCTTCAACAAGCGGACATGTATTTTGAGACACCCTGTATATAACATTTTACAATGTATATATTAGTTTATATAACATATATATACGAATATACCACAAACATAGACAGTTATTGAATTTTGCAACGTCTGACACGCCATAAGGGACACGATGGCTTTGTTTGTTTCAATATCGTTCTTTTCAACAGTTTATTTACGAGCCATAGACTCGTTACACCGCAATTACTGCTAGAGCGTGCAAACTGGGGATCAACAAAACATAATGCGCTGTACAAAGTGACGTCAAAGATGCTTCATTTTTTCTTTTGTGTAGTGAAGATCAATAGTTGAAACAAAAATTGCAATTGATCCTCTATCGATGCATGCTAAATTTTTGCTGATTCTGATATGTAATGGTTGTCCTATACGCACTACCTGCTGAGAAAGGGGAATATCCCGATCGCTCCAGTCTTCCCTCCAATAAGTGTATTCAAATATTGCATAAATTCAATACTAGAAAGACACTGAATTGATATCCTGTATAAGAACACAATATTCGATACATGGCTATTTTGACAACTTGTCGATAAATAAAGTTATTTACTTGGTCATTAATCAAGTTGCACTATTCCTTCATTGGTTACTTGTCCTCGTTCATCAATATATAATATGATTCATATATGCGTAAATCGTATTTGGGTACGTAGGCATGTGCAATCATTTATAATAAGCTGACATTAATCAATTAATGCGAACGTCATAGAGGCTGAATTGGAAGTACGTAATTGCCCGTCCGTGTTTGGCTGTATTAGGTAACATTGACCAATAAAATACATGGTTACCATCATATCACGTTGCAACAATAATATTACGCACTTATTGCCAATTACGTCCTCGTCTTACTAAGTATACAATATTATTTATTATATATGTTCTATATTTATATAAAAAAGACACAACACAACTAAATATCGTGATCTATCCATGTTTCTGGAAATAATGATTGGACAATTGAGTCAATAAATGTACATGACCAAACATCAATGCGAACGAACTATACTTTGAAAACCGTACTGTTCCGTTGTATTAGGTTCGTAACTATATACCCTGCGGTCATTTCATAACAAGATTAACCTAAATAATGCGTAGTCAGACACTATTTTGTTTCTTGACCAACATATTCTAATTTCAAGCACGTTTATCATGGAAGTATATGGTTCAGATAAAATTATACCAACTGTTGGATGGTGACAAACATGTTTAACATTGTAAAAGCAAAAAAACAAATTGGGGAAAAGATATTTATAACTGCTATAATATTTGGTCAAGGGACAAAACGATCAAAACAAACAGGACTTTCAGATAGAAACATATCTACTCACACATACAACAAGTAAGGGACGACCTTGATAACGAAATAGCCATCGAAGCATTTACTACATTTGTCATCAGAGCAATTAAGCAAACATGCATCGATATTATTTTTTCAAAAAGAAACGTAAATTTACCACAAACACCGGTAACAAGATGATGTGCAGCATTAAATGAGCACTAAACTAATTTAACATCATATGCCATCCTTCTGGGGATAAAAGCATGCACGACAAAGTCTCTACAAAATCACATTTGAATGATACAAAACGAGCAAATAAACCAGACACCAATTATTACGTCGCACATTAACTAGCCATCTAATATTGAACAGAAATAACCGCAAAGGCCACATTATTACGACATAATCATTTCCTGATGAGAGGCAATATAGCGGTATAAGGACACAACGACCCTAATCAGTAAGTCTATTGTTATCATAAAACGACTGGTCAAATACGAATTAAGTTCGAGACATTCGTAATGAAAAGTATGGCTATCGGTCATACAATCAAAGCTAACTTGCATATACAGACTAGCCAACAGTTGATAATTTAATAGCTTCTGAATATGCAAATCACTCCTGACATTACTGCGAGGTTAATGCCCGACTAATGTCCATTTGTCCTGCATGATCATTTATTAACAGCAATATATTCGGTCTTAGATACAAACAGAAATACTATTCATTCTAATGAAGTCTAATTATTATGTTAATAGATTGAAATATTTATATTAAAACATATTCTAAACTATTTATTAATAGAAACTTATACTAAACATAATCGACATATAACAACCATGCACAGGAGAGGAACATACAAATGCTTAGTCGTGGGATTTCGTTATTCAGTGTTGTCTTATTTCCTCTCCTCAAGCTCATATTTTGGCACTCAACATACGTGTTTCATGCGTGAACACATTTGTAACTGGATGCACCATACTGGGCTCAGCCCTTAGTGTATTAGTCCGTTCACGAGTGTAACATATAAACTGTTTGTATTGAACCATGTGAGCATCTACAGGTATATTTGGTACTGTTTTGTGACACTTCGTTTGCGTCATCTATCCCCATCATAACGTTGCCTCTGTTTCTATAAAAGCAGGTCCATTTGTTATTAGTGTCCATGGACAGTAGCATTCAGTGACATATATGTAATGTGCGAGGAAAATAAACGCTAACTCAATATGTGACCAGATCGGGTTGAATTAAATGTAGTTTCGTCATTTAATTGTATAAAGTTTGCTGCAAGGCTTGGTGATATTGCGGCGCCACCTAAACCTTCACCAGCGAACTCTAAACTTCCGATATGCGATACATGTAATTAAACAGAGAAAGGGAATTTCATTTTATAAAGATAACTTACAAAAACTTGTAACGGATTAGCCCGTTCAATTAAATTTTTTTAAAAATGAATATAAAATATAAAATGAAGCGATCTAATTAATCATCGTTTTATACAACATATCAAAACTAAATGAGCCATTTGAGTTTTTCACATGACATCAGGCGAAAGTCGGGAATGACGGAAAACATGGCCAAAGTCTCAATAGAATTCTTCCTTATGGTAAAACATGATACAAAATATAGACTATGCAAAATGTTCATATGATGTGAAAGACGTCTGTTGCCTGCTGCAAAATGTTGTTCCGTAGCACTACAACCATGAATACTTTTAATGAATTATTTGCATGTTTCGAACAAGAAATACTGAAGAAACTGAGCCAATACAAAGCTAACTACGACACTTAACTATTGTTTAGCAATACAACAGAATTGCGTGATAATAGAGCCTCGGGTTGTGTTTATAGTATATAACCGGCTCTAGATGCATTGAACTACATTGTAATTTCTGAGAATAAATAACTTGAGATACAATACACTTATAATGCACATGATTGTGCACCACTGGTATACTCAACAAAGCGTGTGGGAGATTAAATTGGACATTATACAGACAAAGTCTAGCCCTACAAGTAATAAAACTTACACCATATAATAACTTATATTAAATCAGTCACGACAACCAGCAATAATATAGAGCATATGATTTTGCAAATGTAGATATGTCGGTCTGTGTGTCAGTCGGTAGACTGGTTTCTGCATGAGATTCAAATCAAGCAAGACAAACGAAAAAAACAGTGCTCGTTACAAGGCTAAAGTACGTTTATACCGAATCGTAAAGCGTTTAGCAGGTTACGAACGAATACATGACGGTTCAGAAGGCGTCCTTCTTTATTCCTCAACAAATTTTGAAAGTATCACTCCGGGAGTAAGCGTCGTATTATCAATAAACGTGTTTGAAAGTTCGCAAAGCAGAAAAACAACGGGATACTACGATGTTAATCAAGTTTGATTTAACATGTAGCTATTCAAATAATCCATGCATATGCTCTGAATACTAAGTTCAGATTAAATGTACTTAGCAAATACTTTGACAGTCTCATGCTTTTCACACACAAACATGTTTCGAAAATCCAACCAAATTGCAACTCGTCATCGCGGGTAAGTATTACAATTGCAGTAGAATGCAGGAAAAGAGCACATATTGCTGTATCAAATTTATTGGAAAGGTGGAAAGATAAGATACTGATTCCAAAAGTATATACATTGTACGTGTAATTGAATACTGTAAAATAGCACTTGCACGGTTTAAACGCAACATTTCAAATGAAGCCTCAATGTGCATAATTGCCAAAATGCATTACTACTTTTATTAACAAGCAGAACCACATAACGATGCCTCATTATTTTTGTATCCAATCCAACGACAGTAAAGCAAAAAGAACTCATTAACCAATTGAATTTTCGTTAGTTCACATTAAAGACAGAACATTGCCCAAAGCAGCATCGTCATTGAGTACCAAGAATGGCATGTTTCCTGGGAAAAATTTCCCAAATTTGGCTTCATTTCCGTGCAACCATTCCTCTTTATAAATAACAGCTTGTGTAAATGAACCTCATTTTAAAAACGCACTCGTTAAAAACAGGAGAAAATGCATCGCAACATGTGTTCAGGAGTGGCATTTACTTGAGAGAACTAATGATAATATTCGCCGTAAAAACGCAAGATAAAATCGACAAATATGAATGAACGACCAACATGCAATGGTTTGCCCAACCAACATACTGTTACACTGAAGAGGATATAGTTCTGTTCGTTGATCCGTGGGGTAAAAGGAATAAACGACCAAACAAATCAACCGAACGAACGAACATAGGAACAAAAAATGAAGCATCCATTCATCGAATTATCAAACCATCGAACTTACCAACCAAATGACCAATACATAAGTAATAAAACAACAAACAAACGAACCAATGAACGAATTATCGAAACAAAACAAGATAATCAAATGAAACAAAATGAAATGAACTAACAAACGAACGAACGAACTAGCAAAGGAACGATATAAACCTTCTACCTACGTACTACAGTAAGGATACAGCACGAGCTTAATGGATGTGAATTCAAAGTACCTGGAATTCAATCAAACGAGAGTGGTGATGTACCTTAGTACACGTATTCGTCAACCAAAGCACTGGCATCAACCATAAGCACGAAAAACAAATAAAAATAGTATTTAGCAGATAACTTTCCAGCTGATAAAAGTGCGTGTTCTAGGTTACCCATCAACATTGACTGTTAGGATTAGGAATGGTGATCATTCCTGACCAACACACACCAATTCACACTGTATGTCTTAAATTGAAACAACAATAAATCCAGGACATTAATCAGACGTATCATACTTCTAGATTGGTGATTGAGGCTCGATAACCGCCACCAGATATGGAATATCAAATTACGATTCCAGTATCTATCCAAATCTCAATAAATCTTCATTATTATCAGACGCGACATTACGTAATTTGATATTTAGATACGAGTTCGTATGGAATTAGCATTACTTGATGACGTCGGCGAACTTGACCAAACTATAACATCAACCAGATGAATCGTTTTTTAAACATTGTTTTAAATGGACAAGATTTTTTTTTTTAATATTTCAATTTCAGAAAACGTTCATTGTCTTACATAATTTGTAATTATATCATTTTATTAGACGATGCGTTTCAACTGAACTTCGTTCTCTGTATCAAGATCTCGATCCCAACATTATATGGATAATCCAGATTGTTCTAAATGTGTACGAAACTAAAGAAACAAGTTCGTTAGTTGTTTTTCTTAGAATAGTGAAATACGTCCCAAACATGTTTTGTGTCTATAGAAAAATATATACAGTAAAAACTCCCTAATCCGAAACCTCTCTAATCCGAAATCCTCCACAATCCGAAATTTTTTCAAGGTCCCAATTTTTTCCTTCTATATTCTTATATAATGCTACATGAAAAAACTCCGCAATCCGAAACCTCTCCAATCCGAAATCCTCTCTAATCCGAAGTAAGATTTCAGTCCGGAATTGGTATTTTGTTCATAAATTGAACTCCGTAATCCGAAATTCAAAAATATGTTCAGGACTGTATATTGAATTGTCAAATATTTCAACAGAGTGCACCATAATTGACTGGTGACAATACACTCCATTGTTTCTGTTTGTACCATAAAAGGTGACACTTTGTAAACAACCTATTGTCTATTGATGCAGAATGACCCCTTTATATCTAGCAATATAATTGAAAAGCATGATACAATGTACATGACTTTTAACACCTTTACACAACTAACATGTCATTTGCTATACATGGACTCTGCTTGAATAGTAAGTGGTCATGATGAAACAGTGGGTATAACGGAACGTAATTGGGAAAACGCAATTGATTTCAAAAGTTTATATTAAGTTTTTATTAAGAAATAAATAATTAATTTTGATTACAAACTTATTTTAGTATAATATTATTCTTATTTATTATGACCAAGGAAATACAGCTCAATGATATATAGGAATACATGTATACTACATCTCCTGTGTTTTCAATACATATACTATTAGATTATTTTGGTAACAAACACTGAAATAATAAAAACCTCTCTAATCCGAAATCCTCTCTAATCCGAACTTTTTGGCCGGTCCGGAGGGAGTTCGGATAAGGGAGTTTCTACTGTATAAGCTTTTATTTTGCCTATACGATTAGATAGCGTGTTGTAGACGTACACATACTTACAGGAAATGAAAATAGTCATGCAGACATCATATCCGCCTACAATATATCATACTGACAATGAGTCAATGACTTTAGCTTTCTTGTAGCATCTTAAGTTAGACTACCAAACATGACAAAGTTTGAATATCGACCACAAACAAAGTGAAATAGATCAACATAAAATGCTTAAAGGTCATATACGCAAAATTATTTTTTTGCTGCTTTAATAAGTTTATGGTATAAATATATGATTACATCAATCTCTTCACTTCAGATATGATTATAACACACAATAAACGTCATCTCTTATTTCGATTATCTTATTTTGTGAATAAACTAACCCGAGTTACTTCCCTTAGCTTGTGACGTGTTTTTGGAACATCTGATTAACACAGAGGCTGTATACTATTAGTGTATATTCGCATAAATCTTGATCTCTATTGAATATGTTCGATTTAAATTCATAAAAGTTACATGAAATGCATGTGCTATTATGTAATAGTGGGTCAAATATAAAGCACAATCATAAAATAATTCTCCACGGGGGTTATACATACATATACACAGCGTCAATCTACGAAGTGTCATGTATACAGTTAATCTTGGTACATTATGCACATCACGGGGGGTTGTAACATGCCAAACACGAGATTATAATCAGCTGCTGACCGATTTGATGTTTAATTTAATTGTTTCTGTACGAAAATTCCTAAATCGGTATGTGTACATAGATTAAGTTTACGGTCAATGCAACTGGAGACGCGTGTACATTACGCGTGTTATAGGAAGATGTTGTAACGGGCCAAGTATTAATAATATATTTTTGTCAATCAAAATGCAAAAAGAACAGTGTATTAGACCAGATATAAAATGTTTATAACTTGGTAAACGTTTCATTAATTTAGTATGGATCCATAAATTGCATTTTTCTAAAACTATAATGATCGATCATTGGCATTTGAATTCAACTGTGTGTAAACTAATGATTCTTCCTAGTATGAACCTAGATCCACGTATCCATCTCCCGTTATGTACCCCAACAAGAAAGTACATAACGGAAAAAATAGATACGCACAGTTGAAATCATATGCCTATGATATAGATTTTAAAAGTTCGTGTTTAAATTGTGTATCGTTTTGCTTTATGGGTAAAAAAAACTGTCAGACTATCCGAAATAGAACGTTGGATATATATTATATAAAAATAGAGCGGTATTAAAGATTTATTCTTTGTTTGTGTTGTTCTGCATGTTCTGTCATCTTCAATTGTAGAATACTGTATGGAACAACGCATGGGCTCGTATACATTTACAGTATTGTTTATGTATATGTCAAAACGTGGCGTGTCCTTACCTAGTGCGAGCATCGTGGATTTAACAAAATACAAACAACATACATGTATGTAGCGAACTCCACGGTTGGTAATCTGCTTCCTTAATATAACTAAATTCTTGTTACAAATCACAAAATAATACTTGCCTGAGAGTTCAAACACGTGCCTCATTTTCCAGAATTTCAACGCACGGTCAGATATTTTGATCCTACAATTTAGACCGGCTTACATTTAAAGACTAAACATCAGTAAAATGCCGACACATATATGACACTGCACTATAGGCCGCCAAAACCAGGCGGTCTATTTTATGTATCACATGATATCCAGCTCTTGGTGTGATCGTTGGCCCTGCCTGGCCTGCCATAGGTCATGCTGGTGCAAGGGGGCGTGGCGAAATTATTACAAACCAATTTGTATTCGCCAATCAACATAACGCCAGTATCATTGAAAAGTGACAGTATTAATTATGGTCAGTTGAGCAAGTGCGTAAAAATATCTTCAATGAATGTGCGTAATAAACCATGTTTTTGTTTATCAATGTGAAACTTTTTGAAAATGACAAGCTTAGGATTCGTGTAAACTCTAATATGTTTTCTGGTTAAATGGAAAGCTTCAAAAAGGTAAAAAAATATGTTCAAACTTCTGTGTAAGCATCGCACTATAATACTGTCACTTTTCAATGATACTGGATATAGTTAATGAATTTTACCATGAGGTGTCATTAAAAAACATGCTTTTTATTACATGTGCATTGCAATACCAACAATATTGAAAAGATCATAACGCCGATTATTGTGTTGGAAATGCGTGAGTTTACATTTCCAAATTACTTAATTTTCAGCGCACTTGTTCTAACGTGTCATTGTTATGCACCTGTCAGTACTTAGCATCCACGGTACCCCACTCATGGGGATGGGCTTATGGGTTGTCACCCGCCTTCCTCGGCCTGCGGGTGACAGCTAATGGGACAATCTCCGGTATTTCCCTGGTCCCTGACAACTAAATAGTGTCACTAGGGCATTGGTTCGCTAAAATAAATCCCAACATTTCACCGGCAATGCGGCGGAAAGCTTGAAGGTAAAAACACGACCGTCTATCCCCGAGGGTTTGGGGCGATGATGGAACTGACTGGTGCAGTATGTAATGTTGAAAAAAGTACCAATCGATTTAGTTAATGCTAACTCTCATTTGAATTTGAATCCATAATTGAAAATGATAAAATGGGATTAACTCGGCATCCAAGAACAATGGACAATGTCTCTAACTTTACCGGTTATCTACCGACTCTTTTTCAAATTTTCCTTTTACAATTTTTCGTCAATAATTTCCTGTCTAGAATTATAATGTTCATTTCCCAATTTAGGAATTCAGTAACTCAATTAACGACAGAAACTGCCAACTACGCGCCATTTCGTGTGTACTACAAATCATGTATATGTATGTCTAATATACATGCGTGTACAAATACGCAGCTAAAGTCATTTCTTGCGAACATAATGTTTTCCTCATACGGAATTACTTATGGTCTGTTACAAAATATACAAAATAGTGACAGCTATATATATATATATATATTTAAAATCAATCACCGATGTATACACACACGCGTCAAGTGTATAAACAGCATGATATTTATGCCCCCTGTAGCGCGCAGTTTGCACTGCTGCGTTTGTAATGTATAACACGCCCAGCAGTTGAAGTCAGTAATGTCCACATCAGTATGTGGTCGTTGTTTTGTTTCTTAAATATTGAAGGGAATTAAAACGTGATTGAAATGACAACACATACAATGCTTAGAACATACCACATTGTAGTAATTTCCGTCACTGGTCATGAATTTAATCCGATAAAAAATCGACAGGACCCATTCAAATTTAGTTAAACTGAAGAGGAACAGTTCCACTTGTGTCCAAAATGACGTCACACGGTCTAAAAGTCAAGGGAGACAACCAGGTTGGCTTTATGTTGTAATTTTGTTATCGTCAACTTTATCGTTATAAACCATCTTAAATATTGCAATTATGTGGATTACAAGTACGCCATGTCATTTATATGATATATATCTATGGAAATGTGTTACTTTAGTTAAATTAAGAAATTCTATCGTATTTGACCTTTAAGTATACCCATTAAGATGATCTGAAACATAATAAGTCAATGACTTGGACTTTATTGAAGAATCTTAAGTTAGACTACTTAAGTGGTAACATGATATAAGGACCGACTATCGACCACAAAGTGGTGTACATAACTTGCTAGAGTATACCCTTTAAGGTGGGTCAGAAAGATAAGGTACCTATTAGTTGTACAACAAACGGGTGATAGTTATCATTCTGACAAAGATCTAGTCATGCACTAGACGAAGACATTGACGCAGATGAATCAAACACGGGTTTGACGCAAAAGGTGTATAAGTAGTGAAAGTGTTAATTTTCTAATGTTATCGGACAATTAAGCATGCTTATACTTAAAAAACCAATGTTCAAAGAGTTCATTCAATTGTAAAGCATGTAAGGACAATAAATCACCCTTGATTGGTATGTATGTATTTCCATTGACCTGGTTAGTTGCCCAAGAGTCTGTACACGTTACATGACAGTTCGGTGGTCCTAAAGTGTGATTTAGATTTAATATAATCGGCAAAGACTCTCACAGTCCCATGTCGTCAACACGCAACCACATTTGTAAATCCAATCCAATTCCAACTATTTATCATGTATAACTGTGCAAATTCATAAAAATGCAAGAAAAGAGCAAATAATGCTGTATCAAATTTATTAGAAAGGTTGAAAGATGTTAATACGTTTAAAAACAGCAAATTGCCCATAGCAGCATTGTCATAAAACACCAAGAATGGCATGTTTCCGGGGAAAAATTGTCCAATTTTGGCTTCATTTCCGCGCTACCAATCCTCTTTATAGATAACAGCTTGTGTAAATGAATCTCATTTAAAAAACGTGCTCATTAAATCAAGAACAAAAATGCATTTCAACATGTGTCCAGGAGTGGCAATTACTCGAGAGAACTAACAAAAATATTCACCACAAAAACGCAAGATAAAATCGACAAATGCGAATGAACCCCCAAAAGTCAACACGAAATGTGTTGCCCAACCAACACACAAGCTGTTACAATGTCGAAGATACAGGTCAGTGCATTGTTCCGTGGGATGAAACGAATGAATGGCCTTACCGATCCATCGAACGAACAAACTTAGAAACAACAAACGAAGCAACCATTCGTTGAAACAATGAACCATCGTCCTAACCAGGCAAATGACCAACATATAAATTCTAAAACAACCAAACGAAACAACGAATGAAAACTCGAAACAAAACAAAATACACATATGAAGAAACGGAACGAATTATCGACCGAACGAACGAATTAACTAGCAAAGGATACGATACAAACCTTCTACCTACCTACTGTGGTACGGGAACAGGACGAGATATGTGAATTCTAAATACCTGGAATTCAATCAAATGAGATTGCCTGTAAGTAAGTACACTTCAACTAAAGCACTGGAGTGAACCATAAGCACGAACAATAAATATAGTTACGGGTGGTTTTCATCAGTACTAGCGATATATTTCCTGTCCATACAAGTGATTGTGCTAAGTTTCACAACACTATTAACTGTAATGTTATTCCATAATAGTAGGAAATGAAAATAGCTACGTCTACGTCATTTCCGTCTAAAAAATACTGACAATGAGTCAATGACTTGGGCTTCATTGAAGAATCTTAAGTTAGTCTACTTAAGTTGTAACATGACATAATGGCCGAATATCGACCACAAACAAAGTGGTGTGCATAACTTGCTAAATTATACCCTGTAAGGTGATCAGAAACATAAGGTACGTATTAGTTGTACACCAAGCGGGTGATGGTTACCATTCTAACAAAAATCTAGTATTGCACTAAACGAAGACATTGACGTGAATAAATCAACCTAAGCAGTGTATCGGATCTTCACACAGAAATGTGTATTGGTAAGGAAGGCCTTAATATTTTAATTGTACCGGCCAATGAAGCATGTTAATACTTAAACAACCAATGTTCAATGAGTTCATTCAATTGTAAAGTATGTAAGGTCAATAAATCGCCCTTGATTTGTGTGTATGCTTTTCCATTGATCTGGTTAGTTGCCCAAGAGTCGGTACACGTTACATGACAGTTCGATGGTCCTAAAGTGTGATTTAGATTTACTATAATCGGCAAAGACTCCCACAGTCCCATGTCGTCAACACGCATCCACATTTGTAAATCCAATCCAAGTCCAACTATTTATCACGTGTAACTGTGCAAATTCAGAAAAATGCAAGAAAAGAGCAAATAATGCTGTATCAAATGTATTTGAAAGGTTGAAAGATATTACTATGTTTTGGTGTGGTATTTTAGGTATAAATGCAGTTGTGATACGGAATTCAAAGTGATACTAGTAATAATGATAACGAATTTATTTATTGTCGATTACATTTCGCAATAAATATAAATTTTCAATATGGTCCACTGAAAATAAGAAACAACAGTTAGTTTATTGTACATGTAGTTGAATACTGTAAGATTATCATTGTACTGATACCAAATAAAGCCTGAAGGAGCATACCACACAAATTATGCCTCATTATTTTTGTATCTAATCCAACGACAGTGAAGCAAAAAGAACTCATTAACCAATTCGATTTTCGTCGGTTCACATTAAAGACAGAAAATTGCCCTCAGCAACATCGTCATAAAGTAACTAGAATGGCATGTTTCCTGGGAAAAATTGGCCAATTTTGGCTTCATTTCCGCACAACCATTCCTATTTATAAATAACGGGTTGTAGAAATGAACCTCATTTTAAAAACGCATCCGTTGAATAAAGAACAAAAATGCATTACAACATGTGTTAAGGAGTGGCAATTGCATGCGAGAACTTATGATAATATTTACGGTAAAACCGCACGATAAAATCGACAAGTGTGAATGAACCACCAACAGTCAACACGAATGAGTTGCCCGACCATCATACTGTTACAATACAGATGATGTAGTTCAGCTCATTGCCCCGTCGGTTGAACGGAACAAGCGACTTAACAAACCAATAGCAATACCAAAACCAAGGAACAACAAACGAAGCAACCATTCAGCAACCATCGATCGACCAAATTGATCCTCCAACTAACCAACCAAATGACCAATACATATGAAAACAAACAAACGAACCAACCAACAAAAACACGAAACAAAACAAAATAAACAAATGAAACAACAAGAACGAACTTGCAAATGAAACGATACAAAGCTTCTACATACCTACTACAGTAATGGAACAGGACGAGATATGTGAGTTCTAAATACCTGGAATTCAATCAAACGAGATTACCTGTAAGTTAGTATTCTTCAACCAAAGCACTAGAGTGATCCATAAGCACGAACAATACATATAGTTACGAGTGGTTTTAATCAGTACTAGCGATACATTTCCAGTCCATACAAGTGACTATGCTAAGTTATACACCAATATTGACTGTAATATTATTCCATAATATTAGGAAATGCAAATAGCTACGTTTACGTCATTTCCGTCTAAAATATACTGACAATGAGTCTATGACTTTGGTTTTCTTGTACATGTAGCATCTTAATGTAGACTACTTAAGTGGTAACATGACAAAAGGGCTGAATATCGACCACAAACAAAGTGGTGTACATAACTTTCTAAATTATACCCTATAAGGTGATCTGAAACATAAGGTTCCTATCAGTTGTACACCAAACGGGTGATGGTTATCATTCTGACAAAAATCTAGTAATGCACTAGACGAACATATTGACGTAAATAAATCAACCTAGCAATGTATCAGATCTTGACGCAGAAATGTGTAAAAGTAATGTAGGTCAATAAAACATTTTTACACTAAAGAACCGGAGGTGAATGCTTTCATTAAATTGTAAAGTACAACAGGTCAATAAATCACCCTTGATGGGTGAGTATGCTCTTACATTGACCGAGTTGATCACGATTCTGAGTGAAGCAAAAAGCACTCATTAATCAATTCGAGTTTCGTTAGTTCACATTAAAGACAGCAAATTGCCTTGAGCAGCATCGTCATAAAGTACCAGGAATGGCATGTTCCCTGGGAAAAAATTGCCCAATTTTGGCTTCATTTCCGCACAACCATTCCTAGTTATAAATAACAGCTTGTGTAAACGAATCTCATTTTAAAAATAAAGAACAAAAATGCATAACAACATGTGTTCAGGAGTGGCAATTACATGCAAGAACTAATGATAATATTCACGGTAAAACCGCACGATAAAATCAACAAGTGTGTATGAAGCATCAACAGTCAATACGCAATGTAGTGGCCAACCAACGAAATGCTACAATGTAGAGTATATAAGTCACTTCTTTCAACCCGTCGGTTGACAGAAATAAACGACCAAACAAACCAAGCGGAAGAACAATATTAGGAACAACAAACGAAGCAACCAACCATTGAACGAAAGAACGAACCATCGAACTAACAAACCAAATTACCAACACATAAGTACTTTAAAACAAGTGTATGGGCATGTTTTGGCATACAAACGGACCAACGAACGAAAACTCGAAACAAAACCAGATAAACGTATGAAACAAACGAACGAACGAACGAACGAGCTATAACGAGCTAACGAGCAAAGGAACTGATACAAACCTTCTACCTACCTACTAAAGTAAGGGAACAGGACGAGCTATGTAAATTACAATACCTGGAATCCAATCAAACGAGAGTGATGATTACCTTAGTACATGTATTCGTCGACAAAAGCACTGGCATCAACCATAAGCACGAAAAACAAATAAATATAGTATTTAGGAGATACTTTTCCTGCTGATACAAGTGCATGTTCTAGGTTACACACTGACATAGACTGTTAGGGTCAGGAATACACTGCTGTGGTGATTATTCCGGACCAACACACACCGGTTCACACTACATGACTTGAAATGAAACAACAACACATTCAAGACACTTGTCAGACGTATTAGACTTCTAGATTAGTGATTGAGGCTCGATTACTGCCACCAGACATGGAATATCAAATTACGATTCCAGAATCTGTACAATTCCCAATATATCTTCATTATTAACAGACGCGACATTACGTAATTTGATATGTAAGTAAGAGATCGTATGGGATTAATATTACTTGATCTCGTTGACGAACTTGGCCACACTATAAATCATCCAAATGAATCGAGTTTTTAACAAACATTCTTTTAAATGGACACGCATTAATGAATTTAAAACATTCCAATTTCAGAAATCATATCAATAATATATTCTGAATATTTCAGGGTGAAGCTTTGGGCGACGTCGGGAAAACAAACGCGACGTCGCATAGTTATAGTTACGTCACATGAGAGAGACGACATTCATTATGTTTAATTATGTGAAAACATTTCTTTCCACCGTAGGCCTTATGATGTGCGATAATTCACATAATAACACCTTCAAAGGTTTCCTCCAAATCTGAACACCTAGTGGATTCTAATTGGACATTTTCAGTGAAAACAGTCGATCAATATATTTTGTCTAGATGACCATTTTATTCATAATAAGCGGTACTTTTCGCATTTCCAGCCGTCCATATTATACATAGCCAACAATAGCTGGTACATTTCACCTTAGACACTAGCACTAGTATATGAAACATAATTATGCAATCAGACGTTCCTATGTACGTACTGTGAGGTTCCAATGGTCAACTTTGTCAACATAGCGACACTCTTAGTGCTGAAACTGTGCATCGAACCCCATATTGCTATATCAATATACTAAGTATTGCTAGGATAATTATTAATCATTCAGTAGTTCAAAATTTACAATCACAATGATAAAAACAAACATGAACAAAACGATCAGTTACCTTTAGAGAATTCCCTTCTTTAATACTGTACACTAAGCAGCTGAAACACCATTATTTTTATTTCGGCGTTTGGCAGATGATGTTGAACACCGAATCTTACGTGATACAATGTACGGACATCTAAGAGAAGCCAAAATCACTAGTATACCAATGCCAAGTGACCTAGCAACATCGTTGGATAGTACATATATATGCAGATGATGTTGAACACCGAATCTTACGGGACTCAATACGGACGTTCTAGAGAAGTCAAATCACTAGTACACCAATGCCAAGTGACCGAGCATCAGTGTTGCATAGTTTATGGTAAACATACTGTTGTTAATCTCTAGAGTCCCTAGCCAAACATTAAACGCATTTAATAATCATTATCCAAAATGTTCTGACACTATATGTGGCGATAATAAGGGAAACTGTTGTATATTTTATTGCCCTCATAAATATGGTACTCCAGTTGTTTTTGTAAGTTCAATGACCTTACAGTAGTTTTCCTTTCGGTTTGCAATGCAAATAATTGAATTGCGATATGTAACAGAATATAGCAAACTTGACTTGAAGTCAACCAATGTCTAATACTTAGCATGAATTGTTTAATATCGCCTAATTTCTGATGAAGGTTCAGTCAAGTAAGTGCACCCATATGGACACTTATAACGGCAAGTTTCATAATGTCCACCAGTTTTATAAATCTGGGCAATGTTAATAACGTCACATGTGAATGACAACATCAAGTAACTTGATGGCAAAAAGTATTCAGTAAAATAACTCTTCACAAAAAATAATGAAGGCATGGACCTTGGAGTAGAAATTGGCTATTAAACAGAGTCTGACATTTTTATCAAGTCAGGTGCCCTGTAGGCTCAGCCATTCCTAATCGTTTGACTACAAGTCACGAAGACAAATGACAGTGTCCTAACGATTACTAGACGGAGAGTGATTTAGTAGACATTTAACAATAGAAACCATTAGTCAAATGAGTGCAAAAATGCAAGACAATTACATCATGCAAAATTAGAAGATTATAAAAAGAAAATGTCAATAAAGGTGAGTGTCATCATGAGTGTGACTTTTGACGTAGTGTTACCATCTGATGTCAAACTATTAATTAGTCGATTCACAACCAAGCTTTCCTCCGAGAATCGCAGGTTTATGTAGCTTAGATCATTTGAGAATACCAGAAGACATTGTGATATTGTCTTTATGATCGTTTCAATAACGGGCGGTTCTATTGTCACTCTGTTTTTAATGATATTCACCAAATGCCTCATTGTTTACATACGGTGATTTGATCCAGTCTTTGTACGATGTATCAAACAATAAGAGGTCCTGTAATAACAATGAAGGTCATCTTGACTAGCAGTAAGGAAACATGGTAAACGATGTGTCCCGCGATAGATGCACACACTGTTATGATTATGAATTGTTTGTCTACTTGTATTCTTGTTTGCGTTCATCTATGACAGAGAAAAGTGCTGCTTATTCTTATTTTTCCCGCCAGATTGGTCAATGACCTCCGATTGTGCTAGAACAGTGGCTCTCTTGTCATCATTGACAAAGTTAATCAATATACATGAACTATTTCTGAAATCTGAGCCGCACTGTCATAAAGATGCCTTATCTTCTAAAAGAGAAAATGTCAAATTAACGTCATTATTTGTCTAACCACAGATATCACAAGACACGATTCATACCACCTTTAGAACTTCTCCACTAAATTGATACCATTTACATATTATACCATTACCAGTTTTATTCCAGTATATAAATACAAATAATCATCCCTCAAAGCTCTATGGTATTTTATATTCTCATTTGCTATTGTTTGTGTCACACTCTGGAAGCGCTGACGTAGAAGTTTTTGACCGTATACATTGACATGTCGAATTGATTCAACGAGAAAAGTCCTAGAACTTTTGATAAATATCAACATCTTGATAGACAAATACGCCAAATCTAATTCACCATTACATAATCGAACACGTAATACATTTGTACAAACACAAATAGACAACTAATGGAATAAGATAAGAACAGACTAAGAAATGTTATATTACACACAAAGTGATACAAACGATCTATTACATGTTCAGTCAATAGTATTTGCCATGTGTCGACAGCTGAAAGAGATACTCCGAGTAAACGAGAAAGTCATGAGTACCAATTAGTTATACAGAATACAGTTCTGATTCGATCCATATTAGATTCATAATACATAATATGAATCGCACAACGTTTAAATAATCCAGTAGATGTTATTATTTCTAATTAAATAAATACGAGGAAATCAAACAGGTAAGGCAGCACTCAACTTAACCAGTAAGGATTATGTTTACCCTATCATCCGATAGTTGGATCAAAGACCAAATCCAATCTATGAATACCGTTGGTTATTTCGACAATCTGAGAGACAGGTATACCAAACGACAAACGTCACATAAAATGTTACACGTCTCAACCAGGGCATAATCAATGCCAAATAAATAAAAAGAATACAGCCTATTTACAATTATTGAAGACAATGTGATAAATACAGAGTCTGATAATTCATTGTTCTTGGAACCCAGTAAGATTACATATAATTTATGTAACACTATGCGGACGGGAAACAAAAACAATTCCAACAATATTGTCGGCCATATAAATTTGCTGCTTTGTTCTGTTTACTTAGATTGCATAATTGCCAGACAGACGGTTAAAGTGCAATGTTATTCAAACCAGTTAAACCTTCGATGCATCGCAGTCATTTTGTAGTTATGTATGGGAGCTATCGATTAGAAGTAAACTGTTGTTCTTTAAAGACAGGCATTTTGTCAGTGTCGCAAAAAACATCGAAATCGTAAGATAAGCATTCAATTTTAAACGAAGGTCGTTTATTAAATAATACCAGTGTTTCTTCTCGCTAGTTTTCTGTAATCACACACTCCGAAGCGTCGGTTCAAAACTTCTAAATACATGTAAGGATATCAATTTCAATTGGTAACCGTGTAGTTTCCTCTCCTCAATTGCAAATGAACACTCTATGCCCAGATATGCTCAGAACAGGACATGCGCGGAAGACTGAAATGTTTGGTACTAACGAATGTACGGAGAACACATCAATAACCACCGCCAAAAGCAAACAGACGATGTGAAATCAACCAATGAACGCTGCCGGAATATCCGTATAAGTAGAACTTAAAATACCACTCAACAATCTGTAAACAAGAATACAAATACTTTTTCTACTAACTGATCTATTTCAATGTTCATGTTATACTATGTGGTACATAATCTAATCCAACAGAATGACATGAACATCGATACATTATTCAATACATTGTGAAATTTAAAGTAAACTAAAGTTACCTAAATTTTCCCTGAAGAGTATTGTCAATATATTACAATAATCTTTCGACAACAACTGAAATGAACAACCAATATTCCAACGAAGACCTGTCATAAACGCAAGCAATTTTGATTAAGAATTGGATAAATCATAAACACAAAGCATGAACGCTTCCGAATAGTTTCTAGATTTCTGTGAAACCTTAGCCATGCACACTATCATCGGCTCAAAAGACAGTTGTTGCAATCATCTTTCACATTTACAGGTCCCATGCATACCACGTCGGAATAATGGAAATGGGAGAATGTGGGTTCACATTTTGCTGTGGGAAATTAAAAAAAACGGAACAGAAAGAGTAAAAACGAAGATTGCTGTTATATCCGGCATAGGCGACGTTACGCCGTTTTCGCATCTGAAACACTACTTTTTTGCATCATTTAATCGTTATTTAGGGGTCAAGAAAATGCCCGAACACATATGTTCGCCGTGTTAAGAGTTCAGTAGTGATGTTATATGTTATAACTACGGTTAAATAGCAAGTAGCTGCAATTTATACGGCAGTTATTATTCTATTCGTGTCGACCGCCCATCAGGCCTTGAATATAAGTCTTTTTCTGTTGATGAATTCAGGTTTGCCCGGCCTTTGATCATCACGTGGTGATGCCATGTCATCGTAGAATGGTTTATTTAATATATAAACAACGGTTTGCATTTACGATAATCGTGTAAAGGGTTTTTCTATAAGAGAGACTTGCGTTTTACAGGTGTACGGCCAACAGTTTCATAAAATTGTTCACTACCCGTTTTCTCTAAACAAATCCGAGCTTATTGTGATATTCACAGCAGCACGCTCTTTGTCATTAGAACGTAAAATGTTATATGGAATTGACATCAAATGTTATATTACACGACCTAGATGCCTACATATTGCTGTCTGACGTTTTCTGCTTAAAATATGCGATAAAACCACGACCTCTACCAATTTTAGACTCTACATATCACTACAAAATTGGGTTGGGCCGGGTAGTCGTTTGTTGGGTTACTATAGTAACCATAGTTTGTGTTCGGTTGGATAAAATTATTTCAAGTTTTGTCAAATAATCCAGTTGGTAACTAAGTCGTATGAAACGAAATTCTACTACAATCGTATGTTCAAATCGAGCGCTATGGCGATCGTCCGGGAATTAAATGAACAACCCTCGTATGTAGTTTGTAACCAGGAAAATGCACAATGCGTTTATGTGATTCCATGACGCAGTACTACGTGCTGCAGCGATGTTTATATTGTACAAATGGACATTCGATAGAGATTGGACAACATACGTTAATTGATAAATTCATTTTGATAAAAATATCTGTGATCGGTACGTTGAAACATGTTTGAATTTTTGGGAATAGCCTATCGTTTATTTTTGATGACAAATAATAAGAGTAACTTTTGATCCATAATCCAAACGTTTCATGAACTAATACAGTATCACACACTGTTAAAACATCCTGAATCCTTTCCTCCGTAGTACACAGCATTGAAGTTTTGAAAGTCGAGAATACATGCCTCGCGTACAAAGAAAACAAAATATAGATCTGACACGGTGGTCTAGAGGAAACTGTTTTCTCCATATAGCATGAGCTCCCTGGTTCGTTTGGTCGACATGAGACACTTGGTCAATTCTGAAACGCATTTTAGTGATCCCCGCATTTGAGTGGAATTGCTCTGTTATCCAGAGATAGTATTCCACTTTTTGCAAATATTATGTTCGAACTGAACTACAAATAAAAGAGACGGTGTTTGTAAGATAGGCCTTGAGGGTCAATGATTATGTTTATTTCGCATTTAAAATTATGAGGCCAATAAGCCACGGATAACACTTTGTGTCAGTGAAAATATACGTCAAATAGTATGACATTAAATCATTTAGTTAGATACTAACAAGGGAACTAGAGGCAAATAAAATACCACTTGTTGATTATAAATGTCACAAGGAAATTGTCTCGACTGAGTCCTTGAGTATACTGTAACTATTTCTTGAATAACCATTCCATAGTGTGATGACCTAGTAATAATGGATAGTTGAACAGTTTAGTAGGACGTGTTTACCAACTCCCTGGTGTATGTAGATAAATAATATTGACACGATAAAGGTTTCATTACATTAATTTCCTCGTTACAGGGTTGTATTTATCGTTCATAAATATGATATCTTTAAGACAATACATGAGACTGCACGAGTTCATTCATTTGTCGTGGAAGCTAATAACAATAGTTACAAAAACAACGATGGTAGATTTCAATAAATATTTATATTACGAGTATATCATATTTATCTAAATTCAAATTTAAAATGTAAAATTTCTTGATTTGTGAAGAATATGACACCAATTGTCATAAAAAGCTATATGAAATTACATACAACAGTTTGTTTATTGTTTTTCGCAGCATTATAGTATAACTCTTTTGGGTAACAACTCAATCACATGGAACAGTATTCATTAAGCGTACATTAAAAACCAGTTGTTCATACATTAAAGCGAGCTCATGGCGATTCCCAGACGTACGATACATGTAATGAGGTCTGGTGGTTGCTGACTGTCTTATCAGATTCGTTCTGATCTATTTCGTATCTTTAATTTGACGTCTCGAATTACAAATTATGTTCTATCATGTGGGTTTGGTGATGTGTTTGACAGGTCTAACAGAGGTTGGGTCTCCAGGGATACATCTTTCAGAAACATTACAAAACACCAAATCAACATCAATCCAAAAATAGGACAAAAACGTCAACTATTATTCACCATTACACAATTAAACTTGTAATGCAATCACAAAGTGGTAACTAAACCAATTATATAAGAAAAGTCTCGGAAATGTAATATAGCACATACAAAGGGATACAGACGATCGCTTTCAGTCAATGGTATTCGTCTTTTGATGGGAGAAGGAACAAGAATAAACCACCAGGATGTACGGATGTCAATGACTTGCAAGTGTACGAGACAAAAATATCCATTTTAGAATGAAACAGTAGTACGCACAACGTTGTAAATTTGTATCGAACATAAAGTCTTCAACGCATTAACGTAAATTTGGCTTTAGTGTAATAGCATTATCCATGAAAACCTTAATACAGCCGAACAATTACAAGGTGATAAGAACTTAACTCCGAATTTTCTTTCGATTGTCCGTTTATTTTAATACTGGAAGACGCCATATATTCTAACGTTGTCTATTGTTAGAGAAAAAGACTAAATAATGGACTTGTGGTTGAATAGTTTAGTAGAACGTATTTTAATAAACACCCTACAGGATATAGGTTGAGACTAATGCACGGTCACTGTTACATTTGTACGTCGATTATTTCGTAAACGATAATTATTTTAACTTTCCATTACAGTAATATGAGATCTTAAAAATGACAAATTACAAAAGACGTTATTTTTCGTGTCAACACTGCAAATAAACAATAATGGTCACGCTAGATTTTCATAAGAATGGTCGCTATATTTAGCTCTACCTCGTATTTAAACAACATGTTGCCATAATTGTCACCTCAGATGATCGCTGACAATAATTAATTTAGTAATTCATGAACTTTTCAACTTTTGGTAAAGCTAAATATATACGTAATTAATAACTTACTATGGCATCGAAGATATTGTATTGACACATCTCTAAGATTTCCTTTTCTTATACAATGTCATTTAATGACAAGTAATTAGACGGAGCGTTTCAAAACAGACCTTGCCCAAGGAATAATAACTGGAAGTTCGCACAAAGTTAAATATACTAAATACAAAAGCATCGCATCATATACTGGTACAAAAATGTAGTCATATTGTTTATTCTTAACTAAGCATGAATGCAACTGTTATTTAATGTCAATTGAACTAGTGAAGCGTTTGTTGTTTCAACTAGAAACATATAGTGTAATCTTGCATTGAATTATCCAGCCAATATAAAAGTTTCAAAGAACTGCAATGGTTGCATTTTATGTTATTTATCAAACGGTTCTATTCAGTGCCTTGTAACAGTGGGTTTCTTAACATAATAAAAAAATTAAAATACACAACCAAATTTCTCGATTTTCTCATAACTTTACGACGGACACATTATAGCAAAATACGCAAAACACTAACAAGCAATACAAGCATTCAGTGAACATTTTACATCAAGTGTGATAAATGATTTAATGAACTTTATATGACCTCTATCGTTAATGACCTACAGTTATCTTTTGTCAGAGTGAGAAACAATAATGAGGCTCTCAAAAACTCGCATGAGTTTAATTAAAAACAGACCAACATTGTAACAATATATGAAACGAATAAGCCGCAATGACAGGGGAAGAATAAACCGGAATTTACTGATCATATGCCTTTCTTGGAATTCCGTAGCTAAACTATTATTGGCATAAAATGCTGACAAGAACAGTTGTACAACATCGCCGGCAGAACGATTGAATGTGGAGTATTGTACATGAAATGTTTCATTCAAAAAATCATCGTAACATAATTTTCAGATTTAAGTGGCTCCTTAACATTCACAACTAAGGTTTGAATGAGCAATTTAAATGCTAGACACCGTCGTCATTTCCTGCCCAGACTTATAGCGTATATGGGTGTGGAAGAGATGTATCAGAGTCACATGATTGCTTATAGACATAGTACACATTCTTCAGTTCAATAGTAATCTCGTATTGCGATATTGTGTCAATGCATGCTATCGCAGGAAGTCGACTAGAAATATTTTCTTCGTCGCTTGTTCTTAACTTGTAGCCCCTTATCATTATGAACATGTTTGTAAAAAAGTATAAGTCAAATACTCATCTACCTAAACAAACCAGGGAAATGCAGACTTACGACTGATTTAGAAGTTTGAATACGACCCAGACTGTGACGTTGGATATATTGTAAATGGTATGCAAATATTAAAAAATTAGAAGATATGTTTGTACCATTTGTATCCCATGAGAATATCTAGAAAATATTGAGAAACACTATTGAGTGATCCCTTAGCCTTTATTTATTATATATCTATTACATAGCATTTTATCCGCCGAAGGAGTGTGGACAGGCAAATTCTTGTATCGCTTATTGCATATTTATATTACTTCCACTTACATAGTAGGGGATAAATATCGTAATTAAAATTTAGACTGCTTGATGTTTGTCATCTTGTCTTTATATTAGAGAGTAAAGATCAAAGATCAGTTTCATAACATAGACAAAAGACAATATATTTCGTAAGATGCAACGTGATCATAAATCTTGGACATAATTTTTGTCTAATAATACGGAGGCTGCACTATTTGACATGCCATTAGTATAAGAATTCTACACCTACATGTAACAATTTGTGAACATTATCTGTATCTAACGTTTTTAAGCTGCGTTAGTACTGGAATAGGGAAATAAACAAGTATATCATATACATTTTATATACCAATAAACCACATCTGACACGACGTCAGAGTATCAACTACAATTACCACAGACCACGAATCGTTTTATTCTAAATATTACGCAAATTCCAGACAGCACGGACACTTATTGTCTGTCCAACCTGAACAACATATCTTCATTTGTGCCGACCACTTCAAGCAATTTAATTCATATACACACTTATATTGTGAATAATATCATATTTATATCGATGGAACGTCTGGCTAGCAGATGGTTGTTACATAGGTCAATTAAAGAAGTTTTTTTAAACCACTATAACAAGATTCATACAATACATAAGTTCTTATATACATAAAATAATTTAGCGCATTATCCCTTAATTCGTATTTAAGCGCAGTTTGGACAATTTGACATTGTTTTGCCATAGCATTTGGTCACACGGGAGTTTTTGGACACGGTGGCCCTGTTTGTTTACAATGACTACATGTCAGGTTGAACAGGTTTTAACTGTTAATCAGTGTTTATGGGTCCTCTTTATAATATTATAATGCTACATTTTTTTGCTGATACTGAAATGTAATGATTGTAATAAACGTATCAAGTTCGTGATACATTTTATACATTTCTTGAACTTGTTGAATAAAATAAAATCCTGATCGCCAGGTGTTTCCTTCCTTCAATATTTTATTAAATTCAACTAATTCTATAAATCCAATTCTAGAATAGCACTAATTTGATATCTTTTGTATTTACATAATTATGCAATATTTGATACACGTCTATCTTGACAACTTGTCGATAAATAAAGTTATCTACTACATGTAGGTCATTAATCACGTTGCACGATTCCTTCATTGATTACATGTCGTCCTCCATCAATTTATATATATAGAAATGTGATTCATATATGCGTAAATCGTATTTAGGTACGTAGGCAAGTGCAATCATTTATAATATGCTGACAATAATCAATTAATGCGAACGTCATAGAGGTTACATTGACAGACGTAAATGCTTGTTCGTGTTTGGCTGTATTAGGTAACATAGACCAATAAAATATATAGTTACAAACATATGCGCCATAAGTAGTTAGCATCAAACACTACTACACGCTACCACTAAGATTATTCAGATTACAAAGTTTTTTACATAACAAACTGAACTCGTTGGTTGTGCAACATATACTAAACGATCGGAACATTTTAAAAGGGAAAGGGGATTGTTTCAGGGAAATAATGATTCAACAGATGATCAAACAATTGACACATTCAATATTGACACATTTGAAATCCTCAGTATAACATTTTGTCAAAACGGCGGACATGTGTATAATCAACACAATGTCAGACAAACTATAAAACTTCACGTCAAAAAGGTATGAGCAAATCCTAACAACTGCTCGTAACAATAAAACGTTTCATACTCATACTCAAATATATATCAGAAAAAATGCTTTTATGATCCGATTTTGAAACATCATGCACATGTAATACAAAACAAATGTACTACTTATCACGATAGACGGATGTAAATACGCAATACAAAAGCAGACATAAAAACTGTAAATTTCTGCTTCTGGTATGAGAACTAATGATCTGAGTGTCGGGTCAATACATTGCAAAACATTTGTATAAACGAAATATTGTTCCGTTTTCATTAGGTTCGTTACTACATACCATGTGGGAAATTCGTAGCAAGTTTAACCAAAATAATGCATAGTCAGACACACTGTTGATTGTTGACGACTGTATTTTAATTTCAAGGACATGTACCATGGAAGCATATGGAAGATAACAGTATACGAAATAACGATTCTAAAACAAATAAGGGAATGACAGTGCAACTATTGATCGTGATGTAAATCAAATTGGACAGGAAAACAACATCGAACGGACCACAAGAGCCCGAATGACACATGCAAAAATGTACATTGCCACACATATCACACGTACCAGTTACAAGGATAATCGAGTGAACGGAATCGCCAACGAAGCATTTCAGAAAAACTGCACCAGAGCAATTACAAATGTTATTATATCATTCATCGATATTCAATTGCTTAGAAGAAACGTAAAATAATCACTGACATCGTAAAGGTAACAAGATGATGTGCATCATAAAATGAACACTAAACCAATTTAACATCATAGACCATCCTTCTGGGGATAAAAGCATAGTCTCGACAAAGTCTCTACAAAATCACATTTGAATGATACAAAAACGAGCAAATGAATCAGACACCAATTATTACGACGCACACGAACTAGCCATCTTATATTGAACGAGAATAACCACAAATGCCACATTATTACGACATAATCATTTCCTGATGAGAGGCTATATAGCGTTATAAAGACACAACGACCCTAATCAGTAAGGCTATTGTTATCATAAAACGACTGGTCAAATACGAATTACGTTCGAGACATTCGTAATGGAAGTATGGCTATCGGTCATACAATCAAAGCTAACTTGCATATACAGACTGGCCAACAGTTGATAATGTAATAACTTGTGAATATGCAAATCAACCTGGCGAGGTTTATGCCCGTCTGATGCCGATTTGTCCTGTATCATATTTTAATAATCACAATATAGTTGGTCTTAGATACTAACAGAAATACGATTGTACTGTATCATTCTAATGAACAGTAAAACTTTGTTAACACGAACACATCGATATAACGAGCACTCGGCTTATTTCGAGCAAATTTCAAAGTTGTATACTTATATCACACCGCTATGTCGATCTCCCGGTATATTTCAAAAATTTAGCTTGTCCCGATTAGTCCTCGAGGTAACGAGGTTTTACTGTATTCTTATTCATGCGTTTTGCATCCGTAAACGTGTGTAACATCCTAACAGTTTTTATTGCATCGTATCAATGTGAGCATCTTTTGGTATTTTTGATATTGGCATGTGGCCCTTTGATAGCGTCATCTAGTCCCTCTGTTTTTAAATCAGCATTAGTTATCAATGACCCTGAATATTTGTATTCAGTGGTAAATTCTAAAGGGGAAAAAACAGAAAAAAACTCATTATGTGACCAGAACGGTTGAATTAAATGTGGTTTCGTCATTTAATAGTATAAAGATTGCTGCAAGGCCTGTGTGACATTCTGGCGCCGCATAAACCTACAACAGCGCACTCTAATCCACCGATATATGATACATGGAATTAAACAGAGAACGGGGGTTTCATTTCACAGAGATAACTAACAACTAGAAATTTGTGCCCTCGGGCAAATTATGTCGAGCCTCGGCGCACATTGAAAAAATGCACTGACTTAAATGTGCTAAGTTTCATCTAATGCCAGCATGCATAAAGAATAAATTATACCTACTAACTTCAATTTGACCTATGTCTCTAACTGTGACCTTAACCTTTGAGAAAAGAACCAGGGGTTGCTCATGACACTCCGATTAATAGAGGTTGACATCCATGGCAATTTCAAGCAAGATTGGTCAATGCATGACAAAATTATGGTCCAGAAATTAGAAATTTGACCTGCAACTGTGATCTTGACCTTTGATATAGGAACCTGAGGGTTGAGCATGACACTCCAGCTTATGGAGGTGAATATTCATGGCAAATGTAACACAGATTGGTCAATGCACGACAAAGTTATGGTCTGGACAAGCTTCAATTTGACCTTCAACTGTGACCTTAACCTTGAGATATGAACCTCGGAGTCTGTCATTAACCTCCTCTGTCTCATGAAAGTGAACATTCATGCCAAATATAAAAAAGATTGGCCAATGCATGAGTGAGATACAGCCCGGACAAGGCCTATAATGGTAATTTTTTAAGTTTGACCTCTGAGTGTGACCTTGACCTTTGAGCTAGAGACCTGTATCTTATGCACTGCACACCGCCTCATGGTGTTTAACAAATTTGCCAAGTTATTTAAAAATGTGTCAATGTATGAGTGAGATACAGCCCGGACAAGGTCTATAATGGTCATTGTTGATGCTTGACTTCTAAGTGTGACCTTGACCTTTGAGCTACAGACCTGCATCTTGCGCATTGCCCACCGCCTCATGGTGTTTAACAATTATGCCAAGTTATTTAAAAATGTGTCAATGTATGAGTGAGATACAGCCCGGACAAGGTCTATAATGGTCATTGTTGATGCTTGACTTCTAAGTGTGACCTTGACCTTTGAGCTACAGACCTGCATCTTGCGCATTGCACACCGCCTCATGGTGTTTAACAATTATGCCAAGTTATTTAAAAATGTGTCAATGTATGAGTGAGATACAGCCCGGACAAGGTCTATAATGGTCATTGTTGATGCTTGACTTCTAAGTGTGACCTTGACCTTTGAGCTACAGACCTGCATCTTGCGCATTGCACACCGCCTCATGGTGTTTAACAATTATGCCAAGTTATTTAAAAAAATCACCCAACAAATGAAGAACATATGGTCCGGACAAGCAGTATTATGCCCATTTTGGACCTTTGACCTCCAAGAGTGACCTTGACCTTCAAGCTAGGGGTACTGGTCTTTGGCGCGACACGCCGCCTCAACACGGTGAACATTTGTGCCAATGTATTTCAAAATCACCCAACAAATGAAGAACATATGGTCCGGACAAGCAGTATTATGCCCATTTTGGACCTTTGACCTCCAAGAGTGACCTTGACCTTCAAGCTAGGGGTAGTGGTCTTGGGCGCGACACGCCTCCTCAACACGGGGAACATTTGTGCCAAAGTATTTCAAAATCACCCAACAAATGAAGAACATATGGTCCGGACAAGCAGTATTATGCCCATTTTGGACCTTTGACCTCCAAGAGTGACCTTGACCTTCAAGCTAGGAGTACTGGTCTTGGGCGCGACACGCCGCCTCAACAAGGGGAACATTTGTGCCAATGTATTTCAAAATCACTCAACAAATGAAGAACATATGGTCCGGACAAGCAGTATTATGCCCATTTTGGACCTTTGACCTCAAAGAGTGACCTTGACCTTCAAGCTAGGGGTACTGGTCTTGGGTGCGACACGCCGCCTCAACACATGGAACATTTGTGCCAAGGTATTTCAAAATCACCCATTGAATGATGAAGAAACAGCCCGGACAAAATCGGACGGACGCACGGACGCACGGACGCACGGACGGACGCACTCATGAGACGGTATTTGTGGGTTTTTCTTTTGTTCTTTCTTTTGTTTGGTTGCAACCCACAAGTAGCATTTTGCACCCCACAAGTGACGGAATGAATGGAATCTTAAAATAGCCTATTGTTCCACACCCCACAACTACCGGTGCATTCGTACGGACGCACGGACGCACGGACGCACATACACTGAACAGCCATTGTGACGACTATATCGAGCTCACCGCCAGCGGGCTCGACAAAAACGAACAAATGAGCCTGTTCAATTCAATTGTTTTTGTATCTCCCTAACGATCTAATTAATCATCTAATTCTATACGAAATAACAAAACCAAATGAGCCATTTGAGGGTTTCTCATCACACCAGTCTCAATAAAGTTCTAACACATTTTCGAAAAGGTAACACACGACATGATTTTTCCAAAAGGCAACAAGGTACAAAGTCTAGTTGATGCAGTTTCCAAAGCATTCTGTTCTTCAATGCAAACTTTGCTAGATAAAAAGGTAGCATAATGATCGTTCGATAAACAGGGAAAACCTTTAACGTACTAGATTGCAACCGTTTGAAGCCGTTGAGGATCATATTGGCCTTGTTTAGTTTTGAAAGTAATATGCATATTATAACAGATGCAGATTCAACAGGAATTCGCAAATATTAAATTCGGCACGCAAACGGCGATGTACAATGTTCACATATGGAATATATGGTAATGCCAATACGCTGAACAAAGAATAATTATATATTCATATTACACGCAATCTTGATATTTGAGAAACGTATGTTACCTGCTGTAAAATTGTATTCGGTAGAAAATATTTACGCGCGAACATTTATTACATCCATGCAGACTTTATGAATTATTTGCATGTTTCGTATAACAAATAGAATAAACCGATAGTATATGAGCCAATTCTAAGCATACTACGACACTAAAATACTGTTATCACCAATAAAACAAGAATTGCACAATAATAAAGCCGATGATGGTGTTTATATTCCATAATCGGTTGTAGTTGCAGTGAAGTATTTTCAGAAAATAAATGACTTGAGATGCAATGCACTTATAATGCCAATTATTGGGAACCTCAAGTATACTCAACGTAGAGTGTGTGTGGTTAAATCAAACAATATCCAGACAAAGTGTAGCCCTGCAAGTTATGAAACTTACACCATACAATAACTTATATTACACCCGTCACGACAACCAGCAATAATACAGAGCATATGATTTTGCAAATGTCGATATGTCGGTATGTGTGTCATTCGGTAGACTGGTTACTGCACGAGACGGAAATCAAACGTAATAACAGAGCACGTTGCACGGCTCAAGTACGCTTATACCAAATCGTAAAGTGTTTAGCATATTACGAAAGAACAAAGCGTCTGAAGGACGCATTACGGAGTTGCCATTCGTTATTTCACAATTATCATCGAAGGTATACCTCCAGGAGTACAACATGTAAGCGCCGTATTATTAATAAGCTGATTGCAAATTCTAACAACAGACAAACAAATATTTCTCTGAAAATGTCACAGACGGTAATGAAGTCTGATGTAAACTAAATAGCCTATAAATGTGCTGTGAAGACTTAATAACTGACAAAAACATTTTAATATGTTTCCAAAAGTGCCAAGATCCAAGTAAATGACGATTGAAACAATTCAACTAATTTCAAAGATCTACAAATTTAAAATGAGCAACGTTCATTGGTTGCGACTACAAATTCATTTCTTAGATGATCTAAGTATAATACCAACCAGGCGCGTCATTGTATTATTTAATTATACTGTTAGGGTATTGTAGGGATTGGTTCATGAATGCGAGTGGACCATGCAAAACAAAAATCTGACATTGTACAGTTCGATGGAGATACAATGTTATCGCATTTGACCGTTTCATGTCGTTCACATTACAACATTTTTGAATATTCAAAATCAAATTTCAACTTGTCATCGTGTGTAATTGGGTTATTACAGAAGAATACATGAAAGAGCAATGCATCTTCCATTAACTTTATCGGAAAGGTGTAAAGATTTTTCGTTATGATGGTGTTTTGTGGATATAAATGTAGTTGTGATACTGACTTCCAAAGTAATAATAATAACGACTTTTTTATTGTGTATTACATATTTGAAAGTAAATATCAATTTACATTATGGTCCACTGGAAAGAAAAACGAGAAAAGTAAGTATATTGTGCGTGCAGTTACATCCTATAAGACAACAACTGTACGGATTTTACACAACCCTTCAAATAGAGCCGCAAGAAACATTACCATTACTACTTCCATTTACAAGTACCATCACATAACGATGCATCATTATATAGTATCCAATCAAACGAAATTCAAGCAAAAATAACTCATTAACCAATTCGATATTCGTGAGATCACATTAAATACATCAAGTTGCCCTTAGCAACACCGTCATGAAGTATCAAGAATGGCATGTCTCCGGAGGAAAAAGTGCCCAATTTAGCTTCATTTCCGCACAACTATTCCTATTTATAAATAACGGGTTGTAGGAATGAACCTCAATTTAAAACGAGCTCGTTAAATCAAAAACAAAAATGCATTACAACATGTGTTCAAGAAGTGGCAATTACTTGAGAGAACAAATGATAATATTCACCGTAAAAACGCAAGGTAAAATCAACAAATGTGAATGAACCTAAAAACGTCATCACGCAATGTGTTGCCCAACCAACATACTACTACAATGTAGAGGATATAGGTCAGTTCGTTGTCCCGGAATAACAAACGAAACAACCAACCATCGAACCACCGAACTCCCCAATCAAATGATCAACTCATAAAAAACTTAAGTTACCAATTTTTTCTAGGGCTCTTTTCAGCTGTTAGGCCGCTCAAGCACCCTTTGACATCTCAACTTTTCCTGGTCATTGGGCTACCTATGGAAACCTACACTCGTGTCTCGCTGAGGTGACAATTTCTCTCCTGCGGTGTGGCAGCCAATATCGATATGCGGCGCCCAGGAATAGACACTGCCTTCACATGTACCAGTTTTCACCATGGTGGAGTGGAGCATGTGGGGTCTCGCTCAAAGACATTGATCAGTGGTCCGGAGGGGGGTCGAACCCGGGACCTCTCGATCCCGAGGTCCGCACCCTACCTCTAGGTCATCGCTCCCCACATACGTAATAAACAAACAAACAAACGAATGAACGAATGAACGAACGAACGAACGAACGAACGAAAACTCGAAACAAAACGTGATTAACAAATAAAACAAAAGCAACTAACGAAAGAACGAACGAACATACCTGGAAGATTCGTGATATCTTTAGTAACCTTAAATCAAAGCACTAGCATAAACCATAATCACGAATAAATAAGTATAGTTTAAAGCAGTTTAAGCGATACTTTTCCTGCCCATACAAAGTACATATTCTGAGTTACCCACCAACATAGACGGTTATGGCCAGGGCTAGTGGTGTTTATTCCTGACCATCACGCATCAATTCACACAGCATGCCTTGAAATGAAACAACAACAAATTCAAGACACTTGTCAGACGTATTAGACTTCTAGGTTAGTGATTGAGGCTCGTTTACTGCCACCAGATATGGAATATCAAATTACGATTCCAGTATCTGTAAAATTCCCAATATATCGTCAATATTAACAGACGCGACATTACGTTATTTGATTCTTGGATATGAGCTCGTATGGGATTAGCATTACTTGATCTCGTCGGCCAACTTGACCAAACTATAACATCAACCAGATGAATCGATTTTTAAACATTGTTTTAAATGGACATGAAAAAATGTTTTTTTTTTTAATATTCCAATTTCAGAAAACGTTCATTGTCTTATATACTTTATAATTATATTATTAAGTTGAGACGATGCGTTTCAACTGAACTTCCTTCTCTGTATCAAGATCTCGACCCCAACATTATATGGATAATCCGGAGTGTTCCAAATGTGTTACAAAACTATAGAAACAAGTTCGTTAGCTGTTTTTCTTAGAATAGTGAAATACGTCCCAAACATGTTTTGTGTCTATAGAAAATATATATAAGCTTTTATTTTGACTATACGATTAGACAGCGTTTTGAATACGTACACATAATAACAGGAAATGAAAATAGCTACTTTGACGTCATTTCCGCCTTCAAATATACTGACAATGTGTCAATGACTATGGTTTTCTTGTAGCATCTTAATGTACTTTGGTAACATGACATAATGGCTGACTATTGACCACAAACAAAGTGGTGTACATAACTTGCTAAATCATACCCTTTAAGGTAATCATAAACATAAGGTACCTATTAGTTGTACACCAAACGGGTGATGGTTATCATTCTGACAAAAATCTAGTAATGCACTAGACGAAGACATTGACGTAAATAAATCAACCTAGCAATGAAACAGATCTTGACGCAGAAGTGTGAAAAAGTAATGAAGGCCAAAAACATTTTTATACTAAAGCAACCGGTGGTCAATGATTTAATTAAATCGTAAAGAACAAAAGGTCAATAAATCATCCTTGATGAGTGAGTATGCTTTTACATTGACCGACCGAGTAGATCACGATTCGGAACACATGGTTCTTAAGTTCGAGTCAGATTTAATATAATCGGCAAAGCCTGAAGGAGCATACCACACCATTTCTACTTCCATTAACAAGTACCGTCACATAACGATGCCTCATTATTTTTTGTATCCAATCCAACGACAGTGAAGCAAAAAGAACTCATTAACAAATTCGATTTTCGTTAGTTCACATTAAAGACAGCAAATTGCCCTCAGCAGTATCGTCATAAAGTACCAAAAAATGGCATGTTTCCTGTGAAAAATTGCCCAATTTGGGCTTCATTTCCGCACAACCATTTCTATTCATAAATAACAGGTTGTAGAAACGAACCTCATTTTAAAAACACTCTCGTTAAATCAAGAACAAAATTGCATTACAACATGTGTTCAGAAGAGATAATTACTTGAGAGAACTAATGATAATATTCCACGTTAAAACGCAAGATGAAATCAATAAATGTGAATGAACCACCAACAGTCAACACGAATGAGTTGCCCGACCAACATACCGTTACAATGCTGAGGATATCAACCGCAATACTAAACCAAGGAACAACAAACGAAGCAACCATTCAGCAACCATCGATCGACCAAATGGACCCTCCAACTAACCGACCAAATGACCAGCACATAAGTAATAAAACGAACTCACGAACGAACAATCAAAACCAAACAAGATTAACAAATGAAACAAATTGTATGAACGAACTAACAAACAAGCAAAAGAAACGATACAAACCTTCTACCTACCTTATACGGTAAGGAAACAATACGAGCTATGGGAGTTCAAAATACCTGGAATTTAATTAAACGAGATTCGTGATTACCTTTAATATTCACCCAAAGCATTTGCATGAAGCATAAGCACGAACAGATAAATATAGTATTTAGCAGTACATGCGATACGTTGTCTGTGCATACACGTGTATGTTCAAAGTCACACACCCACAGAAAATGTAAGGGTCGGTATTAGTGGTGTTAATTTCGGACATACCCACCAATCCTACTTGCACACATTTGTCTGCATACTTTTGTTCGTAGATAATCAAATAATTCAATTTTAGCAGACCTTATTTATAATTCTATAACCCTTTTCGCGAATGAGCCAGACGACAGTCATTATGTCTAATTATAGAAAACAAAATTCTTTCCAGCATGGGCAAACATTCATGCTGAGCGGTGTGAATTTTTATGACTGTATAACTGATATTAACACCCCCAAATTTGAACACCCACTGGAGTCTAATTGGACATTTTTAGTGATATCAGTCGATATATAAATTTTTTCTAGGAGGCCATTCTATTCATTCTAAGTGGTATTTTGCTTATTCCTAGCCGTCTATATTTTACACAGCCACCCAGTGGTGGTACATTTCTTTGTATATAGCATTATATAATCAGACATTCATATTTCCATACTGCGAGGTTAGAATGATGTATTTTGTCAACGTAACGACACACCTAGAGCTGAAAATGTACACCTAACCTGAAGGAGAATAATAAATCATTCCGGAGTTCAACATTTACAACCACAATGATAAACACAAACATGAACAAAAATTACCAGCTGCCTTTAGAGAATTTTCTTGTTTAATACTGTACACTTATCAGCTGAAACACCATTATTTTTATTTCGGCTTTTGGCAGATGATGTTGAACACCGAATCTTGCGTGATACGGACATCTTAGAGAAGCCAAAATCACTAGTGTACCAATGCCAAGTGACCGAGCATCATCGTTGGATAGTATATATATAACATACTATTGTTAATCTCTAGAGTCCCTAGCCAAACATTAAACGCATTAAATAAAATTTTATGTCTCATAAAATGTTTTATTATCAAACTAATGCCTTGTATTAATGTCCATTTTAGAACGATAAGGGGAGTTAATCATGGATTGATTGTTTGAGTATTGATTAGTAATTATAACGGGTGAGCAATTGTTACGCTTCACCGCTTTCCATCGTGAAATCACGCTAAAATTATTTAGAACGATTTCAGCTAAAATTGTTTTACCTCCTCCTCCCCTCCTTTCCACCTTATATATTCACTACGTATTCCCCTTATCGATTCACATAGTATTTTATTGTTGTTGATGGCTTGTTTTGTTGCGCCATCTTCTTTATGTACATACTTGTTCATTGTATTATTATTGTAGATAGCTGGGATAAGCAAAAATCCAGTAACCCATGTACAATTGTGAGACAATTAATTGTCAAGAGTTGCTTATCCCAGTTATCATATTATATATTGAATACTTGTTATAATTGCGTCATTTATAACTTGATAATAAATGACAAATTTCATCATAACATCTTGTTGTTATCAAACTTTTATTATTGTATATGTACTGCAAGAACAAGCTTCGTCAACGACAAAGATATGACAAACTGGTTAGAATCCAGTAGTTGTGATTATAAATAATCATTATCCAAAACGTTCTGACACTATATGTGGTGATAATAAAGGGAACTGTTGTATATTTTGTTGCACCTTACAGTAGTTTTCGTTTCGGTTTGCAATGCAAAGAACTAAATTGCGATATCTAACGAAATATAGCAAACTTGACTTGAGGTTAACAAATGTCTAACATTTAGCATGAATTGTGTAATATCGCCTTATTTATGATGAAGGTTCATTCAAGTAAGTGCACCCATATGAACTCTTATAACGGCATGTTTCATAATGTCACCAGTTTTATAAATGTGAGCAATGTTAATAACGTCACATGTGAATGACACCAGCAAGTAAATTGATGACAAAATCAGTATTCAGTAAAATAACTCTTCACACATAACAATGAAGGCATGGACCTTGGAGTAGAAATTGGCTATTAAACAGACGTTTTTTATCAAGTCAGGTGCCCTGTAGGCTCAGCCAGTCCTAATTATTTGACTACAAGTCACGAAGACAAATGACAGTGTCCTAACGATTACTAGACGGAAAGTGATTTAGTAGACATTTAACAATAGAAACCATAAGTCAAATGAGTGCAAATACAAGACAATTACATTATGCAACATAAGAAGATTATCAGAAGAAAATGTCAATAAAGGTGAGTGCCATGATGAGTGTGAAATTTGACGTAGTGTAACCATCTGATGTCAAACTATCTATTAGTCGATACACAACCAAGCTTTCCTCCGCGAATCGCAGGTTTATGTAGCTAAGATCATTGGAGAATACCAGAAGACATTTTGACATTGTCTTTTTGATCGTTTTAATAATGGGCGGTTCTATTGTCACTCTGTCCTTAATGATATTCACCAAATGCCACATACGGTGATTTGATCCTGTTACAACAATGAAGGTCATTTTGACTAGCAGTAAGGAAACATTGTAAACGATGTGTCCCGCGATAGATGCACACACTGTTATGAATATGAATTGTTTGTCAGTTTGTGCTCTTGTTTGCGTGCATCTAAGACAGAAACAAGTTCTTGTTAATCTTATTTTCCAGCCAGCTTGGTCAATGACCCCCGGTTGTGCTAGAACAGTGGCTCTGCTATCATCATTGACAAAGTTAATCAATATAAATGTACAAATGTCTGAAATCTGAGCCACAATGTTATAAAGATGTCCTACTTTCTAAAAAGGAAAATGTCAAATTTACGTCGTTATTTGTCTAACCGCAGATATAACAAGACACGATTCATGCAACCTTTAGAACTTCTCTATTAAATTGATATTATTTACATTTAATACCATTACCAGTTTTATTCCAGTATATACATATAAATAATCACCCCTCAAAGCTCTATAGTATTTTATATTCTCATTTGCTATTGTTTGTGTCACACTCTGGAGAAACGTTGAAGGAGAAGTTTTTGACCGTATACATTATCATGTTGAATTGATTCAACGAGATAAGTCCTCGAACTTTTGATAAATGTCACCATCAAGACAAATACACCAAATCTAATTCACCATTACACAATCTCACACGTTATAGATTTGTACAAACACATAGAGGCAACTAATCGAATTAAATCAGAAGACTCAGAAATATAATATTAAACACAAAGTGATATTAACGATCTATTTTATTTTCAACCAATAGTATTTGACATTTGTCGACAGCTGAAAGAGAAACTCCGAGTAACTGAGAAAGTCACGAAAACCAATTAGTTACATAGACTTCAATACTAATTTGACCCATATAAGATTCGTAATACATAACACTAATTGCGAAAACGTCCAAAGAATCCAGTAAATGTTGCGATGTTATAAATATTATAATACATCGTCCTTGGAACCCATTTAGAGTGAATAGAAATTTGCGTAAAACTAACACTTCCAAGAATATTGTCGGCTATATTTGCAGATTTGTTATTGTTTGCTTGGATTGTATAATTTCCAGACAGACCGTTATTTACACCTCTCAAAATGTCGAAATATCATAGTATTTTGTAATTTCGTACGAGAGCGTTCCATAACATTGTAGAAGCAAACGGGTTGTCCTTTACAGATGGGCTTGTTCGTCATTATCGCTGTGAACATTCAATATTGCGTCATTGAAATTGACAAAAATACATACATTGAATACAAGTCATAGATTAAATCGAGTTAAGCTCAGAATCATTCCCAACGTACATGTAATGACTTTTTGTACTAGCTGTCTTTCCGGTCTTATTCGTTCTTATCTATTTCGTACATTTATGGATACTTCCCTAATTACTAAAAATGTACCGGTATGTGAACCGGGGATATGTTTGACAGGTCGAACAAAGGTTGGGTATCATCTTTCAGAAACATTACAAAACACCAAATCAAAATCAAGACAAAGATAGGATTGAAAGGTCAACCCTTATTCACCATTACACAATTAAACTTCTTAAACAATCACACAGTGGCAACTAGACCAATTACATAAGAAAAGTCTTGGAAATGTAATACAATACATACAAAGTGATACAGACGATATTTTTCTGTCAACGGTATACGTCTTCTGTAGGCAGCAGGAACAAGAATAGAACGCCAAAATCACGGATGTCAATGATTTACAAGTGTACGAGACAGAAGTATCCATTTTAGAATTAAAATATCTACCAAACAGTAGCAGGTACATTATAGTATGAAATATAAATTATCCAATACATTGACTTCCATTTGGCTTTAATGTAACAGCAGTACCATGAGACCCTTACTACAGCCAAACAATTACAAGATAATCCGACCTTTACTCCTATTATCCGTTCAAATTCATACTGAAAGCAGCCATATATGCTTATATTGTCTATTGTTAGAGAAAAGGAATTAAATAATGTACTTATGGTTGAATAGTGTAGTAGTTTACATTGTAATCAACACCCTAACGGATATAGATATACACTATTGCACGTTAACTTAACTGTTACCTTCGTACGTCGATTGTTTCTTAAAAGATAATAAGTTTTCTTTCCACTACAGTCATATGGCGTCTTACAAATGACAAATTACAAAAGAAGTTATTTGTCGTGTCAACACTGCAAATAAAAAATAGTGATCACGCTAGATTTTCATAAGATTAGTCGCTATATTAAGTACTACCTGGTATTTAAACAACATGTTGTCATAATTGTCGCCTCAGCTGATCGCTGACAATAATTATATTATAATAATTAATTCGTGAACTTTTCAACTTTTGGTTAACCTAAATATATACGTAATTATTAACCCACTATGGTATCGCAGGTATTGTATTGACACATTTCTAAGTTTCCCTTTTCTTATACAATGTCATTTAATGACAAGTAATTAGACGGATCGTTTCAAAACAGACCTTGCCCAAGGAACAATATGTGGAAGTTCACACAAAGTTAAATAAACCATATACAAAAGCATCGAAACATATACCAGTTGTCATCTTCTTGATTCTAAACTGAGCATGAATGCAACTGTTATTAAGTGTCAATTGAACTAGTGAAGCGCACGTTATTCTAATTAGACACTTATAGTATAAACCTGCATTCAATTATCCAGCCAATATAAAAGTTCCAATAAACTGAAATGGTTGCTTTTTATGCTATTTACCAAACGGTTCTATTCAGTGCCTTGTAACAGTGGGTTTCTCAACAAAAAATGTTTTTAACATGCACAACCAAATTCCCTGCTTTTCTCATTACGGTGGGTGCACTTTGACAAAATAAATAAAACATCAACAAACCAATAAAAGCTTTCGGTGAACATTTTACATAAAGTGTGATAAATGATTTATTGAACTTTATATAACCTTTATCGTAAATGACCTTCAGTTATCTTTTGTCAGAGTGAGAAACGATAATGAGACTCTCAAAAATTCACATGAGTTTAATTAAAAACAGACCAACATTGTAACAATATATGAAACGAATAAGCCGCACTGACAAGGGAAGAATAAAACGGAATTCAATGATCATACAAGTATGCCTCTCTCGGAATTCTTAAGCTAATATATTGTTGGCATAAAATACTGACAACAACAGTTGTACAAGACAATAGAGGACAGAACGATTGAATGTAGAGTATTGTGCATGTATAGGATGTTTCATTAAGACTCATCGTACCATTATATTCAGATTTAAGTGGCTCCTTAACAATCGCAACTAAGAATGGAATGTACAGTTTAAGGATGACACTATATTTTCATTTCCTGGCCAGACTAATAGCTGATATTAACATATATGAGATGCAGATGATCGCAAGTTGACCAAAAGCAGCACATTTGGTTTAATGTAGAAACTATCAGTCTTATGTTATACACTAAATAAACTTTGGAATGAAGCAATGATCTGCCGGGCAAAAACCGTACTGTTTAGCGTACTTACAGTACGAACATATGTTTTCAAGTCATCGTCTAAAGTTCTCATAGGCACAATCATACAGTTGGTACTTTATACAGTTCATCGTTATAATAAAACATTTGTATAATGTTGCACATCTCTGCATCCACGAAAGCTGTGTTGGCATGCATGATCGTGAAAAGGCTATTTCTTGTTAACAGTAATATAGTAGGGATAAAAGCGTAATAATAATGTAGACAGCTTGATTCTTTCTTTTATCGTCTTATATTATGATAGTGAAGCGTAAAGGTCAGTTAATAACATAGAAAAAAATTAATTATATATGATAAGATTGCAAAGTGATCATAAATCTTGTGCATCATTTTTGTCTAATAATACGGAGACTGCACTAATGGACCAGTCACCAGTAAAATACCTCTACGCCTACCAGTATGTCAACATTATTAGTAGAACGTTTCAAGCTGTGTCACATTCTAAAACAGGGAAATATAATGCTTATAAATCATCCTACGCATAGAGAGTCACCAGTGAAATGATGTAAAAAAACTATGATAAGATTCTTCCAATAACCATCGTAGCAAGGCAAATGATGTTAAACTATTTCCTAGACATGATCTGATTCTTGCCAACACGTATACATGTTATATAACAATAAACCAAATGTGGCATAACGTCAGACCACCAAATATAATTACAACAGACCAAAAAACGGTTTATTCTAAACATTACACAGATGTCAGACAACACGGACACTTATTGTCCAACCTGAACAACATATCTTCATTAATGCCGACCACTTCAAGCACTTTAATTAATATACACCCTTATATTGTGAATAATGTCGCATAAATATCAATTGAACATCTGCCTAGAAGATGATTTGTTGCACTGGTCAATTAAAGAACCATCATAACAAGATTCATACAATACATAATTAATCTGTGTTTATGGGTCCTCTTTTGAATAATGCTACGGTTTTAGCTGATACTGAAATGATTGTGATAAACGTTCCATCAAGTTTGTGATATATGTGTCTTAAACTTGTTGATTAAAAATAAAATCCCGATCGTCAGGTTTTTCCTTCCTATAATTTTATTTAATTCCACTAATTGTATAAATCAAATTCTAGAATAGCACTAAAATGATATAATGTTTATTTTACATTCGCAACGTTTGATACATGGCTATCTTGACAACTTGTCGATAAATAAAGTTATCCTCTTGGTCATTAATCAAGTTGCACTATTCCTTCATTGATTACATGTCGTCGTTCATCAATATAAATATAATATGATTCATATATGCGTAAATCGTATTTGGGTACGTAGGCAAGTGCAATCATTTATAATATGCTGACATTAATCAATTAATGCGAACGTCATAGAGGTTAAATTGGAAGGACGTAAGTGCTCGTTCGTGTTTGGCTGTATTAGGTAACATAGACCAATAAAATACATTGTTACAAACATATACGCCATGAGTAGTTAGCCCTAAACACTACTACATGCTACCACTAAGATTATTCAGATCACCAAGTGTTTTACATAACAAACTGAACTCGTTGGTTGTGCAACATATACTAAACGACCGGAACATTTTAAAAGCCGTAAGGAAAGGGGATTGTTTCCAGGGATATGTTTTTCTCTCGATTATTGATAAAGATGTATTTTACAAATACACTAATGAAATACAAATCAAAAACGACCACCGACTCAATTAATAATATATTGTCTGTTTGCTGGCACCGTTTAATAAGCTTCTTCCTAATCCTGATATCATTTTCAGAGAATACCATATCATTATTGTCAATGCAATGAAAACAAATATTCCCCTAATAATATATCGGTACTAAATCCATTTAATAATAACTAATCAAGGTTAGGATCCAAGATCACGTTGCCACAATAATATTACGCACTAATTGCCAATAACGTCCTCGTCTTACAAAGTATACGATATGTAATTGCTATATATTTATATACAAATACAGAGACAATACCCATAAACACGAGTATATGACGATATAGCTTATTTCATTCAGAACAATGTCAAGCATTGAGTATGAGTTCAAATGAGACTCAATGAAACATAAGTTGTTGTCATTATAGTCATACACGATTGTTATACAAGTTAGAGGGATATGTACATGTACAGTACAAATGCCAGATATAGGACTCTCCATATAAAATATAATCAGTAAATCCAAGATGTATTCGTTCATTCAAATGGATTACTGGAACAAACAAACTTACCATATTCAAGAAGAAACAATCACCTACCTGAAATAGAGAAAGGGGAAATACTATTTAAACAGAAGATCAAACAATTGATACATTAATTATTTAGATAATATATAAACAAAATGTATATAATTTTATATTATTCATCAATATACTTAATGTATAAAATAGGTCAAAACGACGGACATGTGCAGAATTTACACAACTTTAGACAAACTATAGGAAACTTCTTCACGCCAAAACCTTGTCAATTCAACGGATCATAGATAAATCAAATGTCAGTATAGATAACAATTGATTTTGTAAGCAGTATCATAGTCACCATTTTGATACATTACCACAATACCAAGCTAAATATCGTGATCTATCGATGCAGTGGCATAAAAACGGTAAATTTATGTTTCTGGAAATAATGATTTGAGTATTGGGTAAATACATGTTCATGACAAAATAACAATGTGAACGAATTATACTTTGAAGACACGTACTGTTCCGTTTTATTAGGTTCGTTACAATAAACTGTGCGGTCATTTCATAGCAAGATTAACCTAAATAAGGCGTAGTCAGCATTATTTTCTTTCTTGACCAACATATTAAAATTTCAAGCACGTTTATCATGGAAGTATATGGCTAAGATACAATTATAGGAAATGTTGGATTTTTTAATACGTATGACATTGTAAACATAAAAAAATGAAGGAACATGCCAATTTACCATTGCTATTATTGGTCCTGGGGCAAATACATCATTAAACAGAATTACTAGAGCACGATAGACACATACCATCTTACACATACAACAAGTACCAGTTACAAGAAAGAACGAGTGTATAAAATACCAATGAAGCATTTCCAAAAACTGCATCATATCATTCATTGATGTCCTTTAGAGGCGTTAAAGAACCACAAACATCGTAAATATACATATTGTAACAATATGTTGTGCAGCATAAAATGAACACTAAACTTATTAAACATCATAGACCATCCTGCTGGGGATAAAATCATAGTCTCGACAAAGTCTCTACAAAATCACATTTGAATGATACAAAAATGAGCAAATAAATCAGACACCAATTTATTACGTCGCACATTAACTAGCCATTTTATATTTAACGGGAATAGCCACAAAGGCCACATTATTACGACATAATCATTTCCTGATGCGAGGCAATATAGCATCGACCCTAATCAGTAAGTCTTTTGTAATCATACATCGAATGGTCAAATACGAATTAAGTTCGAGACATTCGTAATGGAAAGCATGGCTATCGGTCATACAATCAAAGCTTACTTGCATATACAGACAAGCCAACAGTTGATAATTTCATAGCTTTCTGAATATGCAAATCACTCTAAAATTATTGCTAGGTTAATGCCCGTCTGATGTCCATTTGTCCTGTATGATCATTTAATAATCACAACATATTTGATCTTAGATACTATCAGAAATAAGATCATATTGTTTGGGTGTATTCTTATTAGTATGTTAATTGGATCATTTGTATTTAAACATTTTACAGAATCGACACAGAATAGTAACTCATGCTGTGTCGTGGGGTTGTCAATATTCATAGATTTAGTCAGAAGCAGTGCGATGCTCGTTTGCCTTAGTACTTCTCCTCCTGTGTACCTTTGGCCCTCGTGACTTGCTTGCACACACATTTGGTACCATACTGGGCTCAGGCTTAGAGACGTATTTGGTAGGGTTATATATCAGTTAACTAGTGTCACGTATAAACATATATTTTTATTGAATCATGGCCATTAATGTGAACATACTCTGGTATATTTGATATTGTTTGGTGGCCCCTTCATGATGTTTCTCTGTTTCTTTGTTCATGTGACCTGGTCCAGTTGCTATAAATGCCCCTGATCATTTAGATCCAGTCGTATACTTGTAAATTTCGATGAAAATAAACGCTAACTCCGTATGTGAACAGAACGGTTGAATAAAAAGTACTTTCGTCATTTAATTGTATAAAGATTGCTGGAAGTCTTGTGTGAAATTCTGGCGCCACTTAAACCTTCACCGGCGTACTCTAATCATCCGAAATACGATTCATGTAATTAAACAAAAAATGAATACATCTCCAACAATCTTATAAATCGTTGATTGATGGCTATGCAAAATAACAAAACTAAATGAGTCATTTGAGCGGTTTTCACGACATCACACGTATGTCAGAAACGAACAATATCAATGATTCAATAAAATTCTAACAAATTGTTCAAAAGGTAACAAGGTACAGTGTATAGTTGATGCATATCTCGAAAGCAATCCATACTTCAAAATTGCTGGATAAAAAGGTAACATGGTCGTTCAATTGCCATAAACTGGGCAAAACTTTGACGTTAACAGAAGGATATGTATCTGTTTAGAAACATATTGGTCTTGTTTAGTTTGTATGGGTTTTTATAGTGTGCACTTTTTGTCTATATTTTTCATTTCAGTTTCTCGTGCTGCTTTACATGACATAGTCTACATAGTATATTTGTTAAAATGATAGTGTCACTATGTTATGACCTTTGTACATGGTACGTACAACGAATAGGCAGTCAATATAGTAAAGACAGGTGTGAAAACAATAATATGTATATTATAATAGGTGTAGATTCAATAGTAATTTGTAAATATGGTATTCGGCACGCAAACGACGATGTAAAATGTTCACATATAGTAATGCAAAACTCTGATCGAGGAATAATAAAATAATTCATAAGCCACGCACTCATAGTATTGGAGAGACGTCTGTTACTTGCTGTTTTTAGTTGGTTCCGTAGAAAATATTTACTCTCGTAAATTTACTACACACATGAAGACATTTATGAAGTATTTGCATGTTTCGTATACCAAAAAGTGAAGCAACTGATACTGTACGAGCCAAAACTAAGCGGACTACCACATTTTATTTTTGTTATCAGCAATAAAACGGAATTGCACTATAATAAAGCCACGATTGTTTACAGTTGATAATCAAGTTGCAGTGAAGTAATTTCAGAAAGTAAGTGACTTGAGATGCAATTTACTTATAATGCAAATTATTGTGCACCTAAGGTATACTCAATGAAGTGTTTTGGTGAATAAATCCAACAGTATCCAGACACAGTCTAACCCTGCAACTTATGAAACTTACACAATAATTATTATAATAACACATCAAGACAAGCAGCAGTCAATACAGAGTATATTATTCTACAAATGTCGATATGTCGGTCTGCATGTCAGTCGGTAGACTGGTTTCTGCACGAGGCAAACATTATTTAAGCAAACCAAACGAAATAACAGTTCAAGATAAAAGGCTCAAGTACACTTATACCAAACCAAATAGTAAAGTCTTTGACAGATTACGAACGAACACAGCATCTGAAGGAGGTATTGCAAATGTGTCATTCCTTATTTCTCAACAATTATCGAAATTATATCTCCGTCGTTTTATTAATTAACTGGTAAGAGAATTCCCAAAACAGACAAACAGCTGGATTCAATGATAATGTCACAGACGGTAATCAAGTCTGATGGTAGCTAACTAAATAACCTATGACTGTCGTTGGAAGACATCAAACCGACAAATATAATTTATTACCAATAGTGCACAAGGCTATGAAACACGTACTGAAACAAAATAATATTGTCTGCACGACAGAATAAAGGCAGCCCAGGTGGAATTCATAAATGAGATGACTTAAACATATAAGGACCATGCATAAACAGGACAATTACTAATCGATACGATAACATTTTAAATTTTAGTTTCATTTGATCAAAAAAATATGACATTGATAATGATAACGACTTTATTTATTGTCGATTACATTGACCAGTAAATATCAATTTTCAATATGGTCAATAGAAACATAAAATACAAAACAGCAGTAAGTATACTGTACGAGTAGTTGAATATTGTACGACTATAGCGATTGTACGGATTCCAAATAAAGCTTGAAGGAGCATACCACACAAATGATGCCTCATTATTTTTTGTATCCAATCCAACGACTGTGAAGCAAAAATAACTCATTAACCAATTCGATTTTCGTTAGTTCACATTAAGACAGAAAATTGCCCACAGCAACATCGTCATAAAGTACCACGATTGGCATGTTTTCGGGGGAAAAATGCCCAATTTTGGCTTCATTTCCGCACAACCATTCCTTTTTATAAACAACTGCTTGTGTAAATGAACCTAATTTTAAAAACGCTCTCGTTAAACCAAGAACAAAAATGCATAACAGCATGTGTTCATGAGTGGCATTTACTTGAGAGAACTAATGATAACATTCCCCGTAAAGACGCAAGATAAAATCGACAAATGCGAATGAACCACAAACAGTCAACACACAATGTGTTGGCCCAACCAACAATGTAGAGGATATAGATTAGTTTGTTGGTCCGTCGGTCCTAACAAATGATCGACCAAACACATCAACTGAAAGAACTAACTTAGGAATAACAAACGAAGCAACCATCATCGAACCATCGAACGACTAAACGAATCATCGAAAAAAACAACCAAATGACCAGCACATGAGTACTAAAACAAACCGACGAACGGAAACTATAAACAAAACAAGATACACAAATAGAACAAAATGAACGAACGAACGAACGAACTAACGAACGAATGCAATGATACAAACCTTCTACCTACCTACTGCAGTAAGGAAACAAGACGAGCTATGTTTATTCAAAATACCTGGAATTCATTCAAACAAGAATCGTTGTTACCTTGGTATTCTTTAACCAAAAGCACTGACATGAACTAAAATCACGAATAAAAAATGATTTTGGGAGTAGATGGTTTTCCTGTCCATACAAGTGCATGTTCTAAGTTGCACACGGACATAGACTGTGAGAGTAACAGTACGTGGTGTTCCTTCCTGACCACCACACAGTAATTCACACTATATGCCTTGAAATGAAACAACAATAAATCCAGGACATTAATCAGACGTATCATACTTCTAGATTGGTGTTTGAGGCTCGATTACTGCCACCAAGTATGGAATATCAAAATACGATTCCAGAATCTGTACAATTCCCAATATATCTTCATTATTAACAGACGCGACATTACGTAATTTGATATTTAGAAAAGAGGTCGTATGGGATTAATATTACTTGATCTCGTTGACGAACTTGGCCACACTATAAATCATCCAAATGAATCGAGTTTTTAACAAACATTCTTTTAAATGGACACGCATTAATGAATTTTAAAACATTCCAATTTCAGAAATCATATCAATAATATATTCTGAATATTTCAGGTTGAAGCTTTGGGCGACTTCGGGAAAACAAATGCGACGTCGCATAGTAATAGTTACGTCACATATAAGTTTTTGTTATGAAAGACGACTTCCAGTATCCGGAATTACCAAGAAAACGGTGACATTTGGGGTTTGTTTACGTTCAGTATTTTACTATGTGACAGGTCAGCTAAAAACACAAGAACATGGCTATAATACATAGAAGCAATTAAGTATGAAAATACCGACCAATCATACGCGTGCACATGTGTCTACACTGTACGTAGATAATCTAATAACTCATTTAAGCAAAATGATATTTTATTGCAAATGAGAGAGACGACATTCTTTATTTTAATTATGTGAAAACATTTCTTTCCACCGTAGGCCTTATGATGTGCGACAATTCACATAATAATACATTCAAAGGTTTCCTCCAAATCTGAACACCTATTGGATTCTAATTGGACATTTTCAGTGAAAACAGTCGATCAATACATTTTGTCTAGATGACCATTTTATTCATAATAAGCGGTACTTTTCGCATTTCCAGCCGTCCATTTTCTACATAGCCAGAACTGGCTGGTACATTTCACCTTAGACACTAGCACTAGTATATGAAACATAATGATGCAATCAGACGTTCCTATGTACGTACTGTGAGGTTCCGATGGTCAACTTTGTCAACATAGCGACACTCTTAGTGCTGAAACTGTGCATCGAACCCCATATTGCTATATCAATATACTAAGTATTGCTAGGATAATTATTAATCATTCAGTAGTTCAAAATTTACAATCACAATGGTAAAAACAAACATGAACAAAACGATCAGTTACCTTCAGAGAATTCCCCTGTTTAATACTGTACACTAAGCAGCTGAAACACTACTAGTTGCATATCGGCTTTTGGCAGATGATGTTGAGCTCCGAAACTTACGGGAATCAAGATAAGATGGATGCTATAGGGAACCCAAATTAGTAGTATACCAATGCCAAGTGACCGAGCAACATTGTTGAATAGTATATATATAACATACTATTGTTAATCTCCATAGAGTCCCTATCCAAACATTAAACGATTGAAATAATCATAATCCAAAAAGTTCTGACACTATTTGTGGCGATAATAAGGGGAACTGTTGTTTATTTTATTGCCCTCATAAACATGGTACTCCAGTTTTCCGGAAGTTCAATGACCTTCCAGTAGTTTTCGCTTCGTTTTGGCCACGTAGCTGATCATTGCAAGATTAACAAATGCATGCTACAATTTATATTTACGCTTCATGTATAAGCGATGCATGATTTCATTTTGAAACATGCTTTGTTATCTTATTCATTTACCATAACATTTATTTAAGAGGGTCTTTGATTCGCAACTTGGGCTCCTTTGTATGATATAATTTATCCAAAATATATCGTAAGTATACCTCATTCATACGCATACATGAATCGATCAGATAGTTGTGTCATTAATTCAAGTTCACTGTTTCTGTTCTAACACATGACGGGCAATCCGTATTTTAAAAATGTCAACAGTTCAAGCAACTCATCAAGGATATCTTCTAGACATCTCGACATAAAAACAAAAAAGTCTAAATTCGTTCAACAGACAACATTTATTGCTAGTGATGGCAAAACAGACTGATTCCATGATCTGTCTATGTAAATCAATTAGTTGTTGTAATGCATTATTTGTATCATAGCCCGAATTATTGACTGGCGGATTGTGTCTGGCATATTATTACGTATGCAACTATTGTACCCCGTGGAATGCATTACATGCGATGACATTTTGTTCCATTTTTCTTCCTTAGAAATTGAATGACGCTATATATATCTACGAGAATATAGCAAAACATGCATGACTGCAGTAAACATAGCGTTTGGAATACACCAAAATGTACACCTTTAACGGCATGTTACATAATGTAGCCAACAATCTAATAAATGTGCACAATGTTTATGATGCCACATGTGAATGACACCAGCAAGTTACTTGATGACAAAATCAGTATTTAGTATAATAACCCTTCACAAATGGAATTTAAGGTACGGACCTTAAAGTAGAAATTGGCTATTAAACAGACGAGTTTTGTCAAGTCATAAACCCTGTAGACACAGCCATTCCTAATTGTTTGACTCAAAGTCACGAAGAACAATGTCAGTGGCCTGACGATTATCAGACGGAAAGTGATTAAGTGAAAAAAATATAAACAATTAGATAAATAGTACAACGGCTAGAAAATCACATACTGCAACTTAAGAGGATTATGAAAAGGAAACACGAACCCGTCATCAAAGGTGCGTACCATCATGAGTTTGACTTTTATCGAAGTGATATTATATTATGTAAAAATATCAACCGGTTATTAAGTACATAATGGTGTCGTTTTTTAAATCTCCAAACATTATATTCCTCTGTGTTGTTGACCGCGAGTTCCTAATTGTTTGATACTATACAACTTTCTAAACCGAGACAATGTGTAAATGACATCCTATCAAAAACACACACCAATTCAAACAATAGAACAGTTATCAGCCGTTTATCTATTACAAGTTTCACCAACTCAGCCTCCCTCTGAGATTGCACACGTTAATGTAGTAAAGATCATAGGAGACTACCAGAAGACATTGTACAAAGTGTTTGTGATCAATTTAACAATGGGCGGTAATGTGATATTGTTTGATTAAGGATTTATACCAAATGACCTCATTTTTACATACATTGATTTAATCGAGTCAAGCAAAACGAGAATCTGTACTTACAAGGATGGTCATATCTACAATAGCACATAACATATACAAAACATAGAATACAAAATAGTAACGGACGACAACACGTCGATTGGTGAAACCTGCGGTCTCAGACAAAAACTAGCACAATAATGACAGTCTATGTTCTCTCCGTATCATGATCCAGACGCGTTAATGACCAGCGATGCTACGTTCTTTAATCGCTGTTTAAGATATAATATGTCTTATTTCTAAATCTGAAAATGTCGAAGTTACTTAATATTTTGTCACAACGCAGAAACCACCAGACTACATTCGTACAGCCTTTAGAACTTCGCGACTTAACATAATATTTCCTCTTTTTAAAATATCATTACCATTTTTATTCCAGTATATACATAATCACCTTTACTTTAAATGACTTATATTCTCATTTGTTATTGTTTGTGGTACATTCTGTTTACGGTGATGGGGATGTTTTTGACCATTCACAGTGACATGTCGAATTAATTCTACAAGAAAATGTCTAGACCTTTTGATAAATATCACCATCAAGACAAATACGCCAAGTCTAATTCACAATTACATAATCGAACACGTAATAGATTTGTACAAACACAAAGAGACAACTAATCGAATTAGATAAGAAGAGACTAAGAAATGTAATATAACACACAAAGTGATATAAACGATCTATTACATTTTCAGTGAATGGTATTTGTCATCTGTCGACAGCTGAAAGAGAACATCCGTGTTAATGACGAAGTCAAGAATACCGATTAGTTATAAATACGGAAATCGCAAAATCATTTCTAACAAAGGATTGTCATAAACACAAACATACCGATGGGCAAACAGATGAAACAGTCACTTTTAATTGGGAATTGTTTAAAACATAAATAAAACATGCGTATCGTCAACCGACATTTAAATCAAGCATCGATGTGTTAACTCTTTGTCACAGCATATCGTCTCAGAAGTTAAAACATTTCACCAGCTTCAAAAACAAGATGTGTGACAGGCTGTACAGAATTTGAGTAAAGATATAACAGAATTAAAATGCAGACAACACGCAACTAGTCGGTACATTAGGAAGTTTCAAAAGGAAGCAACAAAGATAATAAAACATTTCAACAACTGTGTTTTGGAGTTTTGTCGCTAGAATTGGTATTTAGTGGGGTATCGTTATTGATCTAGTTCAAAAGACGTTTTCATTGCAGCCCATTTCTTCAACATCATTACCAATATACTTAGTCGAAATATTGCACATAGTGTTTAATAGTCAATTCATAGTTTTCCTACTGTGAATATAATAAAACACGTAATCCAGATATTGAATAGAAAGTGTTAAAATGAAGAGCAGACTGCTGTTATACCCGATATATTTCAACTGATGTAAAATGCTTTGGGAATAAAATCTATTGATTTAAAGCTTGAACCACTTATATGTGCATTTAGAGCGTGTATGTTTCCGATTTATTGACGTAGAAAAAAATATGACCCTTTTAAAAAATTTGCAGTTTACGACAATTACACAACGCACGTAAACTCATACCTAGTTACTAACCAGGAATATACACAACGAGGCAACAAACATCAATGTGTTTTCATGACGCAATGCTATGCTCTGCAGCGATATATTTTAAAAATGGACATTCGTAACAGAACTGTCATTACCAAAGACAGAAACAAACTCGACACCATACGTAAATGGAAATTTTCATTTTGATATTAAATAGCTTCGTGATCAGTTCGTTGGAACAAGCAATTGATTGATAATAACCTCTTGTTATATATCTTTATATGTCAAATAACATGAGCAACTTTTGATCCATAATCCAAAATGGACCTACTAGAACATTGAACGCCTTTGTAGTACAAAATAATAAAACGCCGTCAGATAAAATAACGTTTTCACTAGTGACAGTGAAAATATAGGCAAACTAGTGTAATATTAAATCATTTTAACAAGAGCACGAGAGAGAAATAAAATACCACTTGTTGATTATAAATGTCACAAGGAAATAGTCTCGACTATGGAAAATGTCTTAGAATAAGAACACTAAATGTATACTGAAGAATTAAAGAAACGCACATGATTTACATACACATGTATGATGGCATGACTTTCAAAAGGTTTTATAGTTGACATATGCTTGGTAAAAGATATTTGGGCTATAAATTAAAATCACTTTTGATACATAAAGTTGAGATTTGTGCTGTTGTTGGATATTATGCCCTGGGACATGTACTATTGCCTGAACTATAAACGGAGCGTTTTTAAGTCCTTGGGTATACTCTAACTGTAAATTGAATAAGATTTCAATAGTGTGATGACCTAATAATACTGGATAGTTGAAAAGTTAAGTAGGACGTGTTTACCAACACCCTGGTGAGTATAGATATATAATATTGACATGATAAAGGCTTCATGCTTACATTAATTTCCTCATTAGAGGTTCTTCTATCGTCTTTTCCCTAAGTGCGGTATCTTTTAGAAAATAAATATGACAACATGATTTTGTTTGTTTTCTTTTGAGGGAGCAAAAATGAAATAGTGACAAAATAATGATGGTAGTATTCTACAAATATTTGTGTTTGATATTTAAATAAAAACAATTACTTAATCATTAAACACAAGTATTTGTGGAAAACTACCGTCATTGTTTTAGTCACTAATTCCTTTCTTTTAGTTATGTATGTGCCAGAATACCACTATATGCTTGACTTAATGTAAATATATAATTCTTAAATATACGAAGTTCTGGAGAGCAAATATAAAATACCAATTGTAATACAATTATAAAGCTACGTACATATAATTTACGTATAAAAATTGTTTGTTGGTTTTCGCTGCATGAGAGTAAAAATATAACACATTTGAATAAATTCTCAAACATACGGACGAGTTATACTCGTGATAATTTCCAACGTACATGTAATGCCGTCTAGATGTTGCTGACCTCCCTATCAGATTCGTTCTAATCTGGTTCGTATATTCATTGTTACTTCCCCAATTCCAAAGTATGTACCATCATGTGGGTCGGGTGATGTGTTTGACAGTTCGAACAGAGGTTCGATCTCCAGGGAATCAGCATGGTTGAGAAACATTACGAAACATCAAATGTACATCAAGACAAAAATAGGACAAAAACGTCCACTCTGATTCACCATTACACAATTAAACTTTTAATGCAATAACAAAGTGGCAACTAAACCAATTATATAAGAAAAGGCTCGGAAATGTAATCTAGCACATACAAAGGGATACAGACGATCGCTTTCAGTCAATGGTATTTGTCTTTTGATGGCAGCTGGAAAAAAAACTAGAACACCAACATATACGGATGTCTATGACTTGCAAGTATACGAGACAGACGTATCCATTTTAGAATGACACTATCTCTCAAACAGTATTTAGTACAAGGAAATATGAAACATAAGGTCTCCAGCGAATTGGACTGTTGCAGCATTTTCCATGAGAATCTAAATACAGCCGAACAATTACAAGGGAATAAGAACTTTACTCCGAATTTTCTTGATTGTCCGTTATGGCTAATTCTTATGCTGTCTTTTCTTGGATAATAGGACTAAATAATGGACTCGTGGTTGAATAGTTTAGTAGTACGTATTTTAATCAACACCCTAGCGGATGTAGGTAGAGTATATTACACGATATGCTTACATTGGCACGCAAATTTTCCTCCTAAAAGATAATTATTTTTACTTTCCATTACATTTCTATGGCATCTCGAACAAAAGACATACTCAAAAGAAAAATGGTTCTGTCGTGTCAACTCCTTTGTGGAAAATAATGATGATGCTAATTTTAAATAAGTATTCTTTACATTTAGCTAATTGTCGCGGTAATTAACGATTGCCAAAATTAGGAGGGTTTAGTCATAATTCAAATACCTGGGAAGCTGCATCTTCAATTGAATCAAAGTCGTCATTTAAATTCATATAAAAAGTTATTTGTGAGTAGTACAAGAGTACGCAACATAGTTAAATATGCATAGTTAATCTCTGTAACGATGTACATTGTATGTATGTACACACTGCGACATAAGAAGGCATGGGTCTAAATAACGATTGCAGTTAGACCTGAGGTCACAAAACCTGGAGATAAATTACAATCACAAAAATGTCATATTAATTCAGACCGCCTGTCAATTTGGTACTAGTTAGATTCTAACAGACAGCTCATCTAAAACATGAAGTCTCACACCATGAATAATAGACACACTCGTCTACAAGAGAGATATGTTTCAATACATCAAATGTCAAAATACAAAGACGTTACTTTTGTAAATTAGAACTTTCGTATTGGAGTTATCTGAGACAAACAGTCTTTAAAACAACACTTTAAATCAGCTATAATTATCAAAGCAGATACTACGTCTCGACAACAATCTAAAAACATATTCCAGCGTTATATTTTTATGTGATATTTAATGGTCATCAACCGAAAAAAAGATTATTATAATTTGACAGAAAGTAATAATTCGAAAAATAACGCATAACGCCATTACTCGTACGTTTTGTTCAACATACCTTTTCCACGAATTGTGTCAATCACTACATGAACTTTTTAACTCTTGGTAAACCTAAATGTATATACGTAATTACCCTACTATGGCATCGCAGATATTGTATTGACACAATTCTAAGTTTTCCTTTTCTTATAAAATGTCATTTAATGACAAGTAATTAGGAGGAGCGTTCAAATACAGACATTGAATAACAAAGGGTGGTTCGCACAAAGGTATATATACTAAATACAAAAACAACGCAACAATATTCGTGTTCTTATTTCTAATACTGTAGAACGAACAATAAACTCACAATCCACAGATATAGTTCACAGTGCAGTATTTAATTCCTTGACCAAGATAAGTATTCCAAAATACTATAATGAATGCATTTTTTTATTCACCCAACAGTTATATTCATGGCACTGTATTATTGGGTAACTAAACGTTACAGACCAAATCTTGACCCCTCCACCGAATTTTTGGGGCGGGGGCTTGGGCTTTTAATAAGCTCTTTGTGTTGTTTATGGGCATTGCTCTGTGTAGTGGTGTTGTAATGTACTGTTCTCTATGCTCGGAGGATAAGATGAGTGTTGGTGTCCTTGTCATATTTCCCTATATCATATTCGCGCCATTGGGTATCTTAACACAGCAATTTATTTTTCATTTGTACTACAATTTGTTACGTACACTATGGACAAACACGTAAAACATCAACAAAACAATACAAGCCTTCAGCGAACATTTTACATTAAGTGTGATAAATGATTTAATGAACTTTATATAACCTATATCGTAAATGACCTACAGTTATCTTTTAACAAAGTGGGAAACAATAATGAGGCTCTCAAAAACTCACATGAGCTTAATTAAAAAAACAGACCGACAATGTATCAATATACGAAACCAATACGCCGCACAGACAGGAGAAGAATAAAATGGAATTAACAGATCATTCACGTATGCCTCTCTCGGAATTCTTTAGCTAATATATTGCTTGCATATAATTCTGACAACTACAGTTTAACAACATATAATGGACGACAGAATGATAGAATGTAGAGTATTGTACATGTATAGGATGTTTCATTTATAAGACTCATCGTACCATTATATTCAGATTTAAGTGGCTCCTTAACAATCGCAACTAAGGATGGAATGTACAGTTTAACGATGACACTATATTTTCATTTCCTGGCCAGACTAATAGCTGATATTAACATAGATGAGATGCAGATGATCGCAAGTTGACCAAAAGTAGCACATTTGGTTTAATGTAGAAACTATCAGTCTTATGTTATACACTAAATTTACATTGGAATGAAGCAATGATCTACCGGGCAAAATTTTTAAAATACCGTACTTTTTAGTGTACTTACAGGACGAACATATGTTTTCAAGTCATCGTCTATAGTTCACATAGGCACAATCATACAGTTGGTACTTTATACAGTTAAACGTTAGAATAAAACATTTGTTTAATGTTGCACATCTCTGTATCCACGAAAGCTGTGTTCGCGTGCGTTTTCGTGAAAAGGCTATTTCTTCTTTACAGTAATATAGTAGGGGATAAAAGCGTAATAATAATGTAGACAGCTTGATTCTTTGTTATATCGTCTTATATTATGAAAGTGATGCCTAAAGGTCAGTTAATTACATAGACAAAAATAGATTATATATGATAAGATTACAAAGTGGTCATAAATCTTGTGCATCATTTTTGTCTAATAATACGGAGACTGCACTAATGGACTAGCCACCAGTACAAAACCTCTACGCCTACTAGTATGTCAAAATTATTAGTAGAACGTTTCAAGCTGTGTTATATTCTGAAACAAGAAAAGTTAATGCTTATAAACCATCCTACTCACGGAGCGTCACCAAATGTGAAATGAAGTAAAAAAACTATGATAAGATTCTTCCAATAACCACCATAGCAAGGCAAACCATATTATACTGTATCCTAGACATGGTCTGATTTTTGCCAACACGTTATGTTATATACCAATAAACCATCTCTGACATGACGTCAGACAACCAACTATAATTACAACAGACCACAAAACGACGGTTTATTCTAAATATTACGCAAATGTCAGACAACACGGACACTTATTGTTCAACGCAAACAACATATCTTCATTTGTGGCAACCACTTCAATCAAGTTAATTAATATACGCTTATATATAGTGAATTATGTCGCATATATATCAATGGAATGTCTGGCTGTCGGATGATACTTTGCAACGGTCAATTAAGGAAGTTTTATTAACGCCATTAAAACAAGATTCAGACAATACGAAAAATCTAATATACATAGAATAATTGACATTGCGGTGCCACAGCACTTGGTCATAAAAAGAGATTTGGGACACGGGGACTTGGTTTGTTTCATCGGTATATTTTAACTAATCAACAGTTTATTTACGAGCGATACATGAGTTACACCTTGAATACCACACTCATCATGTGAAAATTGTGGATGAACTCAAATTTTCTAGGCGAAAGCAAATTGTCTTGTAATCTTATTAACTAAAGTCACTGCAATGACTTGACGGTATTTAACTGTGTGAATACAAGCTTCAAAGATGACGTCGCTGCTACAACATATTCTAGGTAAAACGCCCAGGAGGACACGTACTTAGCTGATAGAAACCAATCCGGAACAGATTTCATGAATTTGCAATGTTACACAACCTTGAATTAAGTGCTAGCTTTTCTTTCATATTGCCCGTTAAAACCTTATAACGCATCTTATAACTACATTTGTTGCAAATGCCAACATAAAATATACCATTTTTATACTGAGATAGCATTGTACGATTTGTCTAAGTACCCAGTTATAAGTGCTTCAACGTGCGCATTTGAGTAAAATGAATATCCCACTCGTCAGAGTTTCTTTCCAATACCTTTATTCAACTGGTTCCATAAATTCTATACTAGACCGACACTTAATTGATATCCTATATACCCTAATGGATAAATGCCTATCTTGACAACTTGTCGATGAAGAAAGTTAGCTACTTCTGTATATGTAGGTCATTAATCAAGTTTCACTTCTTCATCATTGATTACGTATCGTGCATCAATATATATATACAAATATAATTCATATATGTACATCTTATCTGAGTCTGAACGTAGGCAAGTCTGATCATTTATACGTAAGCAAACATATACGAATGCCACAGATTTTAAATTAGCTAATTTGCTTATTCATACTTTGATGTACTAGACCCCACAGACCAATCAAATACATGGTTACAAATCAATGTGCAATAAGCAGTTAGCACAAACACTACTATGCACGACTTGGATTATTTAGATTACAAAGTTTTTTTACATAACAAACTGTACTCGTTAGTTGTGCAACAGATACTATACGACCGGAATATTTTACAAGCGGTTAGGGGATTGTTTCCAGCGATATGTTTTTCTCTATTTTATTTATACAGAAGTACACGATGTTTTTTACAAACACACTAATGAATAAGAAATCTAAAACGCCCATCAATTCAAATAATTATATAGTATTGCCTTGAGTTGACATCGTTTAAATAACTTTTTTCCTAATCCTGAAGCAATTTTCAAAGCATACCATATCATCATTGTCAACACAATGATAACTAATGATCCCCTAATTATAGATCGCTACTAAATCCTTATAATAATTACTAAACTAGTTAGGTTTCAAGATCACTTTGCCCCAATATTATTACGTACTAATTGCCAATTACGGTCTCGTCTTACAAGCTATATACAATATATAAATGTTCTATGTTTATATACAATACATATATCTGGCTTAGAATGAGAAGGGCGTAACTACAAAAGCATTGTTTTGAGAAAACAAGACAAAACTGTCCAACAATCATCTATTGCTTATGGTAAAACAAGCTTTTAAACATCAGTGTGGTCAACATGACAAGTACCGATTTTTCTGAAAATAGGCTCATTGGAAGCGCCTTATGATGTTGATTTTAAATATGCACTACTCTTATAAGTTCGTAACTGTTTCTTACGACCTTCTCATTCTATGCCATCCATACAACAATGAGTATATTTTGAGAAATATTAATTCATTCAGAACAATGCCAAGTATTGAGTATGCGTTCAAATAAGACGCAATGAAACATTAGTTGTTGTCATAATATAATCTTACACGATTGATAGACTACATTTGTTGTTAGGGGGTTATACAATACAAAATCAAATATAAGACTCGTCAAGTAAAATATATATAGTAAATTCACGGTATTTTATTCTTCTCAATGGTTAGTATGCTAATAAGATTCGTACAAACACACTTTAGATATTGAACTCACAACATTAAATATATTCAGTAAATCCATATTGTATACTTTCATTCCAATAGTTGGTATGCTTAAAAAATTCGTACACACAAACTTACCAAACTTTAGAAGAAACAATCACCTACCTGGAATAGAGAAAAGGGAAAACTGATTAAACCAATGACACGTTTAATATCAACCTTAAAAAATCAAAGTATAATGTTGGTCTAAACAATTGATATGTGTATAAACAACGCAATTTGTTGCTAAAAAGGATATCTGACAGGGAAGGTAGCACTCAACTTAACCAGCCGAGCACAGAAGACAATAACATCGCAACCAAACTACACGGACCAATACCCACACACGACACAACGAAATAATCAAAAGCCCGAGACACCGCCTCACAAATGGAGGATGACCTAATTTCCTAAAAATTAACAAAATCACGGAGATCCAAAGTGACCGAATAAAACGCAGCTAAGATTTGACCTAGTACCACAAGGTCTCGCAGCAGGAAGATCCAGTTTCAGACATATATGCCAAAACGATGACCAAAGCAAACAAGTTGACACCTTGGCGTATTAATCAAATGTCTCATACATAAATCAAATGTCAGAATCAATAACAATTTAGGCAGATTCAGAACCACCATGGCCATGCAATATCACGTATTATGGTAGACGGAAGTAAATAAACAATACAAAACTAAATATAAGAAATGTAAATGTATGTTTCTCATTAGGGAAATAATGATCTGAATATTTGGTCAATACGTGACAATTAGCAGTGTGAACGAACAATGAGTTTAAGACAAACACCGTTACAATTTTATTAGGTCAGTTACTATACACCCTGTGGGAAATTCATAACAAGTTTAACCTAATGAATTCGTCGTCAGACACGATGCTGCTCGTTAATCAATGTATTCTTACTTCAAGGACAATTGTCACTTTCATATAGAGTAAAAACTTCTTTTTTTCAAAGACATATTTAACGCTGTAAACATCACAAAAAATCAAGAAAATTACCCAATCAGTGTTCGATTTTACACAGTGACTGAAAGCAAAAATTGCATTTCGACTGTTCAGCCTCCTTACAAGAAATAGGTAACCTCCTTTAAAAACCAAGTTGTCGAAGTCAAAGAAACAAAATAAACACTGCTTTGTCCAAGCTAATCCACATCTACAAGCGCCCCATCTGCACCTGCGTACTACAACAGTTGGCAAATTTCATTAATAAATTAATAAATAAAGAATGCTACGTCCTTATCAGAGACGCTATGTAAAAAAACATGCAGATGTTCATCCATCCGCAGATTTAACATGCAACAGTAATACACATACTAGTACTAACTATTATTGCTGTGTGAATTATTGCAATTCTTGACCGTGCCCCATTGCCTTGTTTGTAACGTGGTGCATTTGTTCCGTCAGTTTTTAAATTTTCGCATTCATAGTTCATCTAATTAGCTATCTTTAGACTTGATTAACTGTCTGTGACAGGGTTCTTGTGTCCAGTTCTTTATCTGTTTGTAATCCGTTCATAAAAAATACGACACTTATTCCCGAGGGTGTACTTTCGATAATTGTCTGGGCATATAGGACATATTTGTTCGTAATCTGCTAGACGCTTTACGATTATGCAACAACGCACTTTAGCATGACAAGGTCAATTGATATTTCGTTTGTCTTGCTTGATTTGTACCTCATGCAGAAACCAGTCTACCGACTGACACACAGATTGACAGATCGACATCTGCAAAACAATATATTATATATTGTTTGAGGCCTGTCCTGGTGGATTTATTATTATCTGTTAGACGTAATTTAGTGTATACAAAATTACATGAAGGATAAGACTTTGTCTGAGCAGTGCTAGATTTTACAACTTAATTCTTTCTTGAACATACCAAGGACGCATAATATAGATTGCAAATAATTATGGTATTGCATCTCAAGTAATTTATATACTGAATTACTTTACTGCAACTGGAGCCGATTATCCAGTGTAAACACCACCCATGGCTATATCATTCCTCCTTCTGTTTTATTGCGAATACAAATGTACTAATAACGTATTGTCGTTAAGACGAGCTTCGTTATTACAAGCTCATTGCTTTTTTGGAGCAAATTATAAAGTCCTGGCGAATAAGCTAAATACATGGTATATACTTATATCACACTGCTATGTCAAGCTCCCGGTTTGGCTTGTCCCATGCAGTCTTCGAAATAACGAGCTTTTACTGTAAATAGATAGTATTACAATCATTTTTTTCACTATGTTTTACGATATGTGCAAATAATGATAAAAGAACGTATGGCCGCTATAAACGTTTGAGCGTATATAGGTTCAACAGTGAATATTGAAAAGTTAAGTCTAAGTATTTGTATATTCCTCATCATTTAAGTAATAAATATCATTATGTTCTTTGTCGATTGTGTAATATGTTTTGAATATAAAGTTTCCTATCTATAAAGAATCAGAACAGTAATGAATATAAATGCATAAATATATTGAAATTATAAAATGAGCGTACAGGACAAATGGGCATCAGACGGGCATTAACCTCACACAACGTAATGTCTGAGTGATTTGCATATTCATAAACTATTGAATTATCAATTGATGCTTGTCTGTATATGCAAGTTAGCTGTGATTGTATGGCTAATAGCCATACTTTACATTACGAATGTCTAGAACTTAATTCGTATTTGACCAGTCGTTTTATAATAACAATAACCTTACTGATTAGGGTCGTTGTGTCTTTATATCGTAATATAGCCTCTCATCAGGAAATGATTATGTCGTAATGATGTGGCCTTTGTGGTTATTCCCGTTCAATATTAGACGGCTAGTTAATGTGCGACGTAATAATTGGTGTCTGATTTATTTGATCGTTTTGTATCATTCAAATGTGATTATGTAGATACTTCGTCGCGACTATGCTTTTATCCCCAGAAGGATGGTCTAAGATGTTAACTTGGTTAAGTGCCCATTTATGATGCACATCATCTTGTTACAGGGTGTACATCTACGATGTTTGTGGTTCTTTTATGTTTCTTCTAGAAAAAGGATATCGATTTCAGAAGCTTCGTTTGCGATTTCTTTCATTGATATGTCCTTATGAATTTTACCTGAAGAAATGCATTTCGTGCTGAGCTGTGTTGTGTTATTGAGTGAGCAGTTTGTTATCTGAGGTTTCTGATAAGTGCAGCCACCCCTGTTTTACCCAACGGCCAAGAATAGCAATAATTACCAAAGCAATTATAATACAGTGCCCACCATAAATAACTATACAGACGTTATTTCCCCATGTAATTGCCTGTATAACACTATTTGCAGAACAGAGAAGTGCCAATGTTAAGATTATGAATATTTTTTCGTTGATCAAGTGTTAAGATAATAGATTGACTGCTACCCTAGATGTATAATATTACGTTTCGTTGTCTGGGCTGAAAGGCAGCTTGGTCTGAAAAAGACGGAAAAGCAGCCCCTTGGACCCTATTTATTTTAATTCAAAACAGTTTCATTGTACTTGTTTAGTTCAGGAAATGATATGATTGTTGCCGTCTGATAAACATATATTTCATATTTTAACCAATTATAATTCTGTATCTGTCAAGAGTTGTTTACTTATTTTTGGTGGACACTATATGTGTATTACGAAGATTCTCTATCGTATTATCGAAAGTACACCTTCGAGAATAAATGTCGTATTATTTATAAACTGAATACGAAGTCACAAAACAGATAAACAACTGGACACAAGAACTCTGTCACAGACGGTTAATCTGAATACGAAGTCACAACACAGATAAACAACTGGACACAAGAACTCTGTCACAGACGGTTAATCACATCATTACAAGCAAGTATGGTGAACATTTAATAAACAAACTTTCTATACAAGACAAACGAAAGGCAAAGGCATCAAGACAGTATAGTACAAGCATGGCTAACGACAGGAATTAAACAAGAGGGACGTGATTAAACAAGACTGTAGATACATGTACTTGCGTGGATAAAAGTTGGAAGTTTGAGTTTGATTTTGAGATTCCTGATTGAGGCCGACACTGCAACGGTCAACGCTCAGGTTTGTGTTAAAATTAATTGTTTATGGTCCGATTGAGTGAAGAGAACTGACGCTAAGTCGAGTATAACGGATGGACTGATGGGCGTACACGGACCATAACAACCATGATCAATTGATGGTCCGCTATGCTAAAATAATTAAATATTGTGACTCCTAATGCAGCGTTCGTTCGGCACATTAGCTGAATATGACACAGGGAGAAGCATCCAGGACGTACATGAAAATAACTTTTATCAACACTAATACAAATCGATCAATAATGCGACACATTTTTGCTTATCAATCTGCAAGTGTTTGCAAATGCATAATTAATTGCATTGCGACGAGATGTGTCTCCGTGGATATTAAGTTACCAACTCTTTGTTGTTCGGTTAATTCAATTTGTAAGGAAAAATTGATCAGATGTTTCAAAGATTCTACGCAACATAACTTTCAACATTCGTAAATACTGATCTAGCAAATGAAATGATTTCAATAAGTTAAGGTGAACGATCCAAGCTACTTAATGAAATAATTAAAATGGAGGTACATTGTAATTTCAGAATTTTTAACTTAAAAGCTGTATATCTTTTTAACACCCAATTATTTTAGCAATACTGGTTGTTTTTCTGTTTGGGCGATCACAAATTGGTTTATATTTTTACAATGTATCACGTTTCCACTGACAGGTTTTGCATTAAACATAAAAACACTGTTTCGTACACAATGGGCCATAACGCAGAACAGGTTATGAGGCTGTGTAAAACACGAACTGACGTTGATTAAGAACTTAAGGCCGAATGAGTTAAGTTCACTTAAAAACTTCTCAATTTTATGTTAAAAAATATATGAGTTTAAAAAGTGACCAATTAGAAATTATTTTGCTAAATGCAGTTTTAGTATCCTACGGAGTTCTACAAGATTATTTCACATATTGATTCAAGACCGAAACCAAACAAAAGAGGATTATATTGGTAGTAAAAGATGGGTGGCAATACATGTTGCTCGAAATACGGGACAGGGTGTAACCGGAATGTGAGGAAACAGAAAACAAGACCAGGGCCTTAATAAATCTATATCAGAGAGTGGTTCATTGACACGTGGTCTACCAAGCTTACTCCTCAATACAAGCATTCACTGACGGATGAGCTTAAAAAACAATCAAGATTGCAGCGATTTGAGTTAACAGCTGTAAGGCAATAACGCCACCATTGTCAGAGGAAGCAGACATTTGTGCGCCTTTTGCGTTCCGTTGTGTCCGTTAAATATGCGCGTATCGTCACTAACTGATGTATCATATTTCAGTGCGAATGGGGCTAGCAATATTTGAGAACCATGGCGATCATCCTAATAGGTTTTAAAGTAGGGCGACATATTTACAATGTTACATGCATTGAAATCCATTTTCGCTATCTTTAGGCTAAAGATATGCCAAATGCATGTTTTCCATTAGTCTATTTATAATTCACCACGGTGAATGAACTTTGTATGTTTCAAATCTCAAGTAGATATGTTATATATGTAAATTTGACGCAAATGTTAAGCCTTACCGTCGATATATCTCTAAACATATGGGAATTGAATCATTTTAGCAACAATCATACGCTTGAACATAGGTAATACACTTTCAAAACAATTAAATGGAACTGTTCAATCAAACGTCACAGTGGGGACTATTGATTTAATTACTATTAAACCCACCTGACTACGATGAACATTCCATGGGAGGTTACTAAATCCAAATATTCTTTATTAAATGGTACGGGAGGTAACTTAATGAAATCACTCGGTAGCGCTTTGCTTAGGATATGGCCATCTGATTTATGTTCTAAATATTCTAATGAAAATGCTACTTTTGATTATATTGTAGAGAAACAACACAACAAAACGGATGTTTGTTCTGCCTATGTATAGACAGCAAGCAGTCTCAAAAGTAGATCAAGCCAATAGGCAGTGACTAGAATTTATTTTTTAATTTGCTTTAATCATGGTTTTTCCAACATCACATTATTGTTGGCATTTCAATTACCATTAGAGTAACACTCGTCAATCTATTTCTCCGTTCGAAATGCTCTTTACAGCTCAAATTCCAATCCTTGAAAGCGAATGAAATTGAAAATTCTTACTACTTTAATTAATTAAAAATAACAATCGGTGATATGAAATGTCACAATCAAATGAAGGAACGGATACAATCGACAAAAATAATGCTCTCACTTCATCACACTGTATAAGAATTGCATTTATCGCAATTTTGCGAAAAAATAAACTACACCAATAATTATCAACATCATTGTACCATTGGCTGAACCTGGTCAAAATGTCATTGACGAATTGATAAATGTATGGTCACGCATAATACAAACATAGGCGTTTGTCTTCAAAATGTTATGGTGCATAAATCGGAAGATGACCTTCAGTCTTGACTTTCCTGCGTAAGCTCTGGTCCTTCCAATAAATTGTAAGATCAATCACACAGTATGACGTATTCTCACAGACACTTTGAACTGAGCCACAAAAAAATATTATGTATTACTATCATTATTAAACTGTCAAAGCACCTCATCCAAAAAAGCACTATTTCAAAAAACTGACATATGTAATCTAAAAAGACGCATTACTTTTTTTTAACAAAGTAAGCATTGCAGAAAGTGCTATTGTGGGAAATTACAAAGACACATAATGGCGAATTCTTGAATCCACCGTCCGAGACCATGCGCCAAGCAAAAGAAATTTCAAATTGTACGGAACATTCTATCAACCACTTGATAGTTAACTATGTAACAAATTTCTGATTTACAAACAGGCGTAAAAATATTTCACCATGATTGAAACATCAATAAAATGGTGAAGTTCAATACAGTATTCATTGTACATTTGACATATCGCCAATGAAATATATTACTAAATATGAACCAAATGATGAAATCTAGACTGTAAACACAGAAACGCATTATCAAACCTACAACAATCCGTCATGCTAGGTTATTACACTTGTAATCGAAACGAAAATAAAATACAAATACGTGAAAGATGTACCAGGTTTGATGTTGTGTTTATTCACAGCCTCGCTGGCTGAAACATTCCGAATGTTTGACCAAAGATTAATTGACCTGGATAGTTCAATGTATCAATCATTGTTAACCTGTACTCAAAACAATAAACATAGTTATGTATGTATTGTTTTCGCCTGTTGTTTGTGTGGAACTATCAATGATTATGCCTAACCAGATTCTTATCGCTTGGAGACCACGCCAATCTTTATATCCTCAACATAAACATATATGATCAACTTTTAGATATATCGTATAGGTATAATGACTAATTCTATTTCAATAACCTGCAAACCAACACGTGTAACATCAACTTAGACATTAGTAATCAACCTTTGGACATTACACTTTGACAATAGCTCAGATGTTAAAGAATAATGCGTTACTAGATATCGCGAACATGTTTATCATCAACTTAGACATTTGTAATCAATCTTTGGAAATTAAACCTTTCACAATAGCTCAGATTTTATATTGGTACAAGGAACTATTGCAGGAAATAACGATGGTATCGTTCAAGAACATCTGCTGTACTGTACGAGTATGTCTATTTTTGAATGTGTCTTTTCAATTGTGTCCTTATCTCTTCTAATCAATACGTTTTCTTTTGAAGACAACAATAGATTTGTCGAAACATGAGCTTTCATAATAATAGTGACGTTGCGCGACATGTAGTCCCAATTTTCACTTTTAGAATTAATTCGAAACATAACTTGTTACCATGAAGAATCTATATTTACTTATTGTTTGTATAAGCCTTACGCCTATTTTGAGTATAACTGATAGGTACGGAAATATTTATGAAGAACAAGATATACATATCATGTGCAATAATGCTTAGTGACAAAAATGAAACATACTTGACATTGCTTTATTTCGATGACATTCATCCAAATCATTCATCACAAGCCCCGGGTCAATTTCAGTGGCGTTTTAAATTCCCGTCATCGTGCAGATACAAGCGACATAGCTCTGCATTTAGGTTTAGGACATTTCAGTAATCAATAGATGTCATTATTCATGAGAATAAATCTAATGCATGACGGAAGTTCTTTCTTAATGTTGTTTCAAATTACGGACGTTGGATACGGGCACGAACGAGTCGATATTTCAGTGTAGAAGAACAGAAAATGCACCATCAAAGTATAATACTGCATTGTATGGAATGGTGAATTATTGACGTCAGCTCGAACTTGACTATGCATGTCTGAATTAACCATACCATTACGCTATAAAACTGATCCCGAGGATATTGTTTTCTTGGATCGGGTCACGTGCATCTATTTACCTACTAATATAATCTTACTTTTTAACCGCATTGTAGAGCTATGGAATCACTGACATAGCATATACAAGTTGATTCGGTTCATACTTATCCAAACCCTCCTCGAAATTTCAGGGAAGGTTTGGAAAAGTAACAACCGAATCAACTTGTATATTGTGATAGGTCAATGATTGGGATATTTTATTGGCCTGCCAAGGAATGCAATAATTTACCATTCCATACAATGCAGTATTATACTTTGATGGTGCATCAAGGAATAGGAAGTTGTCTCATATAAATGTAAGAAACACATTACAAGAAGGACAATTAGACAAACCAAAGGTTGCTATAATCGAGAAACCTAATCCATGAGTACATATCACGAAACTGTCATTGTTTATTAAATATGCCATCAAATAGCTTTAGTCTATTGAGAATCTGCTAACTGCAATGATATTTTCACCATATAACATTATTGCCAATGAGCTTAAATTTAAACACTTTCAGCCAATTGTTTTTATAAACTTAAATTAAGGTAATTTTTCGTTAAATATAATAATGAAAAAAGGGAAATTAAAGGCAGCATTAAACACGCTGAGCAAAACACAAAACAAAGAACATTATTGCATTATTGCATTACGTCTTACAATTTGTGAATGCTGCCAAATTATTTACGTTCAAAAATAAGTTTAGTTCTGATGCTCTGTATATTGTTTTAAAATGATGTACGACGAAGACTTAATCATCCGACAGCTCATCATACGTATGCACAAAAACCAATAACGGAGAGTAATAGCAAATAAGTTAGAACACAGAACCATCAATAACATAAGCTATCAGTGAATATGATGAATGCCCAAATTTAATTTGCCTAGCATAGATATTACCGAACACAGAACTTTATACTTTATTGTCGTCTCAACGATGCTAAAGTAAAATGGTAAGAACAAGGGAAAGTGAGAACAAAATGTCACTATGTAAGAACCCAGTAAAATTGACCTCCAAATAACATGTCAAAAACATGAGTCTTTATGGAAGCTAAGTTCATATTTAGTTCAAACATAATAATGTACCCGATCATTTTTTGTATTCTATGACACACATTAATAATGCAAAGTGTCCTTTATATCCAACCAAACGTTGCCAGTAATTGACACGGACAGTAATGAATATGACTTAGTGTACCCGAAATACTTATGATAAGGTTTTGTTCTGATAGGACGACCACCATGAGCATCCACACAACGTGAGCGTCAAGTTGGGAAAACAATTTAACAGTTACAATTCGATATAAAACCGTTTTAAATCTTGAAGTCGTCTTATTGTTTAATGTTTTCACCTAAAATGAGCTTCATTCAACTTGCATTATTTGCTTTTGAAAACTGTCACTCTCAAACAATACAATCTATTAAATATAACAAACGTTTAAACACTAAAATACAAACAGGTGACAATGTTTCTTCTCCCAGGCTTTTAATAATCATAAGAATTTGAGTGTATCTGACTTTGGTCCGCGCAGGCTTTTGGTGGTTATTAACCTTTACATTTGTAAGTCAGTACATGCGTTGATAGCACACGTAGAAAATGAAACTTGGCAAAACAATGACAGATTATTTATCAAACGGTTCATTTCAGTGCCTTGTAACATTGGGTTTCTTAAAAATAAAATGTTTTTAAATTGCACAACCAAACTGTCCGCTTTTCATATATCGTTGAGCGCACTATGATAAAATACGTAAAACATCAACATAATTGATGACGTAAACATTGACATGTTGAATTAATTATACAAGAAAAATGTCTAGAGCTTTTGATAAATATAACTTTCAAGACAAATACGCCAAATCTAATTCAACATTATATAATCGAACACGTAGTACATTTGTACAAACAAAAAGATGCAACTAATCTAATTAGATAAGATGAGACTACGAATGTACATTTACATACAAAGTGATATAAACGATCTATTTTATTTAGAGTCAATGGTATTGGTAATATGTCGACAGCAGAAGAGTACATGAAGAATTCAAAAAACCAATTAGTTGTATAGACCACACTACTAATTTGATCCAAAAAGATTCGTTAAACAAAATAACAATCGTATACTCCTTCCAAAAAGTCAAATAAAGGTTGCAATCGCATAAATATGATAATCCATTAAGAGTGCATATAAATTTACGTAAAACAAGCAAAGCCGTTCATACATTGAATCGAGTTACGTTCATGATAATTACCAATGTATATGTAATGGCATCTGGTGCTGGCTGTCTTTCCCGTTAGATTGGTTAAATCCTATCTAATTCGTATATCTATTGTTACTTCCCGAATTCCAAAGTATGTACCAGCATGAAAGTCGGGTGATGTATTTGACAGGTCGGACAGAGGTTCGGTCTCCAGAGAATCAGTATGTTTTGAGAAACATTAAAAAGCAACAAATCAACATCAAGACAAAAATAGGACAAAAACGTCAACTCTTATTCACTATTACACAATTAAACGTGTAATACAATCACAAAGAGGCAACTAAACCAATTATATAAGAACAGTCTCGGAAATGTAATCCAGCACATTCAAAGGGATACAGACAATAGCCTTCAGTCAACGTTATTCGTCTTCAGATGGCAGCTGGAACAAAAATTGAACGCCTAAAATTACGGGTGGCAATGACTTGCAAGAATACATGAAGAGCTCATGAACGAATATAGCTATCGAATGATAGTAGTAGCATAAAACATAAAACCTAAACATATTGACTTGAATAATTCTTTAATGAAATAGTATTTTCCATACCACCGACTATTCAAATTGAAATCTTATTTCAGTAGAACGATCAAGCCATTTAGTAAGTCAACTGTGCTTAGATGAAATGTATCCGCATACGTTATGTATCAGTACTTTCTCCAAACTATAGTTAAATCTTAGATTTATTGATAGTGTCACTTAACGATGCGTTTTCTGTGAGAACGTGTGAAGTGCTATTGTCCTGGTAGTACACAATATATCCACCTTTAAGAGCTCACAAAGCGGTTAATTTTAAGAAAATAACGCCACAACCGTGAATAAATGTATATTTTAGTTCATACATAGTGAGTGTTTGAAGTAAATGTTCTACTTTATCTATAGTAGATAATAGCATAGCAAAGGGACTGACTGCACCAGGTAAACAATGATAAATAACATGTTCGCGAAGTAGATCGCTTTTTCAACAATCATATCAAAAAATTACAAATATATACACTTTATCAAAACAAATGTTTGAACACCAAATGTTCGCTTTATAGCATTTCCTAATTGACTGGTTGAGATTGTTTTACATTACGTGCACATTAAATTTACAATTTTACCGGCATTATCTGATAATCTTGATATTTCTAAACTATTTAAATCCATCAGCTTTAACTTTTTGCAATAAATGTACTGAATAAAAGGTTAACAACATGTAACTCAAATAAACACTCAATTGAGAAAGTACATGTAACAGTCCAGAAATTGGTATTATATTATATCTACTACATAACAAACATGCAAGAACACACGGACCTAAATAACGATTGCAGAAACGTGGAGCTGAGGTCATATAGCAAGGAGTCAAATTACAATCACAAAATGACATATTAATTCAGACCGTCTATCAATTTGGTACTATTTAGATTGTAACAGACAACTTATCTAAAACATGAACTCTCGCAACATGATCAATAAACATGCTCGTCTAAATGTCAAAATACATAGACATTACTTTTGTAACTTAGAACTTTCGTATTGGAAGGCGAAATGGGGCGCAATATGAGACTATCTGTCTTTACAACAAGTATTTAAATCATATATAATTATCAAAGCAGACACTTTTTCTTGACAACAACCAAGGTATATATGCCAGGGTTATTTTCCTTATATTAGTACATTTTATGTTATCGTACATGGTCCCCAATCGTACAAACATTTGCTTTAATTTCATAGTAAGAAAATAATGCGAAAAATAACGCATAGTGCCATTATATTTTACCCACCAAATTTGTTCAACGAATTGTGACAATATACAAAATTAATAACCCTACTATGGCATCGCAGGTATTGTATTGACACATTTCTAAGTTTTCCTTTTCTTATACAATGTCATTTAATGACAAGTAATTAGACGGATCGTTTCAAAACAGACCTTGCCCAAAAGAATAATAACTGATAGCTCACACGAAGGTATATAATTAAATTAACACAATAGTTTCGAAACATATAGTCATCTTGTTAAGTCTAATATTAGCATGAATGCGAATGTTTTGGATGTCTATTGAATAATTGAATCATTGTTAGTCAAATCAACTATTCCTTCATATTTTGTTTCGATTATACCGATTTTAATTAAGTTTAAACAATTCTGTCTTCAATTACCCTGTCAATATCGAACGGTCCTATTCAAGGCCTTGTGATACTGGTTTCCCTAAATTGCACAACAAACTTTCCTCTTTCTCATTATGATGGGCGCACTATGACAAAATACGAAAAAAAACCATCAACAAAACAATACAAGCCTTCGGTGGGTATTTTACATTAAGTGTGATAAATGATTTACTGAACTTTAAATAACCTTTATCGTAAATGACCTACAGTTATCTTTTGTCAGAGTGAGAAACGATAATGAGACTCTCAAAAACTCACATGAGTTTAATTAAAAACATTGTAACAATATATGAAACGAATAAGCCGCAATGACAGGGGAAGAATAAACCGGAATTTACTGATCATATGCCTTTCTTGGAATTCCGTAGCTAAACTATTATTGCTATAGAATACTGACAACAACAGTTAATCAACAAAATAATCGACGACAGAACAATTGAATGTAGAGTTTTGAACATACGTATATAGGACGTTTCATTCATAAGACTCATCGTAACATAAAAGTCAGATTACAGTGGCTCCTTAACAATCGCAACTAAGGATGGAATGTACAGTTTAAGGATAACACTATATTTTCATTTCCAGGCTAGACTAATAGCTGATATTAACATAGATGCGATGCAGATGATCGCAAATTGACCAAAAGTAGTACATTTGGTTTAATATAACTATCAGTCTAATATTAAATACTTCAAATTTACTTTGGTATGAAGCAATGACTTGTCCGGCAAATATCTAAAAATATCGTACTGTTTAGCGTACTTTTAGGACGAACTTATGTTTACAAGCCAACGTCTATAGTTCTCATAGGCACAAGCATACAGTTGATACTTTATACTGTTCATCGTAAGAATAGAACATTTGTATAATGTTGCACATCTCTGTATCTCCGAAAGCTGTGTTGGCATGCGTGTTCGTGAAAAGGCTATTTCTTGTTTACAGTAATATAGTAGGAGATAAAATCGTAATAATAATTTACACCGCTTGATTCTTTGTCATCTCGTCATGTATTATGGATGTAAGGTCAGTTTATAACATAGACAAAAATACATTATATATGATAAGATTACAAAGTGGTCATAAATCTTGTGCATCATTTTTGTCTAATAATACCGAGATAGCACTAATGTACAAGTCACCAGTACGCCTACCAGTATGTCAACATTATTAGTAGAACGTTTCAAGCTGTTTAACATTCTAAAACAGGACAATATAATGCTTATAAATCATCCTACATATGGAGAGTCACCAGTGAAATGAGGTAAAAAAAAAACTATAATAAGATTCTTCAAATTAACATCGTAGAGATGTTTCCTAGACATGGTCTGATTCCTGCCAACACGTATATCATATACTAGTACACGTATATTATATACGAATAAACCACATGTGACATAACGTCAGACCACCAACTATAATTACAACAGACCAAAAAATGGTTTATTCTTAATATTACTCAAATGTCGGACAACACGGACACTTATTGTCCAACACAAACAACATATCTTCATTTGTGGCGACCACTTCAATCATTTTAATTAATAAACACTTATATATAGTGAATTATGTCGCATAAATATCAATGGAACGTCTGGCTGTCGGATGATACGTTGCAACGGTCAATTAAGGGAGTTTTATTAATGCCATTAAAACAAGATTCAGACAATACAAAAAATCTAATAAACATAAAATAATTGACATTGCGGTGCTCCAGCACTTGGTTATAAAGAGCGATTTGGGACACGGGGACTTGGTTTGTTTCATTGGTATACTTTGAACCTATCAACAGTTTATTTACGAGCGATAAATGAGCTACACCTTGAATACCATTCACATTGTATAGACGTCAGCAATTTGTCTGGTAATCTTGATCAACTGAAGTCGCTGTAATGACTTGTCGGTATTGAACTGTGTGAATACAAGTGACAAGTTATGCTTCAAACATGACGTCGATGGTACAACATATTCTAGGTTAAACGCCCAGGAGGACACATACTTAGCTGATAGAAGACAGTGCGTTTTAATATGGAACAGATCGCATGAATTTGCAATGTTACACAAACTTGAATTAAGTGCTAGCTGTTCTTTCATATTGCCTGTTATGACATACAGTGTGTAAAAATTTATTACACATCTTATAACTACATTTGTTAGAAATATACCCATTTTATACTAAGATAGCATTGTAAGATTTGCCTAAGTACCCAGTTATGGTAAGGTCTTGAAGAAAGTATGTTATTTCTTCGACCTTTATGGTAAGGTCTTGAAGAAAGTATGTTATTTCTTCGACCTTTGTATATCATATGATGATAGTAACTTTATGTCATTTGTGAGTCATCCCCCTTTTAAAGGAAGTATTACTATTCCTTTAAGGGTTAAGGACATGTGGTAATGGTACTTGACGCTATCCTTGTCCTAGTTGAGGTTTACATTCAGTTAATACCCCTACATATAATCAAATCGTTGTACACCACTATCTTATTGTAGCAAAGTATTTCTATATACCATGTCTCCAAGTTTTATCTTGCATTTCGTTTCGGCAATATGATACTGATGGGAGACTAAATAGCGTTGATAAAAATGTTTTTGTATATTTTATGAACATTGTATATTGTTTTAAACATGTATTAGTCGGGACTGTACAGCACTTTTGAACGTGTGTTTACATGAAAAAAGGGCTATATAAATATGGTATAATATAATAATAATATATAATAAAATATTATGAGTGCCTCGAAGTGTGCATTTGTTGAACTTGTTAAACAAAATAATTATCCTGCTCGTCAGACTTTCCTTCTCCTATCTTTATTCAACTGGTTCCATAAATTCTTTACTAGACCGACACTTAATTAATATCCTGACAACTTGTCGATGAAGAAAGTTATCTACTAGTGTGCAAGTAGGTGATCAATCAAGTTTCACTTCTCCATCATTGATTACATATAGTTCATCAATATATAGATATATTTATAATTCATACATCTTATCTGAGTCTGTACGTAGGCAAGTCTGATCATTTATTATTTTCCGACGTTATCTAATACGAACACCACGGTGTTTAAATTGGCACGACGTAAATGCTAATGCATGGTTTGTTGTTCTAGGCACCACAAACCAATCATGGTTGCAATACGTAGTTAGCCACAAACACTACTACGCGCGACAACTTAGATTATTTAGATTACAACGGTTTTTTAACGAACTGTACTCGTTGGTTGTGCAACATGTACTATTCGCCGGAACATGTTACAAGCGGTAAGGGGATTATTTCCAGTGATATGTTTTTCTCTCTATTATTTATAAAGATGTATACGATGTATTTTTCAAACATACATGTACTAATGAATTAGAAATCTAAAACGCCCATCAATTCAAATAATAATATACTATTATTGCCTTTGAGTTGACATCGTTTAAATAACTCTTTTCCTAATCCTGAAGCAATTTTCAAAGAATACCATATCATTACTTTCAGCGCAATGATAACTAATGTTCCCCTAATTATAGATCGCTACTAAATCCATATAATAATTACTTAACTAGTTCGGTTTCAAGAGCACTTTGCCCAAATATTATTACGTACTAATTGCCAATTACGGTCTCGTCTTACAAGCTATATACAATATATAAATGTTTTATATTTATATACAATACATATCTCTGGCTTGAATGAGAAGGGAGTAACTACAAAAGCATTATTTTAGAAAACAAGACAAAACTGTCCGACAATCACGCTTTGCTTATGGTAAAACAAGCTTTTTAAACATTAGTTTGTTCAACATGACAAGTCCCGATTTTCCTGTAAATTGGCTCATCGGAAGCGTCTACTGGTGTAGATGCACTAGTCTTATAAGGTCATAAGTGGCACGTAAGCCAACGATAAATATAGACCATTAATATAACAATGAGTACATTATGAGATAGATTCATTCATTCATAACGATATAAAGTATTGCGTATGAGTCCAAATAAGACTCAATGGAACATAAGTTGTTGTCATTATATAATCTTGCACAATTGTTAGACTACATTTGTAGTTAGGAGGGTGAGTAAAATACAAACATCAGATATAACACTCGTCATTTAAAATATATTTAGCAAATTCACGGTATATTCGTTCTTTTCAATAGTTGACATGCTGAAAAGATTCGTACAAACAAACTTACCAACATTTAGAAGAAACATTCACCTACCTGGAATAGAGAAAGGAAAATAATGATTTAAGCAATGACACATTTAATAACATTTCCTCAATATACAGAAAGTACAATAAAGGTATAAACGATGGATACATGTATGTGTATAACAACGCTATTTGTTGTTACAAAAAGAAGACATCTGACAGAGAAGGTATCACTCAAATTATCTAGCCGAGCACAGAAGACACTAACATCGCAACCAAACTACACGGATCAATACCCACACACGACACAACGAAATGATTGAAAGCCCGAGACACCGCCTCACAAATGCAGGATGACATAATTGCCTAATTATTAACAAAAGAACGGAAGTCCAATGTGACCGAACAAAACGCAGCTAAGATTTGACCTAGTACTAGGCTGCAGGAAGGCCCAGTTTCAGAAATATATGCCAGAACGATGACCCAAGCAAACAAGTCGACACCTTGGCGTATTAATAAAAAAATTCTCATACATTAATCAAATGTCAGAATCAATAACAATTGAGGCAGATTCAGAACCACCATGGCCATGCAATATCACATATTATGATAGACGGAAGTAAGTAAATATATGCTCCTCATTAGGGAAATAATGATCAGAATATTTGGTCAATACGTGACAATTAGCAGGGTGAACGAACAATACGTTAAAGACAAACACAGTTACAGTTTTATTAGGTTAGTTACTAAACACCCTGTGGGAAATTCATAACAAGTTTAACCTAATGAATTCGTCGTCAGACACGATGCTGCTCGTTAAGCAATGTATTCTTACTTCAAGGACAATTGTCACGGTCATATAGAGAAAACTATTTTACTTGAAGACGTATTTAACACTGTAAACATCACCAAAAACTCAAGCAAAGTGTCAAATAATGGTACGATTTTACACAGTGACTTGAAGCAACAATGCCATCTCGACTGCTGAACCTCGTAACGAGAAATATGTAACCTCCTAAAAACCAAGAAAGCAAATAACACTGCTTTGTCAAAGTCCCAACTGCAAATGTGCATTACATTTGTTTGCAATATTTATCAACAAATTAATGTCTACATTAACAATTATGAGAAACTGTGTAAAACAAACAGGCAGACATTCATCCACCCGCAGATCTAGCATACGATAGTTATACACATACAAGTATTGCTGTGTTAATTATTGCAATTCTTGACCGTGCACCATAGCCTTGTTTGTTACGTAGTGCATTCGTTCCGTCAGCTTTTGAAGTTTTCGTATTCATCGGCTATCTAATTAGCTATCTTCAGACTCGATTAACCGTCTGTGGCAGAGCTCTTGTATCCAGCTGATTATTTGTTTTTTGACTTTGTAATCTGTTCAAAAATAATGAGACACTCATTCCCGAGGGCGTACTTTCGATAATTGTCTTGGTAAATAGAAGGAACTATTTGTTGAGAATCTGCTAGACGCTTTACAATTTTGCAACGGCGTACTCATGCCTGACAAGGTCAATTGTCATTTTGTACCTCATGCAGAAACCAGTCTACCCACTGACACACAGACTGACTGATCGACATCTGCAACACAATATATTGTATATCGTTTGCTGTCTGTCCTGACGTAGTTATTATTATCTGTTTGATATAATTTAGTGTATGCAAAATTACTTGAAGCGCTAGACATTGTCTGGACAGTGCTAGAGTTTACAACTCAACTCTTTGTTGAACATACCATGGGTGCATAATAAAGATTGCAAAAGATTATGATATTGTATCTCAAGTAATTTATTTACTGAATTACTTCAGTAAAACTAGAGCTCATTATCAACTGTAAACACCACCTATGGCTATAATATTCCTCACTCTGTTATATTGCGAATACAAATGCACCAATAACGCATTGTCGTAGTTTGTTAAGTACTACTATTAGTTTTTTCACTATGTTATACGGTATGTGCAAATAATGATAACAAATAGTATGGTTGTTATAAACGTATAACCTATATATTTTCTAAAGTGAATATTGAAAAGGCAAGTCTAAGTATTTGTTTATTCCTCCCAATTGTCATTTTAGCAATAAATGTCATTATGTTCTTTGTCGAGTGTGTACTATGTTTTGTATATAAAGTTTTCTATCAATAAATAATAAGAATAGTAATGAATATAAATGCTTTGATCAACAAACATAATGATTTGAGTGATAAGATCTTACTTCTGTTAGTATCTAAGATCAAATATATTGAGACTATTAAATGAGCATACAAATCGGCATCAGACGGGCGTTGACCTCGCACAACGTAATGTCTGAGTGATTTGCATATTCACAAACTATTACATTATCAACTGGTGGCTAGTCTGTATATGCAAATGCAAGTTAGCTTTGATTGTATGGCCGATGGCCAAACTTTCCTTTACGAATGTCTCGAACTTAATTCGTATTTGACCAGTCGTTTTATGATAACAATAGCCTTACTGATTAGGGTCGTTGTGTCTTTATAACGTTATATAGCCTCTCATCAGGAAATGATCATGTCGTAATAATTTGGCCTTTGTGGTTATTCCCGTTCAATATAAGATGGCTAGTTAATGTGCTACGTAATAATTGGTGTCTGATTTATTTGCTCGTTTTGTATCATTCAACTGTGATTTTGTAGAGACTTTGTCGAGACTATGCTTTTATCCCCAGAAGGATGGTCTATGATGTTAAATTGGTTTAGTGTTCATTTTATGATGCACATCATCTTGTTACAGGATGTACCCTTTACGTTGTTTGTGATTCTTTAACGATTCTTCTAGAAAAAGGACATTGATGAAAAATATCATTAATTGCTCTGCTGCATGTTTTGTAGAAGCTTTGTTTAGGATTTCCTTCATTGATATGTCATTGTGAATTATACTTGTAACAAATGTTTCTTTTTGAATTTCATATTGTGTTCTTGTGAGAGCAGTATGAAGTCTGAAGTTTCTGATAAACGCAGCTTCCCCTGTCCGTTGCATTTATATCGTTCAAACCAAAGGCCAAGAATTGCAATAAATAACAAAGCAATAAAGTAATAATATTTGTATTACGAAAATTCTATATCGAATTAACGAAAGTACACATTTGGGAATAATTGTCGTATTATTTATGAACGGATTACAAAGTCACACAACTGACAAACACCTGGACACAAGAACACTGTCACAGACGGTCAATCGAGCCTGAACTAAGCTAATAAGATAACATATGAATGCGAAAACTTGACAACTAAAGAATATAATGCACTAACTTCCAAACAAGGCTATGGTGAACATTTTGAAATGTAAGAACATTTCTACAAGGCCGTCGAAAGGCCAAGGCACCAAGACAGTATAACACATACATGAGAAACGACATTATTTAAACAAGAGGACCGTGCATAAACAGTACTGCAGGTACATGAGTGGATTAAAGTTTTCAGATTGGGTTTGGTTTGGAGATTCATGATTAAGGCCGACGCGGCATCGACGAATGCTCAAGTTTGCGCTACTGGTATTTGTGTTAAATTTAATTGGTTAGGTTCTGATTGATACAATAGAACTGACGCTAATCCGAGTATAACGGATGGACTGATCGACATACAAGAATCATAACAATCATAATAATCGATGGTCAGGTATGCAAAAAACATTTAGAATTGTGACAATTGTTACACTAGATACTTTTTCTATAATATTTCTTAGAGTTAGCTGAATATGACATAGGGAGAAGCATCCAGAACATACATAAACAACATTTATATCAAGGCTGATACAAGTTAACCAATAACTGGACATATTCTGCTTGTCGTTCACTCGCACATCATCAAGTGGTTGCAAATGCATAATTAATTGCATTCCGAAGAGATGTGTCTCCGTGGAAATTAAGTTATCAACTCTTTGTATTTCGGCTAATTTGTTTTTGTAAGGGACATTAGATCAGATGTTTCAAAGATTTTACGCAGCATAACTTGTGTTTTCAACACTTGATAATACTGACCTAGCAAATCAAGTCAAAGGAATTAAATAAGGTGAACGATCCGAGTGTACACCTCAAACAGCTTTCAGTTTGATAACTAATTTTAGCACAATATCATAACACTAAAGAATAGCATGTACTTTTCAAGGGTGCTGATAAGTCCACCTATGTTTCAAATGAGTCTATAAACGTTTAATGTAGTTTTTGTATCCTAGAACGTTCTAAAAGATTGTATCACATATGGATTCAAAGCTGAAACCAAACTAACGAGCATTATATGTGTAGTATACAAGGGTGGCTTAATACATGTTTCTCGAAATATGGGACAGGGTGTACCCGGAATGTGAGGAAACTCAAAATAATACAAGGGCCTCAATAAATCTATATCAGAGAGTGGTTCATTGACACGCATTCACTGGCGGATGAGTATAAAATACAATCAAGATTGCAGCATTTGAGCCAACAGCTGGAAGGCAATAACGCCACCATTGTCAGAGGTAGCGGGCGTTTGTGCGCCTTTTGCGGTCCGTTGTGTCTGTTAAATCTTCGCAAATCTTCACTGACCGATGTATCATATTTTATCTCTAAGAAATGAGCAAGTTGGTCTAACAATGTCAGAGAATCGTGTCTATCATTCGTAATGGTTTGTAAAAGTAAGGCGACATATTTACAAAGTTACATGTATTTAATTCCATTTTTAGCTATCTTTAGGGTAAAGATACGAAGAAAGCATGTTTTCCATTAGTCATTTCATAAACCACTTATGTGAATGAACTTTTTATGTTTCAAATCACAAGTAGCTATGTTATATATGTAAATAATACGCAAATGCATAATATTACCGTCGACTTATCTCTGAACATATGGGAATTGAATCATTTTAGTAACAATCATACACTTGAACATAGGTAATACACTTTCAAAACATGAAGCCAACTTGCTTAGCACAATTACATGGAATTGTTCAATCAAACGTCACAGGGGGAATTGTGGTTTTATTATTATTAAACACCCGTCTAACGACGTAGAAATTTCCATGGGAGGTAACCTATGTACTCTATATTTAATTCTAAGGGAGGTAACTGAATGAACTCGCTCGTCAGAACCTTGCTTCGGTATTGGACACCTGTTCTGTGTTTAAATTTCGACGAGATTATTAATCTATAAATTCTAGTGAAACTAAAGGCCAGTTTTAAATATATTGTAGCGAAACAACACGAAGAAACTGCTAAAATTGTTCCGCGCCAGTGATCAGTGTCTGGTTGATACAGAAGGCGGAAAAAGACAAAGGGAAACAAGTCGGACGGTGCTTACTACCAAACACAATTATAAATGCCGTCCAGTACCGTTCCATGCCAGACACATACCATAGTATAAATATGGCATGGCACTGCATATACATGTTAAGTCAGCAAACAGTTTCAAAAGTGAATAAAGCCAATATGCATTGACCAGAATCTATATTTTAATAAGCTTTATTGCTAATGTTTATTTTTTCCCGAACACAACTTTATTGTTGGAATTTCAATAACCATTAGAGCAACACTCGTCAATATATCTCTCCATTCATAATGCTCTTTACAACTCAAGTTCCAATCCTTTTAAGGGAATGTAATTGAAAAATGCTTACTACTTAAATTAAAAAATAACAATCGGTGATATGAAATGCCACAATCAAAAGAAGAAATGGATACAAGCGAACCAAATAATGTTCTCACCTCATCATATTATATGAGAAAATAATATACAAACACGTGAAAGATGTACCAGGCTTGATGTTGCGTTTATTCACTGTCTCGCTGGCTGAAACATTCCGAATGTTTGACGGAATTTTAATTGACCTGAATAGTTTAATGTATCAATCATTGTTAACCTGTACTCCAAACCGTAAATAGAGTTATGTATTGTTTTCGCCTGTTTTTTGTGTGGAACTATCAATGATTATGCCTAACCAGATTCTTATCACTTGGAGACCATGCCAATCCTTATATCCTCAACATAAACATATATGATCAACTCTCGGATATATCGTAGAGGTATAATGAATAATTATATTTTTATAACCTGCAAACCCGTGTTTCATTTACTGAGACATTTGCAATCACCTTGGGACATTACACTTTTGACAATAACTCAGATTTTCAAGAATAATTCATAACTAGATATCTAGAAAATGCTCATCATCAATAGACATTTGTATTCAATCGTTGGAAATTAAACCTTTCACAATAGCTCAGATTTTAGATTGGTACAAGGACCTATAGCAGGAAATAACGATGGTATCGTTCAGGAACATCTGCTGTACTGTTCGAGAATGTCTATTTTTGAATGTGTCTGATCAATTGTTTTCCTTATCTCTTTCAATCAATCAATACGCTTTCTTTTAAAGACAACAATATAATTGTCGAAACATGTGCTTCATAATAATAGCGCCGTTACGCGACATTTAGTCCCAATTTTCACTTTTAGAATTAATTCGAAACATAACTTGTTACCACGAAGAATCTTTTTTTACTTACTGTTTGCATAAGCATTACACCTCGTTTGAGTATACTAAGAAATTGATAGGTATGGACATATTGATAAAGAATGAGCTATAAATATGTGCAATAATGCTTGGTGATACAAATGTAACATAATTGACATTGCTATATTTCGATGACATTCTTCCAAATCAATTACCTCAATAGAGTACTGCATAATGTAAGATAAGAGAGATGTCACAAGCCCCGGGTCAATTTCAGTGACGTTTCAAATTCCCATCATCTGGCAGATACAAGCGACATAGTTCTGCCTTTAGTTTTAGGACAGTTCAGTAATCAATAGATGTCATTATTCAAGAGAATACATCTAATGCATGCCGGAAGTTTTTTCTCAATGTTGTTTCAAATTACAGACGTTTGATACGGGCACAAATGAGTCGATATTTCAGTGTAAAAGAACAGAACACGCTTTTAAGAACGTGCATTTACTTCGCGTTTTATAGCTGAACATATATCATTCTACTTTATCCTAGCTGCAACTAAGTATATCAGCCTACTAGAACTCAAAGCTGGGATTTGGGCTTTTGAATTTTGGTAGCTTTAAATTTAGTAGTTCAGTGACAAAAGGTCATTTTCGCGTTATTCAAGTGATGCGTTGGCATTGTTTCGTGTAATTGTGCTGTTTGACATCTTCGTATGTATTTGTGCAAGGATGTTTTGGTTGAATGCAGCCTTCCCTGTCCAATGTCCTATTGCATTATATGTTTCATTTGTGCTTACCACAGTCCAATGTACAATCCACAACTGATATTGGGATATTTTATTGGCCTACCAAGGAATGCACTTCAGATTAGATTTCTCCCGGAAGGTTTGGAAAAGTAACGAACGAATCAACATGTATATGCTGATATGTCAATGATTCCACACCTCTACAATCCGGTTAGAAAGTAAGATTATACTAGTAGGTAAATAGATGCACGTGACCCGATTCATGGAAATATATCCACTGGAATCAGTTTTATAGCGTAATGGTATGGTTTATTTAGATAAGGATACTTAAGTTCGAGCTGACGTCAATAATGTACCACTCCATACAGTGCGGTATTATATTTTGATGGCGCATCAAGGAATAGGAAATTGTCTCATATAAATGTAAGAAAATTAAACCTAGAAGGACAATAGTACATATTCATTAAACATTGGGTGATATAATAGAGATAATTTATAATACATGCGTGCATATCACGCAACTGTCATTGTTTCTTAAATACTACATCAACTTGCTTTAGTCTATTGGGACCATTACAAACTGCGACGATAGTTTGCATCACGTAACTTTAGTCAAACTAGCTAAAGATTAAACACGTATGTTTCAACTAATTATATTTGTGCTTAAGTAATGTTCAGTAGGAAAATCGGACAGGGAAGACAACATTTAACTGAAACAGCGGAGCCAACTGTACAACAAGGAATGAATTTTGGACAGAAAATCAAACATTATTGTTATACGTCTTAAAGTTTGGTTTACTGACAGTCAAATTATTTACGTTCAACGTTTAGTTTAGTTCTGACGGTCTAGATATTGTTTTAAAATGATGTACGACGAACGACCAAGGCACATACCAACTCATCATATGCATAAAAACCAACTAGAACTATCACTGTCGTGATCAGGGCCCTGTCGTTATCATTATCAATAAGTATTGCAAGTTTCATTTGAATATCTTGAAAAGTTTTTGAACTATGGCCAATGTCAATGTTTTGAAGTCGAAAAAGGGGCACAAGCCAAAATTTATTAAAGAGTTGTTTCCCTTTGCTACACATGTGCGTATTGTCACTTTCAATATGTATAGCAAGTTTCATTTGAATATCTGTAACGGTTTTGAAGTAAGGTAGGAAAAAAGATGAAAAATGAGGAAAATTGAAATTTTACAAAGGGCCATAATTCTTACAATATTGTAGCTGGAGTAACATAACCTGGCATACAATAGTGTATTGTTGCTGTGACCTTATGTTTAAAGTTTGAAGTCGATACCTTTAACGGTTATTAAGTTATTAAGAAAAAACATGAAAAATGTGGACGGACAGACGGACGGACGGACGGACGTTCTCACTGACTTGACATTGTGGGGTTTTCTTTTGTTCATCCTTTTGTTTGTAAAACCCCATAAGCAACATTTTGCACCCCGTAATCAACGGAATGAATAGAATCTAAATATAGCCTATTGTTCCACACCTCATAACTACAAGTGGGTGAGTACGGACAGACAGACAGACGGACAGGGTGATTACTATAGGACACCAGCAAAAAATTTGCAGGGCACTAATTACAGAGAATGGCAGCAAATAAGTAAGAAAACATGCCCATTGATAACACAAGCTATCAGTGAATATGATGAATGCATTATTTTGCATAGCACAGATATTACCAAACACAGAAATTAATTTGCCACCCAAACGATGCTACAATGTAACAGTAAAATAGTAAGGACAAAGGAAAGTAAGAATAAAAGGTCAATATAAAAGAACCCAGTAATAATGATTTCCACATATGAGTCTTTATGAAAGTTAAGTTTAAATGTAATAATTGACCCCATCATTCTAGGTTTGGCAATTATGATATCCGAACAAACGAAGCCATGAATTGACAAGGACGGAAATTGATATGACATTGGTGTACCCACGAGACTAACGATAAAGTTTAGTTCTGAGGGTATAACAATACCACATAGAACGCGGTCGCCAAGTTGGTAAAACAACTAAACAGTTACAAGTTGATATAAAACCGTTTTGAATATTGAAGTCTCTTATTGTTTTATGTTTTCCCTGAATTGAGCTTTTAAAGTTTTGACAATAACTTCTCCATTTAACTTAAATGTTTGTACCTTATCTGCTTTTATAACTGTCATTCTAAAACCAAACAATGTATTAAATATAACAAACGTTTAAACACTAAATTACAAACTAGTGACAATGTATATTCTCCAAGGCTTTTAATTATCAGAAGAATGAAGCGTCGACACGTTTTTATATTTTTCATTGCGGAACAAAACACAACTACTGAGAACATTGTACTTAGTCAAGGACACGTACAGTACAACACTTACGCACGTATTCATGTTCTGAAGAAAGAACATTTAGCAACATAACGAAGCTTGTTATACTGCCACAAACAACTGATAGGTGTTTATCTCTTTTAATGACACCAATTAACAAAATGACTCTTAGGGCCCTATGTCGTTCACCGGTAGCAGTACCTATCGTGAAGAACTACTAAGAATTATGACAGTGCAGCCTCCATTTGCTTACCACGGCTGACCCAATATCAAACATGATCTAGAATTTGTTGATATCATGAGTGTCACCTAGTTTCATAATGAATAGACCAAATGTCTGACCTCTTGTATCTACAAAAGCATGTTGATAAACAGACAGAATGGATGGATCACCAAAGCTCGCATTGTCACTTTGTGGCAGATGGGCTAACACAATGAAGCTACAGGGCTAGTTTAAAAATGTGCAATGTTGTAACTCTCGTTTGCACTTTTGTTAGCCAAACTTGATGCATAAAAATGCTTGTACGTCGTTTTAATAGGACCTGGAAGCTGTTGGGTGAAAGTGACATTATTTCCTTGATCACGTTTGTGTTTGTCGATATGATTGCATTTTTTGTTATGTTTGATGTGAGAGTATTTTCGTGTCTATGGCACTTTCTAATTTCTGTTGAGGACTGCTTTACCTGTCGGATATGTTATAAACTCTCTTATTGGTGCACCGACATTTTTAAGCATATTACACGAACACACCCTTAGCTAAATAATTGAATAGAGAAGTTATAAAATGCATATAAAACACCACGTGGGAATGTTTGAAATACTCCGGACGTTGACCGAAGCATTGCAATTGCTTGGTACATTACGATCAATATGTGTTATAATAGTCATATAACAATCCCGGCACAACAGTTGAATGACTGCTTCAATACTGTATAATCGCAATATTACTAGATTAAATATATTGTTAGTTATAAGCAGTTTGAATCGGATTTTTGCAGCATGACGTTAGTAATAATTAGGGTTGTCTCAGATCCTAATCATATGAAGTTAGATAAGCATGTTACATTGTCTACTATTGATTATTGGTCTTCAAGAAAGGCGACGAAGAAAGGAGAAATCATTATTTATGTCTCTAGTGATGTAAGAATAAATGACTATCTGATCAGTGTCCACACCTACCAAACAATACAATTGCCGTTCCTAGTACCGGTAATCAACGTCTATAAAAAAGGCACTTTAGATCAAAGGCAATTACGGAAAGTTGCAGTACAGTGCACTGAAGTCTAGGGAAAAGCATTAATTGGCAGCTTTGAGTAGATGTTGACCATATCATTAACTGCATAACCGGGCTGTTGGCAACACATTATTCTGCCGTAAACATTCTTTCTACAACCAACGTCTAATTACAGAAGTCCATTATCTTTATTTGGTTTCCTCTTTCTCAGGCGCAGATTCACGACATTACGTATAAGAAAAAACGTGCACAACGCTAAAGGACTTGAAACATCTTCACAAAATAAATCACAGGTATTAAGAAAGGGCATACCTATTAACAATCGATCACTATCACGAAACGTTGAACTTACACAAACATCAAGTTACAATAGAGCAAAAACACCTGGTGCAATTGGGTGCATGTTGTTTCGCATTGAACCCAGCTACCTTTACACTACGTTTCATCCAAGTATCTCAGAGAAAACTGTAGTCTTCTGATATAATTTATTTTGTTTCCGACTAACTAACATTGAAAACACATGCAACGTTAACACAAACCCAAATATAAACTATAATAGAACTGCATACCGTACATTTATTCCGAGATATAATATGTTTAATTAAAATCACAATTGAACTAATAACACCCAAAATCCCAAGTCCCTTACATACATGTCATACAGAAGAAGTTTCAGAAGATACACCTTCCATTGAGTTGTTAAAAAAGAAATAGAAAATGTACCGTTATACATATAGAATAATGTCTACCAACAATACGAAAGCTTATACGCATAGTTTGCATACAACAGTCTGAAATACAGCTGTCTTTATTGAGTTGACATTTTCATCTTGATGCCTCAAGATTGTCCACTCAATCACTTGTTAATGCGCGTAGTAATCAATAAGCTAAAAGAGAAAATAAATACAAGCCTAACTTATATTTTATTTTCGGTCGAATCCTTGAATAATTAAAGACATAAGTCTGCGTGTGAAGACGTATACAATGCTAAGCTCTTTCTTAATCACATGTTATTACCATTTATAGATATGACATGATTAGGGGCACAGTTCGTCTGATTTGTAAAGTCACAAAAACATTGGCAATATAAAATAAAAGAAAAGCTCGAAATGCAAACCTTGATGAAGACAGTAAACAGTCGTCTTATCTAAATAAAATAATAGGATCATTTGCTGACCATACATTGAATCTACACCAAGTTTGACGCTCATACTAGGATGTCGTCGTTATTCAATAACAAGCAATTGTATTACGGGGTTTGTCATGTGCAGTAATGTAAACATGTATGTAACCACTTAGATGTCCACTCATTTATCAACTAATATACAATGTATTATGTGTCATAAGTGTTCTCCTTGTGAAGTTATTTCAACAAACACGTTGTCTACCGTTTTCCTTTTTAATTACATATTGATAGCATTATAACAAACTTAGCTTTATTACACTCAATAGCCTCCTTTTTACATTCTAGGAACAAACGTAGCTTTATTGCACTTAAAAACCTTCGTATGACATTCGAGATACATATTTAGCTATATTACACCCAAAACATGACATGTTAGTAAATCAATCAGTACAGAATTTTGGTTATTGAATTTCTGGTACCCAATACTCTCTGATCATGTAAGAAAATCGATATACCAGTTTCCGTACTCGTTCGCATATACGTGAGAGTTAGTGATAGATTGCCGCTATCTGGCTGATAGTGTATGAGAAACTATCTCGATGTCACGGATGCCATCGTTAATCATAATGTTATATCATACTTCCAGAAAATACCCGATTACATTATTGTGGTTGACTAGGGCATCATGCTCCGTCGGTATTGCTGAACTGAGTGACGCGTTACACTACATGATTGACATGTTTGTTGTTCTAAGAGAGCGTGCCAGTGTTTTAATGTATTATCCATGTTCTGGGAAAGACAAAACATTTGTATTGACAAATATACATTCAGTATACAACATTTTGTCCAACAGTCACATGACTTTCATATTTGGTATGTAGTATCAGCTAGTGGTCCTGTACCGCAATTTTTCACATAATGCCCCTTGGGTGAAAATTGGCCCGCCAGGGGATCACCAGATTGACATGGACTTATTTTTTTTGGGAACATAAGAAATCTTCATTTATCAAACTAAAATTCCTAGACATTTGGTATTTGGTACGTAGCATCATATATTTTTACTTTTTAGAAGGTATAAATGATTTCTTAGGTCACCATCTATAAGTGCATTTAGACAGATGAGTGACCTATAGGCCTTGGTCCATCTTGTTTACCCAGTTAAGCAATTGCAAATATTTAAACATGCCTGCATGTCAACGGAAGCTATGTTCATAGGTCACAGAACAAAATGAGATATTTGGAGCCATAAATGATAGATTGTCTTGAAACAGACATAATAGACAATACACAGTTTTGCAATATGAAATATACACATCTACAAACTGATATGATTAATGCTGGTACATGTACTGGTAAAATGCTGCCTCTTTTATCATATTTTACTTATTGGTGCATGTTTTCTGTCTAGCTTTGCAAACGTAACATTGCATTATTTTCCAATTGTAAATCACTTAGTACGACAAACTATAAATTGTCCTATTAGTTTTCCCCAGTGGCTTTAATTTGTTTCCTGCCTTCAAAATGAAATTCAATACAGTGTGTCATTAGCTTTCTTTATGCGTGCTATGAAAAATGAAAAAAAAACACATGGTACGTAAATTGTCATTAACGATATGAAGATGATACCAAATAAATCCATAAAATTAGAACAATGATTGCTTAATGTACCTATAAATCCAGGCATGTTCTCAACAGGTCAATACCCTGGTCATAAACTCTACGCGAATTCAACACTGTGGTTATTGTACTAGTACGTATTACCATGTTGATGTTACTGTATAATTAATTGTTGTATTATTTATTCGCATATCGTTTAGCTTGATAATGTTAAACAATACCCGACCTCACTTGTTACGCGGCCAAACAAACGAATAAAAACATAAACACCAAACAATACTTGTTACATGTGTCCTGTCTTATGTTCGAATGAGAATCATGTGAAAGATGTCATTGTTTTCATGACAGGTGAATGCCGTTTCTACGCGGACTTTCTGTGTGATCGTCCTTGTGATCCATTCTTGTCAGCTCTCTCCTGATATGTTTGACGTACTGAGGTGGCATACTGTTGAAAAAGGCTGTCGTGGTTTTGGAACAAGGTGTTCAGTTCCATTTGTTTCTTGTTGATATATGGTTGTTTTGTAGTTGTAATATGTAAATTATATTTTACACGAGCTAATGACATTGACTTTATTATTCTGAGAGAAGATGAAAATATCTGGGGGCTATCCAGGAGATGATGCATTTAAATAAACATGTGGTTATTTCTAGGATCGAATGTGTTGTAAAGTAACAATGCTTTTCATGGTGAAAATAATCTGATTAAATTCGCAAATATAGAATGTGTTAGTAAGGCGTTAATGTCGTGTTTGGAGTGTGAATCACAGCTTTCATTTTCTGTTTGGTAAATCTATTACAAACACATCGTCTTCTGTCTAGTCATAATTTAATAAAAATGTATTCAAGTTAAGTTTCTTAGAAAATATAATGTGTATTAACTGAAATTGACAAGCCGACAATGTGGTTTGCAAATATCGTAGACATGTAAGACGCGATGGAACGTGATATTGAGATATACAATGTCATAACGGTGTGGTGTTTTATACAATTACTGTCTAATATTAATCAGGTCCGACAGTAATGTATTTTGCCGTTATTTTCCTATTTCACATATATTTCCACAGTGGTCGACCAATACATAATGTTATAAGTTTATAACAATGCAGCACCATACGTTCTTGTAAAGGTTGATAATTTGATATACGTAAAAGGTGACTGCATAACCGTTAGATTAATACAGATGTTTTGGAAACGAGGATAGTAAGACACAAACCAGCATGACAAGTTATCACACTTGGATAACAACTGGGGAATACTGATAAGCCATCAAATAAATATGAGAAACGTAACCAGGAAACAGCACTTAACAGGACAAGAAACAAACAATGCATCATAGCAATGCACTGCGAATTCTTGCAAATATGTAATAAAAGGTAGGGCATAACAGTTTCATTAAGAGTTAGACAAAATGCCATGCAACTCGGATGATGGATATTGTGCTGACTTGGTCCTCTTGTTTACCATTCATTAATTTGCAGAAAATAAAGCAGCTCAGAACCTGCCTCGGTATTGTCAGTGAATGTTGTGTTAATCAATCAGGAGTTCTGATATATGCATCAGTATAATCATGATTTGTACCACGCCTGTACCATGTAATTACTGAGATAGCAGATCATATGATTGACAATTCAATAGTGATAACTGCATTACGGATATAAGACACGTATACGTCGGAATGATTAGATATAGTTTAATTGATTATGTAACATCGCTTGCTTGGGATTACATTTCAGGGACACTTTAAACAACCACATCTCGGTGATATTGTCCGTATAGAGATACTTTTAATCGAATCAAACGATGCATGTTGTTAATCAGTCCGATACGTGCTTTGATATTTATTAGGTACTCTATTTCGTATTTTATAATTGTCTGGGTATATAGAAGGACATATTTGTTCGTAATCTGCTAGACGCTTTACGATTATGCAACAACGTACTTTAGAATGACAAGGTCAATTGTTATTTCGTTTGTCTTCCTTGATTTGTACCTCATGCAGAAACTAGTCTACCGCCTGACACACAGACTGACAGATCGACTTCTGCAAAACAATATATTATATATCGTTTGATGCCTGTCCTGCCGGATGTATTATTATCTGTTAGACGTAATTTAGTGTATACAAGATTAGAAATTTCCAGGAAGGTTTGGAAAAGTAACAACAGAATCAACATGTATATGCTGATATGTCAATGAATCCATAGATCTACAAATCGGTCAAAAAGTTAGATTATACTAGTAGGTAAATAGATGCACGTGACCCGATTCATGGACAATATATCCCCTGGAATCAGTTTTATAGCGTGATGGTATGGTTTGTTTAGACAAGTATAGTCAAGTTCGAGCTGACGTCAATAATTTACCATTCCATACAATGCAGTATTATACTTTGATGGTGCATCAAGGAATAGGAACTAGTCTCATACAGATGTAAGAAGATAGAAGGACAACAGTACATATTAATTAAACAGTAGGTGATATAATAGAGATAATTTATAATACATGCGTACATATCACGCAACTGTCATTGTTTCTTAAATACTCCATCAACTTGCTTTAGTCTATTAGGACCATTACAAACTGCGATGATAGTTTGCATCACGTAACTTTATTCTTCAAACTTGCTTAAGATTAAACACGTATGTTTCAACTTATTATGTTTGTGCTTAAGTGGTAGGAATGTTCAGAATGAAAATCGGACAGGGAAGACAACACTTAACTGAAACAGCTGAGCCAAATGTACATCAAGGTATGAATGTTTGAACAGAAAATCAAACATTATTGTTATACGTCTTAAAGTTTGGGTTGCTGACAGTCAAATTATTTACGTTCAACGTTTAGTTTAGTTCTGGCGGGTCTAGATATTGTTTAAAAATGATGTATGACGAACGACCAAAGCACATACAAACTCATCATATGCACAAAAACCAATTACAGAGAATGACAGCAAATTAGTACGAAAACATGCCCATCAATAACACAAGCTATCATTGAATATGATAAATGCATTATTTTGCATAACATAGATATGACAAAACAAAGAAATTTAAACTTCATTGCCACCCAAACGATGCTACAATGTAAAAGTAAAATAGAGAGGACAAACGAAAGTAAGAATAAAAGGTCGATATGAAAGAACCCAGTAATAATGACGTCTTAATGAGAGTTTAGTTCAAATGTAATAATTGACCCAATCATTCAATGTTTGGCAATTAAGATATCCGAACAAACGTTGCCAGGAATTGGCACGGACGACCATTAATATGACCTCGTTGTACCCACGAGATTTACGATAAGGTTTAGTTCTGCGGGTATAACAATACCACATAGAACGCGGTCGCCAAGTTGGTAAAACAACTAAACAGTTACAAGTCGATATAAAACCGTTTTGAATATTGAAGTCTCTTATTGTTTTATGTTTTCCCGGAATTGAGCTTTTAAAGTTTTGGCAATAACTTCTCCATTTAACTTACATTTTTGTACCTTATCTGCTTTTGCAACTGTCATTTCTCAAACAATACAATGCATTAAATATAACAAACGTTGAAACACTAAAATACAAACTAGTGACAATGTTATTCTCCCAGACGTTTAATTATCTTAGAATGAAGCGTAGACAAGTTTTTAGTCAAGGACATACAGTACAACACTTACGCACGTATTCATGTTCTAAAGAAAGAACATTTAGCAACATAATGAAGCTTGTTATACTGCCACAAACAACTGATTGGTGTTTATCTCTTTTAATGACAGCAATTAACAAAATGACCCTTTGGGCCCTATGTCGCTCACCGGTAGCAGTATCTATCGTGAATAACTACTAAGAATTATTAAAATGCAGCCTCCATTTGTTTACCACGGCTGACCCAATATCGAATTTGATCTTGAATTTGTTAATATCATGAGTGTTTCATATTGAATAGAACAAATGTCTGACCTCTTTTATCTACAAAAGCAAAGTGTTGATGAACGGACAGAATGGATGGATCACCAAAGCATGCATGGTAATTTTGTGGCAGATGGGCTTACACAATGAAGCTACAGGGCTATTAAATGCTCAATGCTGTAACTCTCGTTTGTACTTTTGTTAGCCAAACTTAATGCATGGAAGTGCTGGTAGGACTTGGAAGCTTGTGGATGTAAGTGACATTATTACCTTGATCACTTTTGTGTTTGTCGGTATGATTGCAATTTTTGTTATGTTAGATGTGAGAGTCTTTTCGTGTCTAAGACATTTTCTTATTTCTGTTGAGGACTGCCTTACCTGTCGGGTATGATATAAACTCTCTTATTGGTGTATCTACATTTTAAATATATTATACCAACACACCTTTAGCAAAATATTTTAATGGAGAAATTTTAAAATGCATATACAACACCACGTGGCAATGTTGGAAATACTCCGGACGTTGACCGAAGCATTGCAATTGCTTGGTACATTTCCGATCAATATGTGTTATAAATGATTATATAACAATCCCGGCACAACAGTTGAATGACTGCTTCAATACTTTATAATCGCAATATTCCTAGATAAAACTTATTGTTACTTATTAGCAGTTTAAATCGGATATTTTGCAGCATGGCGTAAGTAATAACTAGGGTTGTCTCAGATCCTAATCATATGAAGTTAGATTAGCATGTTACATTGTCTGCTATTGATTATTGGTCTTAAACAAGGCGACGAAGAAAGTAGAAATCATTATTTATGTATTTAATGATATAAGAATAAATGACGTTCTGATCAGTGTCCACACCTACCAAACAATACAATTGCCGTTCCTAGTACCGGTAATCAACGTCTATAAAAAGGCACTTTAGATCAAAGGCAATTATGTAAAATTGCAGTACTGTGCACTGGAAAGGCATTAATTGGTAGCTTTGAGTAGATGTTGACCATATCATTAACTGCATTACCATGCTGTTGACAACACATTATTCTGTCGTAAACATTCTTTCTACAACCAACGTCTAATTACAGAAGTCCATTATCATTATTTGGTTTCCTCTTTCTCAGGCACAGATTCACGACATTGCGTATCAGACAAAACGTGCACAACACTTAAGGTCTTGAAACATCTTCACAAAATAAATCACAGGTATTAAGAAGGGCATACCTATTAACAATCCATCATCACGAAACGTTGAACTTACACAAACATCAAGTTACAACAGAGCAAAAACACCCGGTGCAATCGCGTGCATGTTGTTTCGCCTTTAACCCAGCTACCTTTACAACATGTTTCATCAAAATATCTCATAGAAAACTATAAAACTTCTGATATAATTTATTTTGTTTCCGTCTTTGTAACATTGAAAACACATGCCACGTTAACACAAACCCAAACATAAACTATAATAGAACTGCATATCGCACGTTTATTCCAAGATATGGTATGTTTAATTAAAATCACAATTGAACTAATTACACTCAAAATCCCAGGTCCCTTATATACATGTCATACAGTAGTAGTTTCAGAACATGCATTTCATTGAGTTGTAAAAAAAAGAAATAGAAAATGTACCGTTAAACATACAGAATAATGTCATCCAACAATACGAAACCTTATACGCATAATTTGCATACAACAGTCTGAAATACAGCTGTCTTAATTGAGTTGACACTTCCATCTTGATGCTGGTCAATTGTGTCTCAAGATTGTCCACTTAAAGTACTTGTTTATGCGCGTAGTCAATCAATAAGCTAAAAGAGGAAATGAGTCCAAGCCTAACTAATATTTTATTTTCGGTCGAATCCTTGCATAATTAATGATATAAGTCTGCGTGTTAAGACGTTTACAATGCTAAGCACTTTCTTAATCACATGTTAGTACCATTGATAAATATGACATGATTACATGTAGGGCCACAATTCTAAGATAATGATGTTACAAGTGATCGAGTAGTTTCGTCTGATTTGTAAAGTCACAACATCATTGACAATATACAAATAAAAGAAGAGCTCGAAATGCAAACCTTGAAGAAGACAGTAAACAGTTGTCTTATCCAAATAAAATAATAGGATCATCTGCTGATCATATATTGAATCTACACCTTGATGCTCATGCTAGAATGTCATTATAAGCAATTATATTACAGGGTTTGCCATGTGCAGTAATGTATACATGTATGTACCCACTTACATGTTCACCCATTTATCAACTGATATACAATGTATGTGTCATAAGTGTTCTCCTTGTGAAGTTATTTCAACATACACGTTTTCCTTTTTAATTAAATATTAAAAGCATAATAAAAAAATCTACCTAAGTGACACACTTAGCTTGTTTCTACCCAATGACCTCCGTATTCAATTAGAGAAACAAACGTAGCTTTAATATACACGAAAACCTTAGATTGCCGCTATGTGGCTGATAGTGTATGAGAAACTGTCTCGATGTCACGGATGTCAGTGCTTTAATGTATTATCCATGTTCTGGGAAAGACAAAACATTTGTAGTGACAAATATGCATTCAGTATACAACATTTTGTCCTGCAGTCACATGACTTTCATATTTGGTATGTAGCATCAGCAAGTGGTCCTCTATCGCGGGTGTTCACATTATGCCCCTTGGATGAAAATAAGCACGGCCAGGGGATCGTCAGTTTTACATGGACTTATATTGGGAACATGTGAAATTCTTCTTGTATAAAACTAAAATGCCTAGACATGTGATATTTGGTATATAGCATCATCTATTCTTACTTCTAAGAAGGTGTAAATGATTTCTTAGGTCACCTTCTACACGTGCATTTAGACAGGTGAGCGACCTTTAGACCTTTGGTCCATCTTGTTTATCCATTTAAGCAATTGCACACATTAAAACATGCCTGCATGTCAACGGAAGCTATGTTCATAGGTCACAGAACAAAATGAGATATTTGGAGCCATAAATGATAGATTGTCTTGACACAGACATAATAGACAATACACAGTTTTACAATATGAAATATACACATCTACAAAGTGATATGATTAATGCTGGTACATGTACTGGTAAAATGCTGCCTCTTTTATCATATTTTACTTATTGGTGCATGTTTTCTGTCTAGCTTTGCCAATGTATTATTGTATTATTATCCAATTGTAAATCTCTTATTATGAGAAACTTTTAGTTTATTTGTGCTTCCTGCATTCAAAATGAAGTTCAATACTATGTCATGACATACTAATCATTGTTAATATATGTATGGTGTGTCATAAAGTTTTTCGATTATCTTTATGCGTGCTATTGAAAATAAAAAAACAGTATCGTATGGAAAGATCTCATTAACGGTATAAAAATGATACAAAATTATTTAAAAAGCAAAGTAGGTCAATGTATAATTAGATACTGTTTGTGATCTGTTACTAAACGTTTTGTCGATACCGATGTCAATAATTGCTAAATGCACCTATAAATCCAGACATGTTCTCAACGGTTTAATATCCTTACCATAAACTCTACCCGAATTTGTCAGTGGTTATTGTACTAGTTACGCATTGCCATGTTGATGTCATTGTATAACTTATTGTTGTATTATTTATTTGCATATCGTTTAGCCTGATTATATTACACAATACCCGAACTCACTTGTTATGCGACCAAAGCAAACGAATAAAACAATAAACACCAAACAATAAATAGTTACATGTGTTCCGTCTTATGTTCGAATGTGAATCATGTGAAAGATATTATTTTTCCAGGACAGCTGAATGCTGTTTCTACGCGGACTTTCCGTGTGCTCGTCCTTGTCAGCTATCTATTTCTCCTGATATGTTTGACGTAATGAGGTGGCATACTGTCGAAATAGGCTGTCGTGGTTTTGGAACAAGGGGTTCAGTTTCATTTGTTTCTTGTTGATTTCATGGTTGTTCTTGTAGTTGTGATATGTGAATTATATTTTACACTAGTTGGTTGTATTTATTTACTTCTTCCTTTCTCTGACGTGTTATTACCACCATAGGTAACATATGTTTTGGCATGATTTAGAACACAAATAGAATGATTTCATTTAAGCTAATGACAATGAAAATATTATTCTGAGATAGGATGGAAATGTTTGAGGGCTATCCGAAAGATGATGCATTTAAATGAACACGTGGTTATTTCTAGGATCGAGTATGTTGAAAGTGACAGTGCTTTTCATGATGAGAATAATCTTATTAAATTCGCAAAAATAGAATGTGTTAGTAAGGCGTTAATGCCGTGTTTGGAATTTGAACCACACCTTTCATCCCCTGTTAAGTAAATTTATTACAAACACATCGCCATCGGTCTACTAAGACATAATTTAATCAAAATGTATTCGAGTAAAGTTTCTTAGACAGTATAATATGTATTAACTTGAATTGACAAGCGGACAATATGGTTTGCAAATATCGTAGACATGTTAGACGCGATAGAACAGGTGATTGAGATATATAATGTTCTAACGGTGTAGTGTTTTAAACAATTACTGTCTAATAATAATCAGGTTCGACATTAATGTATAGTGCGGTTATTTACCTATTGTACATACATTTCTATAGAAGTTGACTAATACATAATGATGTAAGTTAACAACAATGCTGCGTCGTACGTTTTTGTCAGTTTTGATAATTTGATATACATAAAAACAGGAAAATGACTTCATAACCGTAATATTAATGCAGTTCTTGGAAACGAAGGTAGTAAGACACGAACCAGTATGACAAGAAAACAACGGGAGAATAACACCTACTGAAAAGCCAGCAAAACCATATGAGAAAATGTCACCAGGAAGACAGCACTAAACGTTACTAGAACCATACGTATAAAACATCATAGCAATGCACTGCGAACTCTTGCAATTATGTGATATTAAAAAGGCAAGACTTGTGGTTTCATAAAGAGTTAGACAAAATGTCATGCAACTTGGACGAGTGTTTAGAGCTGTCCACGAGTTTGCCATTCATTCATTTGCAGGAGAAAATTAAGTAGCCCAGAGACTGCCTCGGTTTTGTCAGCGAATGTTGTGTTAATAAATAAGGAATACTGATATATTATGCACCAGTACAAACATGATGTGTACCAAGTCTGTATCTTGTAATTATGGAGATAGCAGATCATATGACTGACAGTTCAATAATAATATCTGCGTTACCGATAAAATACACGTATATACAGGAATGATTGAACACAGTTCATTATGTAACATTGCTGGTTTGTGATTACGAATGTTTGCGTAACCTCAGGACGGTACTAGTTTTAACTAATAGGGTGAATGAACGACATTGAAGGTAAAACAATAATCATGCATAAATTAATCAATCTTTATTCAATTATTGCAAATATAACAATACGTGTTTCGAGTTCTTCAAAAACAGACAATAAGGTGTGTAAATAGTGAATATTTGGTCACAATTCTACTGCATCCTCATTCAACTCATTGTAATTCATATACTAGTATGTCGTATTACCTCACGTAGATTTCCTGTACTTATGAAGGAAATAAAGATACCGGTAATATCGAGGAAAACAGCTCAAGTGTGATGTCATAAAGTATTGAAATAAAAATATTCACTGTGTTACCAGGCGCGTAGCCAGGCATACGCCCGTACGCTCGGGCGTAGGCTCTATGAAATAAATGGTAAAATATACTGACTCAAAAATGCAATAAAAATCGATGCCTCCCTAGGGTTATGCATAAATAATGAAAGCACTCTCCCTTTTGGATTCAGTGTATAACTCGATATTTTTCGAGCTCGCTTCGCTCGCTCACCAACTATCATCAACGTACTTCATCTGGTAGTGATCGAGAAGAGCAGTGTTGCATGCTGCCTAAATAAATAAATAATACTAACTCGCTCAATATATTTATTACAATATTGTGATTTATAAAATATGATAAAACAGAGTTACGTTTGTGTAACATGATTACAAACATTAAAACAATTCTAGCTCGCTACGCTGGCTCAGTACTTTACTAAGTGAATATCATCAAGTAGGGAACATGTATGTATGAGCTGCTGCTCAGGCAAGCAGTGTTTTTCTAGCTCGCTACTCTCGCTCACTCAGTACATTACTAAGTGAATATCACCAAGTAGGGAACATTTATGTATGACCTGCTACCCAGGCAAACAGTGTATTTTGTCTGACTCGCTTCGCTCGCTCAGTATTTTAATAAAGTAATATCATCAAATAGAAACATGAATGTATGACCTGCTGCTCAGGCAAATAGTGTTTTTTCTAGCTCGCTACTCTCGCTCAGTACTTTACTAAGTGTATATTCATACTTACTTACTTACTTACTAACTTACTTACTTACTTACTTACTACTTACTTACTATATAATCAAGTAGAAAACATGTATGTATGACCAGCGGCTCTGGCAAGCAGTTTTTTCTAGCTCGCTTTGCTCGCTCAGTACATAACTAAGTGAATATCATCAAGTAGGGATCATGTTTGTATGACCTGCTGCTCAGGCAAGCAGTTTTTTTTCTAGCTCGCTACGCTAGCTTATTACTAAGTGAACATCATCAAGTAGGGAACATGTATGACATGTAGATCTATGCCTGTTTCTCAGGCAAACAATGTATTTTCTAGCTCGTTTCGCTCGCTAAGTACTGTAATAAGTGCATATCATCAGGTAGAGAACGAGTATACGTGTTTGCTGCTCAGGTTAACTGATTTTTACTAGCTCGCTTCGCTCGCATAATACCTTTGTAAGTTAATTTCACGAGCAGCATGTTGCTATATACTCCCAAAAATAAATCTGAAAACGGGCGTACACTCTGAATTGACTAGATTGTCTTTACACAGACACAATAGTTTTGCAATATGAAATATACACATCTACAAACTGATATGATTAATGCTGGTATTGGTAAAATGCTGTCTCTTTTATCATATTTTACTTATTGATGCATGTTTTCTGTCTAGCTTTACAAATGTAACATTGCATTATTTTCCAATTGTAAACCACTTAGTACGACAAACTATAAATTGTCCTATTAGTTTTCCCCAGTGGCTTTAATTTTGTTTCCTGCCTTCAAAATGAAATTCAATACAGTGTGCCATTAGCTTTCTTTATGCGTGCTATGGAAAATGATAAAAAACCACATGGTACGTAAATTCTCATTAACGATATAAAGATGATACTACATAAATTAAAAAGCAATGTGGGTCAATGTATAATTAGATACTGTTTAAGATCTGTTACTAAACGTTTTGTCGATACCGATGTCAATGATTGCTAAATGTACCTATAAATCCAGACATGTTCTCAACAGTTCAATATCCTTACCATAAACTCTACGCGAATCCAACACTGTGGTTATTGTACTAATTACGTATTACCATGTTGATGTTATTGTATAATTAATTGTTGTATTATTTATTTGCATATCGTTTAGCTAGATAATGTTAAACCATACCCAACCTCACTTGTTACGCGGCCAAAGCAAACGAATAAAACAATAAACATCAAACAATAAATAATTGCATGTGTCCCGTTTTATGTTCGAATGTGAATCATGTAATAGATATTATTTTTCCAAGACAGCTGAATGCTGTTTCTACGCGGACCTTCCGTGTGATCGCCCTAGTGATCCGTTCATGCCAGCTCTCTCCTGATACGCTTGAGGTACTGATGTGGCATACGGTCGAAATAGGCTGTCGTGATGTTGGAACAAGGTGTTCAGTTTCATTTGTTTCTTGTTGATTTCATGGTAGTTCTTGTAGTTGTTATAGTTAATTGTAGTGAATTATATTTTACACTAGTTGGTCGTTTCTTCTCTCTGACTTGTTATTACCATCATAGGTAACACATATAGAATGATTTCATTGAAGCTAATGACATTGATTATATTATTTTGTGATAGGATGGAAATGCTTGGGGGATATCCGGGAGATGATGCACTTAAATGAACATGTGGTTATTTATAGGATCGAGTATGTTGTAAAGTGACAGTGCTTTTCATGGTGAGAATAATCATATTATATTCGCAAATATAGAATAGGTTAGTATGGTAATATTATATTCGCAAATATAGAATAGGTTAGTATGGTATTAGTTCCTTGTTCAAAGTGTGAATCACAGCTTTCATGCCCTGTTTGGTAAATCTGTTACAAACACATCGCCATCTGTCTACTAAGGCATAATTTAATAAACATGTATCCGAGTAAAATTTCTTAGACAATATAATCTGTATTAACTGGAATTGACAAGCGGACAATGTGGTTTTCAAATATCGTAGACATATTAGACGCGATGGAAGGCGTGATTGAGATATATAATGTTCCAACAGTGTGGTGTTTTATACAATTACTGTATAAAAATAATCAGGTCCGACAGTAATGTATTTTGCGTTTTTTTACCTATTTTACATATATTTCCACAGTGGTCGACTAATACATAACGTTGTAAGTTTATAACAATGCAGCGCCATACGTTCTTGTAAAGGTTGATAATTTGATATACGTAAAAGCAGGAAAGTGTCTGCATAACGGTTATATAAATACAGTTTGTTTGGAAACGAGGATAGTAAGACACCAACCAGCATGACAAGTTATCACAATTGGATAACAACAAGGAAATACTGCTGAGACAGCGAATAAATACGAGAAACGTTACCAGGAAGAGAGCACTGAACAGAACAAGAAACAAGCAATGCATAATAGCAATGCACTGCGAACTCTTGAAATATGTTGAAAACGTTACATTGTATTACTATCAAATTGTTATATTTCTTATAATGACACGTTTCTGTGGTCATTGGTCAGGGTAGTTTTGTCGTTGTGTTTCTGATTTCTGTGCTCGGCTAGTTGGGTAGAGTGCTACATTCCCTGTCGGATTTTCGTATACCTTTTTGTATTTTGATTAATGTTTCAGCCAATAGATACTTGTCCTCTGTTAGATTAAATTAATAATGCGATATCTATAATAAACAGGAAACTACGCAACATTTGCGAACTGTTATACTAGTAACACAGGCAGACATAGTACAGGTCGTCAGAGTGACACTGATAGGTTCCATTAAATATAATGTTATAGTTTAGTCCTGTTTCATTATTCGAGTTTGTGTAACCACCTTGCTTAAACGCGAACTCAATATATTTCTGGGAAATATCACACTTCAATTATATTAAATCGTAAATTGTTTTCTAAACCTTGATACAGCCATTAAATAGCAAAATAAATGTCTTATGTCTAGTTAAAATACATTTTTAATTTGTCATTTCAAACTGATTAAAGCATTTGGTGCCCAAAATATTCGAGGGTCGTTATTTTCTTGGCATTATATTCACAAGTCATGCACTTCGCTATTTTATAACCTTGAACGAGTTGCACTACATTGCACTGCATTTTGCTTACCATACCCAATTAAAGATTGGTGATGTTGGTCGGACTAGTAGGACAAATGGTTTCCGAATGATAACCACAGACCGCTTAAGCATTCTAGTATGTAAAGAAAAACAAGGCGTAGAGTCAGGGCATGATCAGCAGATGATAACAAGACTATTTCGATCTTCATCAAGGTGGGCATTCCGAACTCCTGTCTTACTGACATATTATTAAGGATGTCGTGCCTTTTCAAATAGGACAAAAAGTAAATATTGATCAGCCTCAGTATATTTGAAGTGTACCCAAAATCATCCGATACTAGTATATATTTATGGTATGTGATTAGGAAAACATGATATATACGCCTTCACACGCAGACATTTATCATTAATTATGCAAAAACGCGACCAAAAGTAAATATAGGAACGGAAATAATGTCCGCGAACTTCGTACCGCTTTTAGCGTCTAGATTGACTGACAAGTAATGTAAGTGGACACTCTTGATATGCAATTGACCAGATACAAGATGGAAATGTCAACTCTTTAACGACAGCTGTATTTCAGACGGTCGTACGAAAAATATTTGTATAAGCTTTCGTATTGCTAGTACAATTCATTCTGTATAAAACGAAAACATTTTTATTTCTTTTTAACAACTCAATAAAAAGTGTATTCTCTGACATGATGTTCTCCAATCTCTTTTCTAACACCAAGTAAACGCTAGAATAGAGAGTAGAATAAATCATGCAAAATGTATTTGAGGGTTGAGATTGGTTGTCATTTAGTTCAATTGTCGATACTAATTAATCGTTTTATGTTTTCGGAATGAATGTATGATCGGCTTTTCTTTATCGCTTATATTTGATTTTTGTTTACCTTGCATGCTGTTTTGAACCATGTTTTCAATGTCAAATGTCCTTGTATTTAGATAGAAGTTGATGAAACGAATGGTTGTCGTGCAATTCCCCAATTGTTCATATATAATTAACAAACAGTATGATTTAGAAATGATTTTTGATCGGAAGCTAAACGCTTATAGAGATCATTTCTGGTCAATTTGCTAACACAATTAACCAGATACGAATGTTTGTTTTTCAATAGCAATGCAACCTCGGGACGGGACTAGTTTTAAATCATAGGGTGAATGAACGACATTGACGGTAAACAACTTATCATCCACACATTATTCAATCATTATTTAATCATGCAAATGGAGCAATTCTAGTTCCGAATTGTTCATAAGCAGACAATAGGGCGAGTACATATTTCACATCGGGTATTAACAGTGAATATATTGACCACACTTCCATTTCGTTCTCTTTCAACTCATTGTTGTTCATAAATGCCTTATTAACTCACCCATATTCCTGGTATTAATTAGTAAAATAAAGCTATTATCTAGAAAATAGTTATTGTGTGATTTTATAAAATATTGATACGAACATATCCACTGTATAACACTGATATCTACAGTTGTAGACGGTACCAAGAGCTCAACAGTAACGTCATAAAGAGAATAATATACATAAATCACTTAACTAATGTGCGGGGCAGATCGTAACATCCAGACATTATGTTTACATAACACAAATTATTTTCGATTACTGACACCAATGACGCAAGGATGTTGATTGATATTTTTATCTGCGTGCCTGAATAGATGCTTCACTACTGTTACTCATTTCCATCGTACCAGTGATGTCAATGGTTTATTTTCACCAACTTAGCTAACAAAGCAGTGTGTCTTCCTGTCGTTTACCATTCCCTCATGTTGAACTTTACATGTAACAGAATAAAAATGTCTACTGTTTTGCAAACGCAAAATGTGGGTACTCAGACATTCAAAATACAAATTGAATCAAACAATAAAACAAGTCAACGACTTCCAACGACGCATTGTCTTCCGGGTTGTACGAACTTTCAAGTTGAATGAGGTCGATGTAGAAGCACTATAATAAAAGCTGCAGTCTGCAATGCAACCTTGTAAAAACTGGGTCTGGAACTGGCTTATTTTACATGTGTTAGTCTATACTACTTTATTTAAATATTTAAGGTTGTTTTGTGAAAAAATTCTTTCAACTTACAATACTAACTCTATATACCTCGAGCCTGATTGTAAACAGTGTTATATTATACACAGATCCGTATTATTTGTTCTATTCAATTTGTATCATCAGAGTATTGATGTGAGATTTTCGTTAATGAGATAATAACACTATTTTTTTCAAATTACAAAGTCACGCGCGTAGATTGGTGGTCAAACTATAGTAAAGCCGGAACAGTAACTTAACTTTCCATTTATTAAATTATTTCCGGTCACCGTATGCCAAACACTATATGATAATATTTTGTCAATATTGCACAATTAAAGTAAAATAACCCAAATTTATTTAACCAGTACTCAAACCGATTATTTGCCAGATTCGTGTATTATTGAAATATTACGAAATATATTACAAACATACAACCACGGTCAATAAACCGGTTGCACGTACAAACGTAGTGACCTTATTAAAATACCATGTACGAATCTGATTAAGGATGTTTATTGATAAAGCGAATTCAACAGTAGACCCTTGTATCATATCGTTCATGTATTCTAATGTTTCATCCATTGTAATATATAATAGCCGATTCTAAGCTATAATCTGAACTCTTAACACGGAATGTGATCGATAGAAAATGGTGATGACCTATTTTCCTAAACTCATTAAAAACACTTTTGCAAAACAAATGAAAAACAAATACAATTAGCGAATGTTTAAAAGAAAACTTTCTTCTCGATCAATTCAATTGCTATCCAACATAACACATTTTAATGTTGTACTAATAAATTAATGATTAAATTACAACGAACTGCCTCATTAATCATCTTACATAAGACAAGTACTTCTGTGGCACACTGTTCTCGTTACGTAAGTGTAAATCTTTACAGATATATCGTATTGGCGGAGCTTTCAACAGACATCGAATTATAGTAGAAATCGACGCTACTAATTTAATCAGATAAACAGCTTTGATGATGACAATACTCGGGTACAAACATCGGAAATCCGGTATAATCTTACTTGATTAGGAAAATCAATGGAAAATGCAAACGATGTACATTTACGTTTTTATCAGTAGAATAACATCGGTAAGATTGTACTTTTGACATTGAATTGTCGCGTCACACATTCATTGACTTCTGTGAACTTGCTTGATTAGGTGTAATGATAATACAAACATGTACATGATCGCAATCACTTATATGTCTTGTACTGTCGTGGATATACGTAGTGTCCACCAACATGTAACATAGCAGACATAGAAGACAGCAATCAATGGCACAGCAAGAATTGCACTAGGAGAAAAGTAATCAGGGGTAGCAATGAAAAACGCAACCACTATGAATATGTATACCATTTCGACTATTCAAATAAAATATACTCAGTAAATCCAAATACCACTATGTCATTGCAATGGTTGATATGCTGAAAAGATTGGTACAAATAAACTTACCAACATTTAGAAGAAATAATCACCTACCTGGAATAGATAAAGGGAAAATAATGCTTAAATTATTGGTAAAATAACCACAATTTAAATGTGCTAAATATAGAATCAACGTCTAATCAGTGGACTTACATAAACACATGGTAATGACGGAAACAGGACTAGAGTTTTTCCTTCTACAGCCTCACTTATAACTATCATAATATCAAATATAATCTCAAAAACACAAACAGACTATACTTAACTTATCAATTTTCAAAACTGTATTGGAAACACCAATGCAATTCGACGCACAGAAATGTAAAGTTCTGTTCCTGATACTTGACATATTGATTCACTTTTGATACAAGGACATTCAGCAACATCATGAAGCTAATTGTATTGCCACAAACAATGGGTTTGTTCTGAACGTTTTTATTTACAATCATTACAAAGAATGTATGAAGCTACAGGGAAATTAAATGTACAGTGTTGTACAACTCAGTTATACTTTTATAAATTCAAATTGCAATTGTCATGATTTCAAGGATCACTTGCAGTCTTTTTAATATTTTTGGTGTGTTTGTCTTTTTTGTTCATTTCGCGCTCTATTATTTCTATTGAGAAAACTGTCTTCGTGCCACACATGTTGTTAACTCACTTATTAAGTTATTAGGGCATCTATGTATATTAAACTAGCATAAATTTAGCGAAACTATATCCTGCAGATGACTTAAAAATAAAATACATCACAAAATCATACTGACAGAAATACGCTGGCTATTGACCGAAATATTGCAATTACTTGGCACATTTCCAATCAATAAACCTTATAATAATTACGCAAAAATCAGTTGAATGACTGATTTAAAACAGTATAATCACGGTATTCATAGATAAACTATTGTTAGTAAAGAGCAGTTTAAATCGGATATCTTGCAACATGCCGTTGGTAATAAATAGGTATATCTTCGATCCTAGTCATATAAAGTTAAATTACCATGTAACACTGTCTGCAATTGATCCCCGGTTTCAGACGATGCCATGAAAGAAGACGAATTATTATTTCTGTTATTAATGATGTAATAAGAATCGACGCCCTGACCAGCTCCCACTCCTATTAAACGATACAATTCTTAGCACCATGAGTTCAAAAATAATGAGGCACTCATTCCCGATGGTGAACTTTCGATTATTGTCTGGGTATATAGAAGGACGTAATTGTTCGTAATCTGCTAGACGTTTTACTATGTGGCAACAGCATACTCTAGCCTGACAAGGTCAATTGTCATTTAATACCTCTTGCAGAAACAAGTCTACCGACTGACACACAGACTGACTGATCGACATGTGCCCAACAATATATTATATATTGTTTGATGCCTGTCCTGACGAACTTATTATTATCTGTAAGATGTAATTTAGTGTATGAGAAAGTACTTGAAGCGCTAGACATTGTCTGAGCAGAGCTAGAGTTTACAGTTTAACTCTTTGTTGAGCATACCATGGCCGCATTATATAGATTTCAAATTATGGTATCGCATCTCTAGAAATTTATGTACTGAATTACTTCACTGCAACTAAAGCCGAATATCCACTGTAAACACCACCTATGGCTATATTATTCCTCCTTCTGTACTAATAACGTATTGTCGTAGTTTGTTAAGTATTACTATCCGTTTGTTTTCACTATGTTACACGGTATGTGCAAAAATGATAAAAGAACGTTTTGTTGTTATAAAATCATAAGCCAATATATTTTCTACAGTGAATATTGAAAAGGTAAGTCTAAGTATTTGTATATTCCTCTCCATTTTCATTTTAGTAATACATGTCATTATGTTCTTTGTCGATTGTGTGATATGTTTTGAATATAAAGTTTTCTATCTATAAATATTCAAAAAAGTTAAGAATATAAATGCGTCGATCAACTAACATAATAATTTGAATGATAAGATCTTTTTTTGAAAGTATCTAAGATCAAATATATTGTGATTTTAAAGTGATCATACAAGACAAATGGGCATCAGACGGGCATTAACCTCGCACCACGTAATGTCTGAGTGATTTGCATATTCACAAACTATTAAATTATCAACTGTTGGCTAGTCTGTATATGCAAGTTAGCTTTGATTGTATGGCCGATAGCCATACTTTCCATTACTAATGTCTCGAACTTAATTCGTATTTGACCAGTCGATGTAAGATAACAATAGCGTTACTGATTAGGGTCGTTGTGTCTTTATAACGCTATAATTAATGCCTCTCATCAGGAAATGATTATGTCGTAATAATGTGGCCTTTGTGGTCATTGTGGTTATTCCTGTTCAATATAAGATGGCTACATGTAGTTAATGTGCGACGTAATAATTGGTGTCTGATTTATTTGCTCGTTTTGTATCATTCAAAATGTGATTTTGTCGAGACTATACTTTTATCCCCAGAAGGATGGTCTATGATGTTAAATCGGTTTAGTGTTCATTTTATGATGCACGTCATCTTGTTACAGGATGTACATCTACGATGTATGTGATTCTTGTACGATTCTTCGGGAAAAAGGATATTGATGAAACATATCATTAATTATTCTGCTGCATGTTTTGTAGAAGCTTTGTTAAGGATTTCCTTCATTGATATGTCATTGTGAATTGTTCTTGGAACAAATATTTCTTTGTGAATGTCGTATCGTGTTCTTGTGTGAGCAGTATGTTGTCTGAGGTTTCTGAAAAATGCAGCCTCCCCTGCCCAATGTATTTATATCGTTTTACCCCAACGGCCAAAAATTGCAATAAATAACAAATAAAGTGATAATATGTGCATTACGAAGATTCTATATAGAATTATCGAAAGTACACATTCGGGAATAAATGTCGAATTATTTATAAACGGATTACAAAATCACACAGGGACAAACAAATGGACACAAGAACACTAGTCACAGACGGTCAATTGAGTCTGAACTTAGTTTATAAGATAACATATGAATGCGGAAACTTGACAACTGACGAAATGAATGCACTACGTTACAAACAAGGCTATGGTGAACATTTTGAAACAAACGATCATTTCTACAAGGCAGTCGAAAGGCAAAGGTACCAAGACAGTAAAATGCATGAGAAACAACATTATATAAACAAGAGGACCGTGCATAAACAAGACTGCAGGTACATGAGTGGATTAAAGTTTTATGATTGGGTTTGATTTGGATATTCATTATTGAGGCCGATGCGGCATCGGCCAATGCTCAAGTCTTGCGCTACTGGTATTGATATTAAAATCAGTTGGTTAGGTTCTGATTGAAACAATAGAGCTGACACTAAGCCGAGTATAACGGGTGGACAAATGGGCGTAAATGAATCATAACAATAATGATTAATTGATGGTCCGGTAAGCTAACATAATTTTAAATTGGGACAATTGTTACTTTGTAGTTTAATGTGTGATGAACCGTACCTATTAGATGAATAGGACATAGGGAGAAGCATCCAGAACATACATGGACAGCATTTATATCAAGGCTGATACAAGACAACCAATCATTCGACACATTCTGCTTGTCTTTCACTCACACATCATCAAATGTTTGCAAATGCATAATTAATTGCATTCCGCAGAGATGTGTCTCCGTGGAAATTGTATTACCAACTCTTTGTATTTCGGTTAATTTGTTTTTGTAAGGGACATTTGATCAGATGTTTCAAAGATTCTACGCAGCATAACTTGTGTTTTCAGCATTCAAAAATACTGATCTAGCAAATTAAGTGAAAGGAATTAAATAAGTTAAAGTGAACGATACAAGCGTACACTTCAACCTGTCTTCACAACACTTTGATAACTGATTTTAAGCACATTGATATGCTCAGTACATCTAGAAACGCAACGTTTTCATACTTGATTTTTTCTTACTTCCATTGCTCATACATGTTTTAATTTTGTGTAATAATATTGTATAATCGTGTAGGAACTTGGCTATTGTCCAAATTTTATCGATCGGGTTACGTAACTCCCGTGCGTCAAGAAAATCGTAAAACGCACGAATTCCACGTGCACCATTTATGCATGATGATTTTGGTGCAAATTGCTTCGAATCCTTTGTAAGGTTTACCAATGGCAAGAAAATCACAAAAGAAAAGTTCTAGGCTTCAGAACAAAAATATCAGGATAGTCCGAACATGGGTCAAATCAAGCGATTCGGATGCCTATGACAGAGACGTCAACTGGGAGGTTTCACTTTGGCTAAAATGCCATGAACCGACAATGTTTCATCTGGAGACACTCTACTAGCACTTTGGCACCGTTTACAACCACCCATGTCCATGTCATCCATGTGAAACAACTCTCCGACAGGACCAGTAACTCCACATGTACCATCTCTAGGCAAAGTTCACAACTGGTTCAAACACTTCTAATCAATTTGTTGGACGTCATGCATATGTAATAAATCAATAATTAAATAATATTTTATCTTTTACTTAGAACAACGATTCTGAAAAAAATGGATTTTACCAAGTTGTGTTTCGTTACTTTTTAGCCGTACTATACACACAAGCGTTATTCAATTGCATCAAAAGCACTGTATGAAAACAATGTTACAGTTGCATTGTTCATGGAATAAAATGTCATCAAGTAAATACAGTTTGGTTGCCAATCATACAAAGTTTGAAAAGTGTTGACAGAAACCCCAGTGTTGCGTTTCTAGATGTACTCAGTATATAACACTAAAGAACTTGTCAAGGGTGCCGACAATTTTAACTTTGTTTCAAATGAGTCTATAAATGTTTCAGTGCGGTTAATATAGCTTAAGTATCCTACAAAGTTCTACAAGATTGTATCACATATGGATTCAAAGCCAAAACCAAACCACACGAGCATTATATGTGTAGTATACGAGTGGTGGGTCAATACATGTTGCTCGAAATACGGGACAGGGTGCACCCGGAATGTGAGGTAACTCAAAATAATACCAGGACCTCAATAAATCTATATCAGAGAGTGGTTCATTGACACGCATTCACTGATGGATTAGCATAAATACAACCAAGATTGTAGCGAATTGAGTTAACAGTTGTAAGGCAATAACGCCACCATTGTTATAGGTAGTGGACATTCGTGCGCCTTTCGCGTTCCTTTGTGTTTGTTAAATCTTCGCGTATCTTCACTAACCGATGTATCATATTTTACCTCTTAGAAATGTGCAAGTTGGTCTATCAATGTTTGAGGATACTGTCTATCAGTCGTAATAGTTTGTTAAAGTAAGGCGACATATGCACGATGTTACATCTATTTAATTCCATTTTTCTCTATCTCAAGGGTATAGGTACGCTAAATGCATGTTTTTCATAAGTCAATTCATAAATCACTTCGGTGAATGAACATTTTATGTTTCAAATCTCAAGTAGATATGTTACATATGAAAATAAAGAGCAAATGCAAAAGTCTTACAGTCGACTTATCTCTGAACATTTGGGAATTGAATAATGTTTTTAAGTAAGCATAGGTAATAGACTTTCAGAACACGTAGACAACTTGCTAAGCACAATTACATTTTCAATCAAACGTCAGAGGGAGAACTATTGGTTTAGTTTCAAGTCTGTATCAAACTGTTTTGAATATTCAAGTCGTCTTATTATTTAACGTTTTCACTATATTGAGCTTTTAAAGCTACGGCAATAACTTCTCCATTCAATTTGCCGTTTTATGCTTTTGCTACTGTCATTCACAAACAATACAATGCATTAAATATAACAAACGTTGAAACACTAAAATACAAACTAATGACAATGTTATTCTCCCAGGCTTTTAATTATAGAAGAATGAAGCGTAGACACGTTTTTATATTTCTCATTGCGGAACAAAACACAACTACTGCGAACATTGTACTTAGTCAAGGACACATACAGTACAACACTTACGCACGTATTCATGTTCTGAAGAAAGAACATTTAGCAACATAATGAAGCTTGTTATACTGCCACAAACAACTGATTGGTGTTCATCTCTTCAAATGACAGCAATTAACAAAATGATCCTTAGGGCCCTATGTCGTTCACCGGTAGCAGTACCTATCGTGAATAACTACTAAGAAATATGACATTGCAGCCTCGATTTGTTTATCACGGCTGACCCAATATCGAACATGATCTAGAGTTTTATATGAGTGTCACCTAGTTTCCTATTGAAAAGAACAAATTTCTGACCTCTTGTATCTACAAAAGCAAAGTGTTGATGAACGGACAGAATGGACGGATCACCAAAGCTCCCATTGTCACTTTGAGGCTGATGGGCTAACAAAATGAAGCCACAGGGCTATTAAATGCTCAATGCGGTTACTCTCGTTTGAACTTTTGTTAGCCAAACTTGATGCATGAAAGTGCTTGTACGTTTTTGTAGGACTTGGTAGCTGTTGGATGTAAGTGGCATTATTTCCTTGATTACTTTTGTGTTTGTCAGTATGATTGCAATTTTTGTTATATTTGATGCGAGACTCTATGGCACTTTCTTATTTCTGTTGAGGACTGCCTTGCCTGTCGGATATGTTATAAACTCTCTTATTGGTGTACCGACATTTTTAAGTATATTACACCAACATACATTTAGCTAAATAATTTAATGGAGAAGTTGTAAAATGCATATAAAACACCACGTGGAAATATTTGAAATGCTCTGGACGTTGACCGAAGCATTGTAATTGCTTGGTACATTTCCAATCAATATGTGTTATAATGATAATACATGTATAACAATCAGGTACGTGCTTTGTTTTTTATTGAAGTACTCTATTTCGGTTGTAGGTTACGTCAGACTTTAAGTATCAAAGTTGTGTACACTTGGCTTTGTGGCTATGTACCTTCACCAATGTTGCATTTAGCATGTGCATCATAATAATCCTCGTGACTGTTATTCTAAGGTGTAAAAGTATTGAATTAGTGAAGTTGACTAGGCTTGTAGTATATGTTCCCGCGTTTATCTGGAGTATCAGAAGAGAAAAGCAAGTCACGAAGTGTACCTGCAAAATGATCATTATTAGTTGAATTTACTGTTTATATTATAATTGATAAGGGATAACTACAGACTCATTTATCTATTACGTTATTATTGAAATGTGATCAAGTCATTATAGTGTCATATCTTAATAATTATCAAACTATTTTGGTCTTGCCATTTTGGCATGGGTTGTTTGTGTGGGCATTGCCCAGGGTAGTTGTGTTGTGGAATTTCTGATTTCTGTGCTCGGCTGGTTGGGTTGAGTGCTACCTTCCCTGTCGGATTTTCTCATACCTTTTTTAAAAGTATCCAAGTTGTGTAAAATTGGCTATGTGGCTATGTACTTCACAGATGTTCCCCATAGCATATTGATGCAGGTATGTGTATTAAAATAATACTCGTAATTGCTCTTCTAAGTTGTAAGAGTATTAAATTAGTGAAGTTGACTAGGCTTGTGGTACATGTTCCCGCGATTATCTGGAGTATCAGTAGAGAACATCAAGTCACGACGTTTACCCGCATAATGATCGTTACTACTCGAATTTACTGTTTATATTGTAATTGATACTGGAACATCAGTATTCTCATTTATTTGTTAGTTATAATTGAAATGCGATCAGGTTATCATAGACTCATCTCTTGAATTGTTTTGCAATTATTTTCCAGTTTTCTGTCCTGTATTTTGATTAATGTTTCAGCCAATAGATGCTTGCCCTCTGTTGGATTAAATTAATAATGCGACTTCTATAATTTACTGAAACTACGCAACATTTGTGTACTGTTATCCTAGTAACACAGGCAGACATAGTACAGGTCGTCAGAGTGACACTGATAGGTTCCATTAATCATAATGTTATAGTTTAGTCCTGTTTCATTATTCGAGTTTGTGTAACCACCTTGCTTGCTACCACGCGAACTCAATATATTTCTGGGAAATCATACTTCAATTATATGTAATCGTAAATGGTTTTCTAAACAGTGACATAACATATAGCCATTAAATAGCAAAATGTACGTCTAATGTCAAGTTAAAATTCATTTTATATTTGTCATTTCAAACTGATTAAAGCATTTGGTGCCCAAAATATTCAAGGGTCGTTATGTTCTTGGCATTAGATTCACAAGTCATGCACTTCGCTATTTTATAACCTTGACCGAGCTGCACTACATTGCACTGCATTTTGCTTACCATACCCTATAAAAGATTGTTGATGTTGGTCGGACTAGTAGGACAAATATTTTTCGAATGATAACCACAGACCGCTTAAGCATTCTAGTATGTAAAGAAAAACAAGGCGTAGAGTCAGGGCATGATCAGCAGATGATAACAAGACTCTTTCGATCTTCATCAAGGTGGGCATTGAGAACTCCTGTCTTACTTACATATCATTAAGGATGTCGTGCCTTTTCAAATAGGACACAAAGTAAACATTGATCAGCCTCAGTATATTTGAAGTGTACCCAAAATCTTCCATTACTAGTATATATTTATGGTATGTGATTAAGAAAAAATGATATATACGCCTTCACACGCAGACATTTATCATTAATTATGCAAAAACGCGACCAAAAGTAAATATAGGCACGGAAATAATGTCCGCGAACATCGTACCGCTTTTAGCGTCTTGATTGACTGACATGTAATGTAAGTGGACACTCTTGATATGCAACTGACCAGATACAAGATGGAAATGTCAACTCTTTAACGACAGATGTATTTCAGACGGTCGTACGAAAAATATTTGTATCAGCTTTCGTATTGCTAGTACAATTCATTTTGTATAAAACGAAAACATTTCTATTTCTATTAAACAACTCAATAAAAAGTGTATTCTCATGATGTTCTCCAATCTCTTTTCTAACATCAAGTAAACGCTAGAATAGAGAGTAGAATAAATCATGCAAAATGTATTTGAGGGCTGAGATTGGTTGTCATTTAGTTCAATTGTCGATACTAATTAATCGTTTTATGTTTTCGGAATGAATGTATGATTGGCTTTTCTTTATCGCTTATATTTGGTTTTTGTTTACCTTGCATACTGTTTTGAACCATGTTTTCAATGTCAAATGTCCTTGTATTTAGATAGAAGTTTATCAAACGAATGGTTGTCGTGCAATACCGTAATTGTTCATATATAATTAACAAACAGTATGACTTAGAAATGAGTTTTGATCGGAAGCTAAAAGCTTATTGAGATTATTTCTGGTCAATTTGCAAACACAATTAACCAGATACGAATGTTTGTTTTTCAATAGCAATGCAACCTCGGGACGGGACTAGTTTTAAATCATAGGGTGAATGAACGACATTGACGGTAAACAACAATCATCCACACATTATTCAATCATTATTCAATCATGCAAATGTAGCAATTCTAGTTCCGAATTGTTCATAAGCAGACAGTAGGGCGAGTACATATTTCCCATCGGGTATGAACAGTGAATATATTGACCACACTTCCATTTCGTTCTCTTTCAACTCATTGTAATTCATAAATGCCTTATTAACTCACCCATATTCCTGGTATTAATGAGTTAAACAAAGCAATTATCTAGGAAATAGTTCATGTGTGATTTTATGAAATATTGATATGAAAATATCCACTGTATAACACTGATATTTACAGTACAGACGATACCAAGAGCTCAACAGTAACGCCATGAAGTGAATGATATACATACATCACTTAACTAATGTACGGGTCAGATTGTTACATCCAGACATTATGTTTACATAACACAAATTATTTTCGATTACTGACATCAATGACGGAAGGATGTTGATCGATATTTGTATCCGCGTGCCTTAATGGATGCTTCACTACTGTAACCCATTTCCATCGTACCATTGAGGTCAATGGTTTCTTTTCACCATCTAAGGTAACTACATGTAAGCAGTGTGCCTTTCTGTCGTTTACCATTCCCTCATGCTTAACTTTACATGTGACAGAAACAAATGTTAATTGTTTTGCAAACGCAACATGCAGGTACTTTGACATTTAAAATCACAAATTGAATCAAGCAATAAAACAAGTCAACGACTTCCAACGACACATTGTCTTCCGTGTTGCACGAACTTCAAGGTGAATGAGGTCGATGTAGTAGCACACTTATAAAAGCTGCGATCTGCAATGCAACCTTGTGACAACTGAGTCGAGAACTGGCTTATCTTACATTTGTTAGTTTTTCTACTTTGTTTCGATATTTAACGTAGTTTTGTGAAAAAAATTCTTTCAACTCACAATACTTACTCTATATACCTCGACCCTGATCGTAAATAGTGTTATATTATACACATACCCGCATTATTTGTTCTTTCCCATTTGTATCATCAGAATATTGATTTGAGATTCTCGTTAATGATATAATCTTTATTTTAAGTCGGATTTCATTACAAACAATATAACATTAGCTATGTATACAACGTCGGTCAATAAACCGGTTGCACGTACGAATTTAGTGACCTAATTGAAATACCATGTACAAATTTGATTAAAGATATTTATTGATAAAGCGGGTTCCAAAGTAAATCCTACTATTTTAAGTGATCGAGTTGGTTACTCGCAGACTATGCATTTAACAATCATTTAAACTGTATAATGAGTAGATTATAAAATACGAAATCTAAAAGTCAAGACCGGGAAACAATTTATTGTTTAGAGCCTATGATTTGTTATTCGCTTGCTTTTTGGCCGCATGACAAGTTCGGTTACTAATTGTTTCACATAAGAAAAGGAAAACGATATGCAACATAATGCTAAAACAATAAAGAATGTAGTTCCATCAACATGGCAATACGTAACTGTGATTAATTCGGATAGAAGTTATGGCAAGGTTATTAAATTGTTGAGAAAACCCCTAGATATAAAGGTACATTTGGCAATCATTCACACCGGTATCGACAAAGAGTTAAGTAATAGATCTCAAACAGTGTCTTATTATACATTGACCCATATTGAGTTTTAATTAATTTTTTTATCATCTTGATATCGTTAATGAGATTTTTTCAAACGATTTTTTTTTCATTTTTCTAAGCACGCTTAAAGATGCTCTGAAAACTTAATGTAACACCATACAGATATTAACAATAATAAACCATAATTAGCATGACACAGTATTTGGTTTCATTTTGAATGCAGGAAACAAAATAAGCCACTTGGGGAACTAATAGGAAAGTTTACAGTTTGTCGCAATATATGATTTACAAATGGATAATAGAACAATATTTAGTTTGGAAAGCTAGACAGCAAACTGCATCAATAAGTAAAATATGACAAAACAGACAGCAATTTACCAATACCAGCATTAATCATATCAGTTTGTAGATGTGTATATTTCATATTGCAAAACTAGTTATTGTATCATGTGTCTGTGTAACGACAATCCATCAATTATGGCTCCGAGCGTCTCATTTTGTTTTGTGACTCATAAACATAGTTTCCGTTGACATGCAGACATGCTAAGGGATATGCAATGTTTCATCTGGACAAAGACTTCTAATGTTTGAGCAACCAATATCATTAAATCGTAATTAGCTTTTTTCATTGGATGTGCATTGATTACAATAAACTAATAAACAATTTCAAAGCCTCTCATTATTTTCAAAAAGGTATCAATCGATAAGTATATCTGTTAGTTTGCGTTCCATTGAAGCAGTTGCTGCCGATTACCGCCGATGGTACAGTTGTGTGCGAAAGAAATCCGGAGCAATTACTTTTTATCTTTTTTTATTTTTTATCTTTCTATTTATCTTGATAAATTGGTAGACATACAACTTGGTAATATGGTTGTTTGTTATTCAATAACGGTGCCAATCAGACTTTCAACATATGGAATGGTAAATGATCGAACAACGCGTTCATTCATGCTGACGATTATTATCGTTCAAGTATACTTTTGTTTCATCAATTGTTATATAAAGTAGCCGACTTTAATATGTACTCTTAACATGGAACGTGGTCGATAGACAATGGTGATGACCTATTTTCCTAAGTACATTAAAAATACTTGCGCAAAACAAATGAAAAACAAATACAATTATCGAATAGTTGAAAAATTGCTTCTCGATCAATCAAATTGCTTTCCAACATGGAACATTTTAATGTTGTACTAATTAGTTAATGATTAAATTAAAAAAACTACCTCATTAATCATCTTACATAAGACAAGTACTTCTGTGGCACCCTGTCCTCATTACATAAGTGGTAAATCTATACAGATAACTCGTATTGGTGAAGATTTCACCAGACAAGAAATTCTAGTAGAAATCGACGCTACTAATTAAATCCGATAAACAGGTTTTGTAGTGATAACACTCGTGTAAAAACATCTGAAATCCGGTGTAATCTTACTGGATTAGGATTCAGGAGTAGCAATGGAAAATGCAAACGATGCACATTTGATCAGTAGAATAATATCGATGACATTGTAATATCAACATTTTATTGTCGTGTCACACATACACTGACATATGTGAACTCGCTTGATTGAGTATAATCACTAATATGTCTTATACAATCACAGATAAACATATTGTCTACCAGAATGTAACTAATCAGACATAGAAGGCAGCACTCAATAGCACAACACGAATTACACTAGGAGTGATCAGTTGTAGCAATGGAAATTGGAACCACAATGTGTAGAATAATTAAAAGGGAGATATTTACACTATAGGATTACTGTATTAGACCTTTCAAATAAAATATAATCCGTATTGTATTCTTTCGCTGCAACTATTGCTGTGCTAAAATAATGGTACAAACAAACTTACCAACATTTAGAGGAAACAATCACCTACCTGGAATAGACAAGGGAAACAAATGATCAAATTACTGGTAACATATCCGTCCGAAATGTACTCAATATAGCATTTGAGTCTAAACAGCGGACTTACTTAAACATACAATGACAGCTAACCTACAATGGGTTTTCCGTCAACAGCCTCACATGTACTTATCACAATCTATCACAATATCAAATATAATATAAATAAACACCAACAGGATACAACTATCTTTTCTCAATTTTCCATACAGTTTTGGAATCACTAAATTCGACGTATGGAAATAGACGGAAGTAAGTTCGCAAATAAGATTCAAACGAGGAAATGTAACTTGTCTGTGCCTGATAAGAGACAAAATAATTTGGTTAGTTGATGATTATCTTAAAGTACACCAGTGTGCACGCATTATGTTTATCAGAAACGTAATGAGCAACTCAATTATGCTGACAATAATATATCCTATGGGAAAAAGTCACTAGTTTAACCTGATATATGTATCAGATACTATGTTGTGTGTAAGCCGGATTCGACGACGTACATAATATAGCTAGAACTATAAACATAAAAGTACATCAGACATTCGCGTATTCATGATATGAGACATTTTACAAAACACACTGAAGCTTATTTTATTATTAGTGTTATTATTATATTGCTCACATGTATTTGTGTCGTTGGGACAATGGTTCCATTGTAGTTTTTGTTATGTTATGTTTCTGTCAATTTTCTTTCATTTCGCACGCGATTATTTCTGTTTAGGACTGCCTTTCCTATCAGAAATGTTAGAAACTCTCGTATTGGTACCTACATTTTAAGTATATTAAACCAACATACCTAAAGCGACATAATTTAATGGAGTAGTTTTAAAATGAATATAAAACATCACGTCATACTATTAGAAATATTCTGGAAGTTGACCGAAGTATTTCAGGTACTTGGAACATGTCTGATCAATATGCGTTACATTAATTACATGACAATCTCTGCACAACAGTTGAATGACTGCTTTAATACTGTATAATCGTCATATTCCTAGATAAAACATACTGCTAGTTATAAGCAGTTTAAACCGGATATGTTGCAGCATGGCGTAAGTAATAATTAGGTATTCCTGATATCATAATCATATGAAGGAAGATTAGCATGTCGCATTGTCTGCTATTGAATATTAGTTTCAAGTAAGACGACGAGAAAGAAGAAATCAGTATTTACGTCTCTAATTATGTAAAATGAATTGACCAGTTCCAACACCTATCAAACAATACAATTGCCGTTCTTAGCACCGGTAATTACCGCCTATAAAATGGCACTTTAGACCAAAGACAATTATGGAAAACTGCAGTTCAGTGCACTAGTGTCTAGGGAAAAGCATTAATTGGTGGCTTTGAGTAGATGTTGACCATATCATCATCAATTGCATTACCAGGCCGTTGTCAACACATTATTTTGCCGAAAAACATTCTTTCTAAGACAAATGTCTAAATATGGTAGTCCATTATCTTTATTAGTTTCCTCTTTCTCGTGTATTTCATTATTCGTTGCCAGGAACTGTATTAAAACATTTGTGTTTGTATCAAATGATTAACATTAACATAAATATATGACGCTACATTATAATAAACTCAAATGATTATGTCATAGTCGACCACTACAGAAAATAATGTACAATAGGTAAATAATCGCAAAGTACATTAATGTCGGACCTGATTAGTATTAGACAGTAATTGTATAAAACACCACACTGTTAGAACATCATGTATCTCAATCACGTGTTCCATCGTGTCTAACATGTCTACTATTTTTGCAAACCACATTGTCCGCTTGTCAATTCCAGTTAATACAGATTATATTGTCTAGGAAACTTTACTCGAATACATTTTGATTAAATTATGTCTTCGTAGACAGATGGTGATGTGTTTGTAATACATTTACCAAACAGGGAATGAAAGCTGAGATTCTCACTTCAAATACGACCCTTATACCTAACTAACCCATTCTGTATTTGCCAAAATAATATAAATTATATTAACCATGAAAACACACTCAAACCAAGAAGTAACGAAGTGTATATTTAAATATATTATCCCTTAAGGCATGGTCACTTTACAACATACTGAATCCACAAATGAACAACTTGTATATTCAAGTGTAGCATCCCTCGAATCCCTTGAGTAGTTCCATCCTATCTCAGAATACTATTAGAGTCAATGTCATTAGATTTAATAATCTCATTCTATATGTGACAAATATGTTACGTATGACTATATAAACCTATAACTTACGCACGTCTAGTATCATATATTTACAATATAAGTAAATAGAAGGGCACAAACCAAGCCGATAGGACATTTAATGAAATTATCTTAGTGTCTACCGCACCTTGCTAGGTTAAACAATTTGAAAACATGAATGTGCAACACACAATTCACACACATACGTGTAAGTTTTGATCATAGGTAATCTTCAGAATGACATAAATTCTGATATTTTATATAGCGAGGTGCATTATACAAAATGTATACCAATGATCATACAATCATGAGTAAACTTAGAATTTGGATAAAATTTCCGAGGTTGGCTTCATGGTATCTGCATAATAATTTCATATAGGCCATGCTATGTGCAAGTCGACGAATGTCTGTAATATAATAATAATAATAATAATATAACATCGGGACGGAACTAATTTTAACCCAACGAGTGAATGAACGAGATGGAAAATAAACTAATCACAATTCAATCATTATTTAATCATGGACTTGTAACAATACTTTATAAGCAGACAGTACGGCGAGTAAATAGTTACCCTCGGGTACGAACAGTGATTATTTGACCAAATTCAGATTCATTCTCATTCGATGCATTACAATGCAAACATTAATTATTACTTCGCACATATTTCCTGTACGTATGAATAAAATAAATATATTATCAAGGAAAAAAAGTTAATGTGAAGATATCAACAAATATTGATACGAAAGTATTCATAGTATTTCACTGATGGTTGCTGTTGTTGACAATATAAATCAATCGTGACGTCATGAAGTAAATGGTGTACATAAATCACGGGGCAGATACTTACATCCAGACATGATGTTTAGGTAACACAAATTATTCACCATTACTGATATCAGAGACGGAAGGATATTTTTATCCGCGCGTCGTTATGGGTACAGTACTTTAATATTCATGCAGTTCATGTAGTTACCGTCTCCGTCGTACAACTGATGCCAAATGTTTCTTTTTTCAATAACCTAAGCTAACTTTTTCGGGTCGTTAACCATGCGCACTACCTATAATTATAATCTAACCGAATAACATATTTACTTTGATTTGTTTTGCAGCAAGAAAAGATGAGGGAACTCATTGAAAATCACAAATTGAATCAAACAATACTACGAAACAATGACTTCTTTATCTTCCGGGTTGTAGGTGTCACTGAGCACAGTTGACAATACGAATACGCATGTGGATGCGTCCGATGTAGAAGCACTCTTACAAGTGTTAGTTTTTGCTAATTAGTTTAGATATATCTATATAGTTGTTTGTGAACACCATTTTGACAACTTAAAATACCAAGATCTTGATCGTGACTAGTGTAGCTTCGTACACAGACTCGCATTATCTGTTTTATAAAGTAACATGAATGTAGTATCGTGATATTGATTGGGGTTCTCGTTAATAAGACATTCCACTAGATTTCAGTTTCAAATTACAAAGTCACGTGTGTATATAAGCTGTCCAACTATAGTTAAGCCAAGTAACAGTAACGTAACTTGCCATGTATTAAAATCATGTCCGTTTCCCGTAAGCCAAACACTATATGATAATAGAATTTCATGCACTAAAGTGAAACCCCAAATTGATGCGACAGGTACTCAAACTGATAATTGGCCAGCTTCGTGTTTGATAATGACATACAGCATATTACATAAATACCACGTAGCTCAATAATCCAGCTACACGTAAGAGCTTAGTGACCTAATTAAGGTCATGCAATAAAGTGATGATGTAACATTTTACATGCAGAGAACAAAAATAAGCACAAACAGTAAATTTGATCTAGAAGGTTACACAAACAAAGAGTACGTAATGAAACCCGAAATCTAAAAGCCCAGACTAGGATAACTATTTATTGGTTGGTGTTTATGTTTACAAAAATGTAGTCGTTTATACGTTTGGCCGCGTAACAAGTTAGGCCAATTATTGTTTAACATTAGAAAGCTCAACAATATGCAATTTAACAATAAAACAATTCTACAGCAATATCAACATGACAATGCGTAACTAGTACACTAACCACTGACGAATTCGGGGAGAGTTTATGGCCAGAGTATTGAACTTGAGAACACGCCTGAGTATAACGGTACATTTAGCAATCATTGACATCGGTATCAACAAATCGTTAAGTAACATATCTCAAACAGTATCTAATTATACATTGACCCATATTGAGTTTTAATTAATTTTGTATCATCTTGATATCGTTAATGAGATCTTTCCAAACGATTGTTTTTCATTTTCCTAAGCAAGTATAAAGATGTTTGGAAATCTGAATGTCACACTTTACAGCTATTAACAATAATTAACCATATTAAGCATGACATGACACAGTATTGGGTTCATTTTGAATGCAGGAAACAAAAATAAAGCCACTGGCGGAAACTATTAGTATTAGGACGCTTTATAGTTTGTCGCAATATATGATTTACAATTAAATAATACAATGTTTAGTTTGCAAAGCTAGACAGAAAACGTGCATATAAATAAGTCAAATATAATAAACGAGACAACATTTTACCAATACTAGCATTGATCATATCAGGTTCTAGACGTGTATATTTCATATTGCAAAATTAGTTATTGTATCATGTGTCTGTGTAACGACAATCCATCATTTATGGCTCCGAGCGTCTATTTTGTTTTGTGACTCATAAACATAGTTTCCGTCATTATAATTACAAGCCTGTCATTATTTTCAAAAAGGTATCAGTCGATAAGTATATTTCTTAGTTTGCGATCCATTGATGCAGTTGCTGCCGATTACCGCCGATGGTAGAGTTGTGTGAAAAAGAAATCCGAAACATTTATCTTTTATCTTTTTTTCTTTTTCTTTTTATCTTGATAAATTGGTAGACATACAACTTGGTACATACATAACTGCACATAACAAACCTCGTAACATGGTTGTTTGTTATTTAATAACGGTGCCAACCAGATTTCAACATATGGAATGGTAAAGGTTCGAACAACGCGTTCATTCATACTGAAGATTATTATCGTTCAAGTTTACTTTTGTTTCATCAATTGTACTAAAAAGTAGCCGATTATAAGTTCTAGTATGTACTCTTAACATGGAATGTGATCGATAGAAAATGGTGATGACCTATATTCGTAAATACATTAAAAAAACTTGCGCAAAACAAATGAAAAACAAATAGAATTAGCGTAAGTTTGAACAATTGCTTTTCGATCAATCAAATTGCTTTTCAACAGGACACATTTTAAAGATTTCACCAGAATACAAATTATAGTAGACATCGACGCTACTAATTAAATCAGATAAACATGTTTGATGATAATACAAACATGTACATGATTGCAATCACTTACATGTCTTGTACTGTCGCGGATATACGTAGTGTCCACCAAAATGTAACTATCGGACATAGAAGACAGCAATCAATCGCACAGCAAGAATTTCACTAGGAAAAAAGTGATCAGGGGTAACAATGAAAAACGCAACCACGATTTCTAGACTAGTTGAAGTGATATATTTATAGTTTATGTATACTGTTTCGACTCTTCAAATAAAATATACTCAGTAAACCCATATTGCACTATTTCATTGCAATGGTTGATATGCTGAAAGTATTGGTACAAACAAACATACCAACTTTTAGAAGAAACAAACACCGACCTGGGATGAATAGTGTTTTACAACTCAATTATGATTTTGAAATGCCAAATTGATGTACAGAAGTAGGACTTGGTAGCAATTAAAAGATGCAGGTATCTTTATTGTCTTGTTCATTTTCTGTTCGTCAATGTAATAACGGTATGATTGCATTTTATTTTTGTTAGACGTGTGTGTATTTTCGGCGCTTTCTCGCTGTCTTATTTCTGTTAAGGACTGACTTCCCTGTCAGATAAGTTATTAATTCATTTATTGATGTATTTTATTTTACGTATATATAATAGAAATACTATAAGCAAAACATAATTTCATGGAGTAGTTAAAAACGAATATAAAACACCAGGCAAAAAAAATTGAAATACTCTGGCAGTTGACCGAATTATTTTAATTATTTGGTACATTTTCCTTCAATATTCGTTATAGGAATTGCATATCAATCCCGGCACAGCAATACTGCATACTCACCATAATCTTAGATACAACATATTGTTAGTTATAAGCAGTTTAAATGGGATATCTTCCAGCAAGGCGTAGGTAATAATTAGGTATATCTTAAATCCTAATCATATGAAGTTAGATAGCATGTCACATTGTCTGCTATTGATCCCTTGTTCCAGACAAGACGTCGAATGAATATTGAAATTATTATTGATGTATGTAATGAAGTAAGAAATATTGACGCCCTGACCAGTTCCCACTCCGATCAAACAATACAATTTCCTTTCTAAGCACCGGTAATCAACGTCAATAACACGGCAATAACGGAAAATTACAGTACAGTGCACTGACGTTTAGGAAACGCATTAATTTGTTGCTTTAAGTAGATGTTGACAATATTATTAACTGCATTAACGGGCTGTTGTCAACACATTATTCAGTAGTAAAACATTATTTTATGATCAACGTCTTATTACGGAAATCCATTATCTTTACCCGTTATCCTCTTTCTTAGCACAGATTTACGACATTGCCTTTCTCACACAAAGTGCATAATACTAAACCATGCAAATACACTAACGGACATGAAACAACTTCACAAAATGAACCACAGTATGCAGAACAACATACATGTATACAGTCCATCATCACAAAACGTTGAACTTACACAAACATCAAGTTAGAATTAAGCCAAAACACCTGGTGAAATTGGATGCTTGTTTATTGCTTTTACAACATCTAACTCAACAAAATGTTTGATCCAACTGTCTGATCAAAAAGTAAGTTTAGGTGTTATATCATACTTACAGTAAACCAATGGCCACTATTTGCATATCCTTCCTCCTACGCATAGTCATATAACTTACACATATGCATTACAATATGTAATTACTATCTCGAGTTATTGCACGAAAACCACCAATTTGATTTCCGCTATACTCGCCCTCCCTAGACTAACTCCAATCATGATACAAGGAATATTGAAAACAAGGCCCAACACATGGCAACGTAAACACAAACAAAGAGAATACATATATTGCAAGACATAATTAAACATTTTGTACAATTCATTCTCCCAAGTGCATACAGTTTGGGAAGATGTCTTAATTTGATATTTGAGAACATAGTGTTGAAAGGCAACAGAACAAAAATCGTTTTATATACATGTACAATACTTTCTGTCATCAATACAAAAGCTTACACAAATAGTTTGCATAATTTCGTCTGAAAGACAGCTGTCTTTACAGACATTTTCATCTTGACTCTGGTCAATTACGTCACAAGGGTGTACACTTCCATTACTTTAATATATGAGTGGTCAATCATTAAAGAAATAAGTTAAACGAGGACATTAATCTGAGATTAAGTAATATTACATTTTCGGTCGAATGATCAGTCATTGCATAATTAATGCTATAAGTCTGTTTCGAAGGCGTAAACATTGCTTAGTACTTTCTTAATTACCTTTAGTACCATAAATAGATATAAAACTATTTATGGCACAATTTCAGGGTAATGAGGTAATTAACGCGCAGTTTTTCGTCTGATTTGTAAGTTGTTCGGAAGGCAATAGTGGACATCACAACCCATAAACTATCAATAGCCAAAATGTCCTAAATCTGATCTTGCTAGTTATAAATGCAAGGTCAGGGTGTTTGTGAAAGTGAATACTAATTCTTTAACTAGTTCATTAATAGTATGAGTAAAGGTTTTAAGTTACACAAATGACAGTCATAGCGATACCATTTGGCATCTTAACAAACATCCATGTTTCATAATAGGAAAACATGTTAACTAACCACACAAACAAAGTTTTTATCATTTTATTTCACCGGATAAGAAAATAACAATTTATTACGAACTTTTAAAATAAGAATCATGTTGGATTTTTTGTTAAGTGGTTTCTGTACTATAAGGATTCCCGTACATGATTTTTGCGTCGCTTGCTACAAATTATAGACATTGTGCAACCAATTTAATCTAAAAGAGGTCAAGTTCCTATTGACTCAACATTAATCAAACTATAGGACCGAGAACTGGCAAATCACCAAGTACAGTATGCCAATAATGAATATATTACACTATGATAACTTGATTGCATTTCAATAATATCGTAGTAAAAAAGAGAATACAGATGATTCAGTATCAATTTCGAAAATACATTTTCGAAACAGCAAAGTCGAGTAATAAAGATCATTATGCGGGAACGTAATGGCTTCATGTTCCCTACTGATACTCCCGATAAACGCGAGGAAATATACCACAAGCCAAGTCTTATTCACTGACTAACAATAATAACAACCACAAGTATTGTTGTAATGCACATACAGGTATCACCATGCATTATTGCAAGGACTAATACGTTACACGTTATTTCATCATATAAAATTGTCCTCGAAATTTCACTCGTCGCTGCCAAGAACTATATTGATATATCACCTTCCCGCAGGTATATTAGATTAGCACAATACGTATGGCGCTGCATTGTTATAAACTAACAACATTGTGTATTAGTCGACCACTACAGAAATATATGTACCATAGGTAAATAACCGCAAAATACATTAATGTCGGACCTGATTATTTTAGACATTAATTATATAAAACACCACACTGTTAGAACATTATACATCTCAAACACGCGTTCCATCGCGTCTTACATGTCTACGATATTTGCAAACCACATTGTCCGCTTGTCAATTCCAGTTAATACAGATTATAGTGTCTAGGAAACTTTCCATGAATACATTTTGATTAAATTATGACTTAGTAGACAGAAGGCGATGTGTTTGTAATAGATTTACCAAACAGAGGATGAAAGCTGTGGTTCACACTCCAAACACGGCATTAACGCCTTACTAACACATTCTTTATTTGCGAATGTCATTATATTCAATAGTCTCATCCTATATAATATTATGTGTTTTTTAATTCATGACAATTAATATCTTACGTCAGAGAAGGGGAAGTAACACACAACGCACAAAACGAACAAAGGAAAAGAAAATTCCCAAATTACAAGTAAATGAAACAAATGAACATGAACCCCTCCAAAAAAAGACAACCTATCCCAACAACAAACATGAACGAATCCCGATGACATGAATGTGCACGTGCACCATGCTATGTTTCGCAGTATCTGCATAGATGGGGTTTGTAGATAAGGATTTCACATGTGCAAGTCGAAGAATGTCTGTATTTCAAACGAAAATGACAATGTAGCGTAACTAGGACAGCAATAAGGTGTAGAACATTGGAAGTTAACTAATCATCATGTAATTATTATTCAATCATGCAAATATAATAATACCAAATTGTTTCGAGATTTTCATAAGCAGACACTAAGGCGTGTAAATAGTTTGCCTCGGGTAAAAACAATGAATATTTGACCGCAAATCCATTCCGTTCTCATTTAACTCATTATAATACATTGAATTAATGAGTAGATCCAACAGATGTCCTGTACTTATGAATAAAAAACGATTTCATATAGAAAAGTACTTCATGTGTAATTTGCATTCAATATAGAAATAAACATACAATGACGAATGTAGTTGTAGACGATAGGTATACCAATAGCTCAATCGTGACGTCATGAAGTGAAGGATGTACATACATCACTTAGCTGGTGTGCGGGGCAGATCGTTACCTTCAGACATTATGTTTATATAACACAAATTATTCAAGATTACTGACATCAACGACGGTAGGTTGTTGATTCATATATTTATCCGCGTGCCTTAATGAACGCTTCATTATAGACACTCAATTCACTGACGTCAGAGGTTTCTTTTCATTTACCTCAGCTAAATTAGCGGCATTACGTCTTGCTACAAAAATTGACCTTAATTAGCGGTATTAAGTCATGTAATTAACAATGCTTTCCAGCTAAATTTCCAGTCTAACTGAATGCAAATGTTAACTTTGCTTTTTGAAACAAGAAAACATGTGGGAACTCAGACATTTACAATCACTAATTGAATCTTACAATGAAACATGTCAACGACTTCTAACGTGATATTATCTTCCGGGTTATAGTTGCCACTGAACATACATGAAGCAGACAATGTGCAGGTGAATGCGTCCGATGTAGAAACACACTAACACTATATTAAGACGAAATGCATGATAATTGGGTGTAGGAACAAATTAAAAACACAAATCTCATTCACTTATATATTAACGAAACCTTGTTAGAAATCGTTAAAGTCCATACAGTACTAGGTGTATATATCGGCAATAAACTGAATTGGCATAGCCATATTGACTATGTCTGTAAAGATCTAAATAATAAAGAAGCTCATCTAAAGTGTGCATTGCTATGACCATTTGAGACCCGTTTTAAACACTCGTCTTAGAATATCAGCAGAAATAAACATATCCTACAAGTGTTAGTAACAGAGATCAAATGTAAGCACAAACAGTAAAGGCGAGCTAGAAGGTTACACAAAGTTGCTATCTGCTAAACTGTACAATGAAATTCAAGTTCGTTTGTTAAGCCGCGTAACAAGTGAGGTCATGCATTGTTTTACACGAGAAAGCTAACGATATGCTGATAAACAATAAAACAATAAATAATAAACCAATATAAACATGGCAATACGTAACTACTACAGTAACCAGAGGGACGAATTCGGGTTGGGTTTATGGCCAGGGTAGTGAACTGTTGAGAACAGGCCTGGATTTATAGGTACATTTAGCAATCATTGACATCGGTATCGACATAAAGTTAAGTAACTGATCTCAAAGAATGTCTGATTATACATTGACCCACATTGCTTTTTAATTAATCTTGAGATCATTAATAAGATATTTACGCCGACGTATAAAGATAATGAGAAAACTAAAAGACACCCCATATAGATATTCACAGTAATTCGTATGTCATGATACAGTATTGAATTTCATTTTGAATGCATGAAACAAAAATAAAGCCACTGGGGATATCTAATACGAAAATTTATAGTTTGTCGTAATAAGTGATTTACAATTGGAAAATAATGCAATGTTACGTTTGCAAAGCTAGACAGAAAACTTGCATCAATAAGTAAAATAAAAGAGAAAGCATTTTACCAATACTAGAATTAATCATATAAAGTTGTAGATGGTTATATTTCATATTGCAAAACTATTAATTGTAAATTGTGTCTGTGTAAAGACGATCTATCATTTGTGGCTCCTAATATCTCATTTTGATTTGTGACCTATGCACATAGCTTCCATTGACATGCAGACATACTTTTAGATGTGGAATGGCTCAACTGGACAACAACAAAAAAAACAAAGTTTTAAGCAGCTACTATCTTAAACCTTAATCAAGATTTTCCATTCTTTCTTTATTTTTTGTAAACAAATGATTCTATATTAATATATCATCGAAAAGCCCAATGACCTCTGAATGTGAAGGAAAGACGTTTGTGTGATACAAATACACCGGGTGCGATAGAAGCGATACACTAGCGCTTTCCGAGCTCGATGCACAACACTTAAACATTAACGTACCTTTTGATTACAAACCCGATATTTTTTATCATAAGGGAACCACTAGAAAACATTTCAAAAGTTCCACACACACACACAGGTCTTATATCTATCGTGAATCGTATTTGAGTGCCGATTGTATACGCCTTTTATCAAACCTGTGGGCACAGTAATATGACACGAGACATTGCGGATTGTCATATTGGCTTGCTCGACGAGTTTAATATAACTCTAATGTAATGAGAACGAATGTTAAATTATTTTTATCACATAACCTTGGTGGACGCTCATCATCTTTTAAAATAAAAGTGTATGCTGTACATGTTTCAACCACAGTTTAGCGGTACTTGGAGCGCGACGCTTTCAATTCACGGGTCGATCGAGGCATGGATTGGCTAACGTCGCTTCAGGCTGATTTGCATAATTATTGCACAGTCTGAGAGCAACGAACAATATTTAAGACACGGCTTTACAGCACTGCTTGACAACAGGTTGTATGATAAATGTAGGTTTGTCACTACAAATGTTTGCAAACGTTTTCTCTTTCCCAGAACACGGATAATACATTAAAACACTGCTACGTTCTCTAAGAACAACACACATGTCAATCATGTAGTGTAACGCGTCACTCAATTTAGCAATACCGACGGAGCATGATGCCCTAGTCAACCACAATAATGTAATCGAGTATTTTCTGGAAGTATGATATAACATTATGATTAACGATGACGCCCGTGACATCTAGACAGTTTCTCATACACTATCAGCAACATAGCGGCAATCTATCACTAACTCTCACGTTCGTGTGAACGAGTACGCGAACTGCTATATCTATTTTCTTACATGATGAAAACGTCTTGGATATCAGAAATTCAATAACCAAATTACTGTACTGTTTGATTCACTAACATTTCCATTAAGCTAGGCATGTCTCTTGTAATGTTATACGAAGAGTTTTGAGTGAAAACAGTCAATGTTATCACTTAGGTAAAAATAGTAATTATTATATTAATAGGTAATTAAATACGAAAAAGGAGGGCAATGTGTGAGTTGAAATGGCACGGAGAACAATAACGACACTGTATATCAGTTGATAAAGAGCGAGGATAGCTGGTCCATTAAATACATCACAAACATCGTAACATAATTGTGTGTTATTCAAGTACGGTGACAAACCGTAGTTCTAATAAATGGCCGAGCTACACGTTCTATCATATCGTTCAGGTACCCCATATGGAGTGGTAAATGATCGAGCAACCCGTTCATTCATACTGAAGATTTTTATCGTTCAAGTAGACTTTTGTTTCATCAATTGTAATATAAAGTAGCCATTTCTAAGCTCTAATATGTTCTCTTAACATTGAATGCTATCGATAGTAAATTGTGCTGACCTATTGCCCTAAACTCATTAAAATCTAGTACGAAACAAATGAAAAACAAATACTATTAGCGAATGTTTAAAAAAAATTGCTTCCCGATCAATCAAATTATTTTCCAACAGGGAACATTTAATGTTGTACTAATTAGTAAATGATTATATTACAACACACTACCTCATTAATCATCTTATATAAGACAAGTACTTCTGTGGCACCCAGCCTCGTTACATAAGTGGTAAATCTATTCAGATAAATCGTATTGTTGCTGTTTTTAACAGACTACGAATTCTAGAAATCGACGCTACTAATTAAATCTGATACACTGGTTGTATAATGATAATACTCGGGTACAAACATCGAAAATCCAGTATAACCTCACTTGATTAGGAAAATCAATATTGAATGCAAACGATGCACATTTACGTTTTTATCAGTAAAATAACATCGGTAAGATTGTACTTTTGACATTGTATTGACGTGTCAAAGATACATTGGCTTCTGTGAGCTCGCTAGATTCGGTATAATGACAGTATATACAATGTAGTGGCAATCAGGAGTAGCATTGTAAAATGCAACCACGTTTTCTGGACTAGTTAAAGGGATAGGTTTCCACTAAAGGAATAATGTTAAGAAAAATATGCAGTAAATCCATATCATATTCGTTCATTTTGATGGTTTGCTAAAAAGGTTGATACAAATAAACTTACCAACTTTTAGAAAAAACATTCACCTACCTGGAATGGAGAAAGAAGAAAATGATTAAATAATAAGTACAATATCCATCAGAAATGTGTTTATTATAACGAACTTACTCAAACATACATTGGTAGCAAGCCTACTAGGGGGCTTCCTTCAACACCGTCACAAGTCACTTTCGCAATATCAAAACACCAACAGGCTACATTTAACTGATCAATTGCCCATACTGTTTTTGGAGCCAACATTGCAATTCGAAGTATGGTGATAGTCGGAAGTAAAATGCAAAGCTCATTTATACTAGGAAACATCAATTATTGATACGAAACACAATGATTTGGTTATTTCGTGACTATCTTAAAGAACAAAAGTGTGAACGAATTATCGATATCAAAAACATATTGTGCAACTAAATTAGGTTCTTCTTTACGCCCTGTTGGGGAAATTGATAACGAGATTAATCTATTAAACATGTAGTCAGATACTATATTGTTTTGAAGCCGAATTCAATGACGTAAATATTAAAGATAGAACTATACACAAAAAGTACATCAGTCAGATGTGTTGTTGGTGCTCTTATTGGCATACGTACGCACATCAAACATATTTAAGAGAATTACTTTCACCGAGTAGATTTAAAATGAAAAATAAACACCACGTAATACTGATAGAAATAATAGTTCCGAAGTATTTCAATTGCTTGGTACATTTCCGATCAATATGCGTTATGATAACTACATAACAATCCCAGCACAATAGTTGAATAGCTGCTTCAATACTTCATAATTACACTTATCCTAGAAAAAGATAGTGTTATACATAAGCGGTTTTAATTGTATATATTGCATCATGGAGTTGGTAATAATAAGATATGTCTAAAATCATATCAAGTAAGATTAGCATGTCACATTGTCTGCTATTGATTTCTGTTTTTCAAATAAGGCGAAAAAAGAAGTAGAAATCCTTCTCATGTCTGTAATGATGTAAGAATAAATGACACCCTCAGCATATCACACTCCTATTAAACAATACAATTGCGGTTCTTTGCACCGATAATCAACGTATATAAAATGCACTTAAGACCAAAGACAATTACGATGTACGAAAATTGCAGAAAATTGCACTGAAGTCTAGAAAAAGCACTAAGTAGCTACGTGTACTATGTGTAGATGTTGACCATTTCATTAACTTCATTACCGGGCTGTTGTCAACACATTATTCTGCCGTACAAATTATTTAAAGACAAATGTCTAATTACGGTAGTCTATTTGTTTGTTTGTCTTTTGTTCACAGCAATGCGTGTCACAAACAAAGTGCACAACACTTAACCATGCAAATACGTGGGGTGTTTCACAATTAATAGGACTTTTTTCATAGCAGCACGGCCAATCAGAAATTTGACCTTTCACTGACAAATATGCGAAATATCAAAGAAATTTATTTAAATGAAAAATTTATTAAACATCAAATATAATCTGTACGAAGGAGGTGGGTTGCTCCGTGACGCTATTATGACGTCGCATTTAAAATTACGTCACGAAAATACGTAAGTCTCGATTTTTTGCCGTTGTCCTTTTTCGCTTAATCTTTAATTATTTCGCCGGAAACGCATGCAAATAATATAACATCAGGTTTCAAGCATGCTTTAGTTGATGACGGTGTTTCCCTACGAATCCGTTGAGCAGTTATTACTTTATCATAACTTTTACTTAATTGAACTTGTGTTTTTGTAACTAGTCTCGCTACGTTTTTCGCGAAATAAACGATCAAAATAACTCTTTATGCATTTTATGTTTAATATTTCCATTCATTTTTGTACATTATTAAATGCTCAATTTATATCTGCGTTTAATGATATAATTTAATGTTTGTTAGGCCGAGTAAACCAATAATTATCGTCGGATATCGTTTGCCACTGGTGGCGTTTTCGCGTGTACCTTACCTTTTGATGTTACGTCATGTCCGATCATTATGCGTTATAATAATTACATAATAATCCCGGCACAACAATTGAAGACCATATTCCTAGATCTCGATAAAGATAGTGGTTTATAAGCAGTTTAAATCGGTTATTTTGCAGCATTGCGTTGGTAATAATTAGGTATGTCTTAGATCCTAATCACATGAAGTTAGATAAGCAGGTCATATTGTCTGCTATTGATTCTCGGTATTCAATGCGGCGAAGGTACTAGAAAGCATTATCCATATCTCTAATGATGTAAGAATAAATGACGCCCTGACCAGTACCCACTCCTATCAAACAGTACAATTGTTGCTCTTACCAATCAACGTCTATCAAAGGCACATTAGATCAAAGGCAATTAAGGAAAATTGCAGTATAGTGCATTGGAGTCTAGGCAAAGCATAAATTGGCTGCGTGGATGTTGACCATAGCATCGACTTAATTACCGGGATGTTGTCAACACATTATTCTGCCGTAAACATTATTTCTACAACCAACGTCTAATTACAGAAGTCCATTATCTTTATTTGGTTTCTTTTTTCTCAGATGCAGATTCACGGCTTTGCGTGTCACAAGCACAGTGTGCAACACTAAACATTGCAAATACACCCACGGACATGAAACATCTTCCCAAATAAAATCACAGTACGTAGACCGACTAACCTGTTAACAACCCATCATCACGAAACATTGAACTTACACAAACATCAAATTGCAATAGAGCAAAAACACCTGGTGCAATCGGATGCATGTTGTTTCGCCTTTAACCCAGCTACCTTTACAACACGTTTCATCCATATATCACATCGACAAAATAATCTACTGATATAGTTTTCGGTACTTCTGTCTTACTAAAGATCCCAATTTGCGAACCCTTTCTCCTATGCAGAATCAAATTACCTACATAAGTGGGTTAGGAACAAGGTGTTTTTATCCTCTGTTCGTTTTATGCGTTATGTGTTACTTCCCCTTTCTGACTTGTTATAACCATCATGATTACGTAACATATGTATTGATGTGAATTAGAACACAGATTCAATGGCCATATTATCCTAAGTATGATGAACATGTCCAAAGGGAGAGGGTGTTCAAGTGATGTAACATTTGGATATGCAAGTAGTTATTTCTTGGATAATATATTTAGATATAAACTCGGTTACTTTTTGGTTTCTCTGTGTTGTCATGGTCAGAATAATCATACTATATTTGCAAAAACTAAATGAGTTAGTAAGGTATTAGGACCGTGTTCGGAGCGTGAATCACAGCTTTCATCACAGGTTTGGTAAATCTATTACCAAAACATCGCCGTCTGTCTACTTCGACATAATTTAATCAAAATGTATTTGAGTTAAGTTTCCTAGACACTATAATCTGTATGAACTGGAATTGACAAGTGGACAATGTGGTTTGCAAATATCGAACACATGTTAGACGCGATGGAACGCGTGATTGAGATATATAATGTTCTAACGGTGTGGTGTTTTATACAATTACTGTCTTAATATAATCAGGTCCGACATTAATGTATTTTGCGGTTGTTTACCTATTTTACATACATTTCTATAGAGGTCGACTTATACATACTGTTGTAAGTTTATAACAATGCAGCGTCATACGTTCTTGTAAAGGTTCATAATTTGATATACCGAAAAGCAGGAAAGTGACTGCAAAACCGTAATATTAACACAGTTCATGGAAACGAAAACAGTAAGAATGACAGGATATCACATTTGGATAACAACGGGGGGCTAACTCCAACTGGCAAACAGATACGAGACGCATGCTAACAGGAGGACAGCACTGAACATGACTAGAAACATGAAACACTTCAAAGGACATTGTTGTTATATAAAGAATAAGACGATACGCCATGCAACAAAGATGAGTGATAAAGTGGTGACCATCTTGTATCTGATAATCATTAATTGGCAGTAAGAAATTAATCCAGTCACAGACATGATTGTGGTGTTGTGTTTTTCAATCAGGAGTTCTGAAGTATGCATCATTATTAGCATGATGCGAAATATGTCTGTATCTTGTAATTATGGAGATATCAGATCATATGATTGACAATTCGATAAGGGTGATTGGATATAGTTTAATTCATTACGTAACACTGCTGGCTTGTGATAAGGAATGTTTGCATTCCAATAGCAATGTAACCTCGGCACGGTACTAGTTTTAACTCATAGGGTGAATGAACGACGTTGCACATTGTAGGTAAAACCATAATCATGCACACATTATTCCATCATTATTCAATCATGAAAATGTAGTTCACCACGGGTACGAACAGTGAATGTTTTGACCAAACTTCAATTTTGATCCCATTCAACTCATTTAATTAATAAATAACTTATTAACTCACCCATATTCCTGGTGTTTATGGGTACAATAAAACTATTAAAATAGCTCTAGTGTAATGTCATAAAATATTGAAATGAAAATATTCACTGTATTACGACGACGTATGATTTTGTAGGCGAACATGTGATATAGCAATACCAATAACTCAATAGTGACGTCATTAAGTGAATGATATACATAAATCACTAAATTGAAATGATCGTGACATTCAGACATTATGTTTACATAACACCAATTATTCTCGATAACTGATATCGGCGATGGAAGGGTGTTTTCATTCGCACTTCGTTTTCCACTATACATGTAGTTACCGTTTTCGTCGTACAACTGATGGTAATGGTTTTTTTGTCAATAACCTAAGCTAATTACATCATGTCGTTAACCATGTCAGATGAAGTTCTTATATAAGCGAATGAACATGTCTACTATGTTTTTTTACAACAAGAAATCATGCGGGTACTTAGACAATCACAAATTGAATCAAACAATAAAACAAGTCAACGTCTTCTAGCATGTCTTAATCTTCTGGCTTGTAGTTGTCACTGATCACAGTTGACAATACGAATATGAAGGTGGATGCATCCGATGTAGAAGCACTCGTACAGTACATATATCCTGCTCATGTACATCGATGCCTTTTACGCAGACACGCATCTTTAATAAGACATTCCATTTGATTCCTGTTTCAAATACAAAGTCACGAGCGTGTCAAACTATAGTAAATCCCGAACAGTAACGTAAAATGTAATATATTAAAAGTGTGTCCGTTTCCCGCAGGCCAAACACTACATGATTACAGAATTTCAGGCTTGCACAACTAAAGCCAAAACTCGAATTTATGAGACCGGAACTGAAAATGATAATTGGTCAGCTATTACACGAAACCATGCTGCATAAATACACACCGTAGCATATAGGTAATTAACACTGCTGCAAGTAACAACTTAACGACTTAATAAAAGCCATGCAAGAAAGCGATGAAGTAATATTGTAGATACATGCAACAAAAGTAACCAAATGCAGTAAAGTGATCTAGAAGGTTACACAAATTTAAAGTTGTTTGTAGTTTGCGTTCCATTAAACATTAAACTGTATTATGAATACATAATGAAATCCAAAATCAGAAAGTCAACACGGGGATAACTATTTATTGTTTGATGTTTATGATTACAACGATGTAGTGGTTCATTTGTATTGGCCGTGTATGCCAATTATTGTTCATCATTAGACAGCTAAACAATATGCAAATAAACAATAAAACAATACATAATATAGGAACATCAACATGGCAAAACGTAACTAGTACTGTAACCAATGCAGCGTATTTGGGTAGATTTTTTGGTAAAGGTATTGAACTGTTAAGAACACGCCTTTCATTAAGCAATCATTGACAGAATTGTTAATAAAATGTCTAATACATAAATCAAATGTCAGAATAAATAACCATGAAGTATATTCAGAACCACCATGTTCATGCAATACATCTTATTACCATAGACGTAAATAAACAATACAAAACTAAATATAAGAAATGTAAATCTATATTCCTCATTTGGGAAATAATGATTTTGGTATAAGCTCAATACGTGATAAACAGCAGTGTGGACGAACAATGCGTTAAAGACAAACACAGTTCCAGTTGTATTAGGTTCGTTACTATACACCCTGTGGGAAATTCATCACACGTTTAACCTAATAAATTCGTCGTCAGACACGATGCTGCTCGTTAAGCAATGTATTTTTACTTCAAGGACAGTTGTCACGTTCATATAGAGAAAAAACATTTTTCGCGAAGATGTATTTAAAACTGTAAATATCAACAAATAAATCAACAAAAGTGTCCAACAATGGTTCAGTTTTACACAGTGGTTGAAAGCAACAAAGACATTTCGACTGCTCAACCTCGTAAAAAGAAATATGTAACCTCCTTAAAAACCAAGTTGTCGAAGAAACTAAATTACACTGCTTTGTCCAAGCTAAAAAAGGTATGAGAAAATCCGACAGGGAAGGTGGCACTCAACCCAACCAGCCGAGCACAGAAATCAGAAACACCACGACACAACCATCCTGCTAATCCACATCTACCCTAACTGCATCTGCGTGTTACTTTTGTTTGCACATTTCATTAACAAATTAATAAATAAATATTGATTCCTTACCAATTATGAAAAACTATGTAAAACAAGCAGGTTGATGATCATCCACACGCAGATCTAACAAACGATAGTAATACACAAACCATTATTGCTTTGTTAATTATTGCACATCTTGAACGTGCACTTTAGCCTAGTTTGTTACTTAGTGCATTTGTTACGTCAGTTTTCAAATTTTTGCATGTGTTAACTAATTAGCTAACTTCAGACTCGATTAACCGTCTGTGACAGTGCTCTTGTATATCCAGCTAATTATATGTTTTTTTGACTTTGTAATTAGTTCAAAAATAATACGACACTTATTCCTGAATGTGTACTTCCGATAATTGTCTGGGTATATAGAAGGACGTATTTGTTCGTAATCTGCTTGACGCCTTACTACATTTGTATTTGGCAACAGCGTACTCTAGCCTGACAGGGTCAATTGTCATTTTATAACTCTTGTAGAAACCAGTCTACCGATTGACTCCCAGACTGACTGATCGATACCTGCAAAATAATATATCGTCGTTTGCTGTCTGTCCTGTCGTATTTATTATAGTCTGTTTGATGTAATTGTATGCATAAGTTAGTTGAAGCCCTAGACATGGTCTGGACAGTGCTAAATATTACAGCTTAACTCTTTGTTGAGCATACCATGGGTGCATAATAAAGCTTGCAAATACTTATGGTATTGAATCTCAAGTAAACTATTTACTGAATTACATCAATACAACTAGAGCCGATCATCCACTGTAAAAACCATCCATGGCTATATTATTCCTCCTTCTGTTTTATTGCGAATACAAATGCACCAATAACATATTGTCGTAGCTTGTTAAGTATTACTATCCGGTTTTTTTCACTATGTTATACGGTATGTGCAAAAGATGATAAAAGATCATCGATGGTTGTTATAAAATCAAGAGCCAATATATTTTCTACCGTGAATATTGAAAAGACAAGTCCAAGCATTTGTGTATTCCTCTACATTGTCATTTAAGTAATAAATGTCATAATGTTTTTAGTCGATTGTGTAATATGTTGTGAATATAAAGTTTCCTATCTATAAATATTCAGAATAGTAAAGAATATAAAAGCTTCGATCAACTAACATAATAATTTGAAAGATAAAATCTTATTTCTGTTAGTATCTAAGATCAAATATATTGTGTTTATAAAATGATCATACTGGACAAATGGGCATCAGACGGGCATTAACCTCGCAGTTATATCTGCGTGATTTGCATATTCACAAACTATTAAATTATCTATTGTTGGCTAGTCTGTTTATGCAAGTTAGCTTTGATTGTATGGCCGATAGCCATACATTACATTACGAATGTCTCGAACTTAATTCGTATTTGACCAGTCGTTTTATTATAACAATAGCCTTACTGATTAGGGTCGTTGTGTCTTTATAACGCTATATAGCCTCTCATCAGGAAATTGTCATGCCGTAATAATGTGGCCTTTGTGGTTATACCCGTTCAATATATGATGGCTAGTTAATGCACGACGTTATAATTGGTGTCTGATTTATTTACTCGTTTTGTATCATTCAAATGTGATTTTGTAGAGACTTTGTCGAGACTATGCTTTTATCCCCAGCAGGATGGTCTATGATGTTAAATTGGTTTAGTGTTCATTTTATGATGCACATCATCTTGTTACAGGATGTACATTTGCGGTATTTGTGATTCTTTGACGATTCTTCTAGAAAAAGGATATTGATGCAATATATCGTTAATTGCTCTGCTGCATATTTTTTTTGCTTTGTTTGGGATTCCCTTCATTGTGAATTTTACTTGTAACAAATGTTTCTTTGTGAATTTCGTGTTGTGTTCTTGTGTGAGCAGTATGTTGTCTGATGCAGCCTCGCCTGTCCGATGTATTTATATCGTTTTACCACAACAACCAAGAATTGCAATAAATAACAAAGCAATACAATAATAATATGTGTATTACGAAGATTCCATATCGAATTATCGAAAGTACACACTCGGGAATAATTGTTGTATTATTTATAAACGGATTAAAAATTCACACAACCGACAAACAACTGGACTCAAGAACACCATATAGTCACAGACGGTCAATCGAGTCTGAACTTAGCTAATTAGATAACATATGAATGCATAACCTGACAACTGACGGAAAGAATGCACAACGTTACAAATCAGGCTATGGTGAACATTTTTAAACAACAGAAAATTTCGACAAGGCCGTCGAAAGGCAAAGGCACCAAGACAGTAAAATGCATGAGAAACAACATTATATAAACAAGAGGACCATGCATAAACAAGACTGCAGGTACATGAGTGGATTAAAGTTTTATGATTGGGTTTGATTTGGATATTCATTATTGAGGCCGATGCGGCATCGGCCAATGCTCAAGTTTTGCGCTACTGGTATTGATATTAAAATCAATTGGTTAGGGTCTGATTGATTCAAGTGAACTGACGCTAAGCCGAGTTTAACGGATGGACTAATGGGCATACAAGAATAATAACAATCATGATTAATAGATGGCCAGGTGTGCTTAAAACATTCAGAATTGTGACAATTGTTACACTATATATTTTTTCTATAATATTTCGTAGAGTTATCTGAATATGACATAGGAAGAAGCATCCAGAACATACACGAACAGAATTTATATCAAGGCTTATACAAGTGGACCAATAATTCGACACATTCTTGCTTGTCTCTCACTCACACATCATCAAGTGTTTGCAAATGCATAATTAATTGCATTGCGAAAAGATGTGTCTCCGTGGATATTGAGTTATCAACGCTTTGTTTTTCGGTTAATTTGTTTTTGTTAGGGGCTTTTGATCAGAAGTTTCAAAAAATCTACGCATCATAACATGTGTTTTCAGCATCTAGCAAATTAAATGAAATGAACAAAATAAGTTTAGGTGAATGACCCAAGCGTACACATCAATCTGCGTTCACATCACTTTATTAACTGCTTTTAAACGCATTGATATAACGCTTAAGAAAGTGTCAAGTGTGCCGATAATTCCACCTACGTTTAAAAAGAGTCTATTAACGTTTCAGTGCGGTTATTATAGTTTTAGTGTCCTACAAAGTTCTACATGATTGCATCACATATGGATTCAAAGCCGAAACCAAACAAACGAGCATTATATGTGTAGTATACGAGGGGTGGCTCAATACATGTTGCTCGAAATGTGGGACAGGGTATACCAGGAACGTGAGCAAACTAAAAATAATAACAGGGCCTCAATAAATCTATATCAGAGAGTGGTTCATTGACACGTGGTCTATTAAGCTTACTCCTCGATACAAGCATTACTGATTGATGATAAAATGCAATCTAGAATGCATCGTTTTGAGTTAACAGCTGTAGTGTAATTAATGCTCGACGAGATTGTTCAATCAACATATTCTAGTGAAACTAAAAGCCAGTTTTTGAAGATATTGTAGCGAAACAACACAACGACACTGATGATTTTGTTCTGCCTATATATGTATATAGAGCGAACATTCTCCAAAGTAAATCGAGCAAACATGCATTGACCATAATTTATATTTTAATTTGCTGTAGAGTTTATTGTTTTCCCAACATCACATTATTGTTGGCATTTCAATAAACATTAGAATTACAATTTATTTCTCCGTTCACAATGCTCTTTACAGCTCAAGTTTCAATCCTTTTAAGCGAATGTAATTGAAGAAGGCTTACTGCTTTAATTAAAAAATAACAATCGATGGTATGATTTATCATAATCAAATAAAGAAATGGATACAAGTGAACTAAATAATGTTCTCATCATATTGTATGAGAATTTCTTTTCTCGCGAATGTGCGAAAAATAGACTTACAAAATCATGCTCAAAATTATTGTTCCATTGGATGCCATTGATGAATTCAACTTCTAATTAACAATAAACAACTATACAAAATTGATTTATTTCGAAAATAAATTCAGTTTTTTTTTTCATTTTTGGTTTTACTAAATTTATAATAGCTATCATTGATTAAAGTATATCCAAGACCTTTCTAAAACATATCGATCATAAAATTTACATTTCTTCGATATTTTTCATGTTTTCTTCTTTTGTATATTTGACCAGGTTTTACAGATTATTTTAATCTATACTTAGTCACCTCGAAGACAGACACCTGAATTGAACTTCAAAAATGCCTGGGACAGTAGCTTTCCATTAGATATTAAACATCGTAAATAAACCATAACAATGTGTGGTTGTAGTAAACCCATTTCCCCGACAGCGACAACGCCTAGCGATGCGACAATACCGACTGCGCCACAATAACACGTCATATCTGTGCAAGCAAACTGCAACAGATGTACTCTGCTCCACGAACAATCTACTGTTATGCATATATTAACCTATACATGTGTCTTCAAAATACTATGCTATATAAACGGAAGATGGTCTTCAGACTTGACCTTCCTGTTCATGCTCTTGTCCTTCAATAAATTTATAGACATGATAAGCATTTGAATTAACACAAATTGCCCAGGAGGACAATTAACCTGTTTTCTTACAGGTACAGCTTGACGGACACAACACATACTTAGTTACTAATAGCATGTGTATATTCTTTATAGTCTCTTCCCTTACATATACATGAAGTAGCGCTTGATAGTTAACTATGTAAACTATTTCTGATTTACAAACAGGCGTAAACTCATTTCACCATGATTGAACCATCAATCCAATGGTGAAATTCAATACAGTATTCATTGTACATTTGACATATCGCTAATGAAATCTATTACAAAATATGAACCAAATGATGAAATATAGATGGTAACAGACAGTAAATACGGAAACGCAGTATCAAACAAACACCAATCCGACATGCTAGGTTATTACATTTGTAATCGAAACGAAAGTATAATACAAACGTGTGTGAAAGATGTACCAGGCTTGATGTTGTATTTATTTACCGTCTCGCTGCCTCACAAACCATTCCGAATATTTGACCGAAGATTAATTGACCTGGATAGTTCAATGTAGCATTCATTGTTAACCTGTACGCAAAACAAAACTGTGTTATGTATTGTTTTCGCCTGTTTTTTGTGTGGAACTATCAATAATCATGCCTAACCGGATTCTTATCACTTGTATATCATGTCAATCCTTATATCCTCAACATCAACTTTTGGATAGATCGTACAGGTATAATGACTACTTATATTGCTATAACCTTCAAGCCAACCCGTGTATCATCAACCTAGACATTTGTAATCAACCTTTGGACATTACATGTTTGACAATAGCTCAGATGTTAAAGAATAATGCGTAACTAGATATCGCGAACATGCTCATCATCAACTTTGACATTTGTAATCAATCTTTGGAAATTAAACCTTTCACAATAGCTCAGATTTTAGATTGGTACAAGGACCTCTTGCTGGAAATAACGATGGTATCGTTCAGGAACATCTGATGTACTGTACAAGTATGTCTAATTTTGAATGTGTCTTATCAATTGGGTTCCTTATCTCTTTTAATCAATACGCATTCTTTTAAAGACAACAACAGATTTGTCGAAACATGAGCTTTCATAATAATAGCGACGTTATGCGACATGTAGTCCCAATTTTCACTTTTAGAATTAATTCGAAACCAACATAATTTGTCACCAGGCTTGATGTTGTATTTATTTACCGTCTCGCTGCCTCACAAACCATTCCGAATATTTGACCGAAGATTAATTGACCTGGATAGTTCAATGTAGCATTCATTGTTAACCTGTACGCAAAACAAAACTGTGTTATGTATTGTTTTCGCCTGTTTTTTGTGTGGAACTATCAATAATCATGCCTAACCGGATTCTTATCACTTGTATATCATGTCAATCCTTATATCCTCAACATCAACTTTTGGATAGATCGTACAGGTATAATGACTACTTATATTGCTATAACCTTCAAGCCAACCCGTGTATCATCAACCTAGACATTTGTAATCAACCTTTGGACATTACATGTTTGACAATAGCTCAGATGTTAAAGAATAATGCGTAACTAGATATCGCGAACATGCTCATCATCAACTTTGACATTTGTAATCAATCTTTGGAAATTAAACCTTTCACAATAGCTCAGATTTTAGATTGGTACAAGGACCTCTTGCTGGAAATAACGATGGTATCGTTCAGGAACATCTGATGTACTGTACAAGTATGTCTAATTTTGAATGTGTCTTATCAATTGGGTTCCTTATCTCTTTTAATCAATACGCATTCTTTTAAAGACAACAACAGATTTGTCGAAACATGAGCTTTCATAATAATAGCGACGTTATGCGACATGTAGTCCCAATTTTCACTTTTAGAATTAATTCGAAACCAACATAATTTGTCACCACGAATAATCTTTATTTACTTATTGTTTGTATAAGCCTTACGCCTCTTATGCGTATGATTGATAGGTACGAACATACATGTATTTATGAAGAACAAGATATTCATATGTGCAATAATGTTTGGTGACAAAAGTGACATGACACTTGACATTTCTATAGTTCGATGACATTCTTCCAAATCAATTACCTCAATAGAGGATGGTACTGCATATTGTAAGATAAGAGAGATGCCACAAACCGCGCATCAATTTCAGTGACGTTTTAAATTCCTGTCATCTGGCAGAAACAAGCGACATAGTTCTGCCTTTAGTTTAAGGACATTTCAGTAATCAATAGATGTCATTATTTACGAGAATACATCTAATGCATGCCGGAAGTTTTTTTCTCAATGTTGTTTCAAATTACAGACGTCGGATACGGGCACGACTGAGTCGATATTTCAGTGTATAAGAACAGAAAACGCTTTTTAAGAACGTGCATTTCCTTAGCGTTTTATAGCTGAACATATATTAATCTACTTTATCTTAGCTGCAACTAAGTATATCAGCCTACTAGAATTAAAAGCTTGGATTTGGACTTTTGAATTTTGGTAGCTTTAAAATTAGTATTTCAGTGACAAAAGTTCATTTTCGCGTTATTCAAGTGATGCGTTGGCATTGTTTCTGTGTAATTGTGGTAGTTGACATCTTCATATGTATTTATGCAAGGATGTTTTGGTCGAATGCAGCCTTCCCTGTCCAATTCCTATTATAATTTCACAGTCTCACGTACAATCCGTAACTGGAATTGGGATATTTTATTGGCCTACCAAGGAATGCCCTCAAGATAAGATTAGAATGTCCAGGAAGGTTTGGAAAAGTAACAACCGAATCAACATGTATATGCTGATAGGTCAATGAATCCATAGATATACAAATCGGTCAAAACGTTAGATTATACTAGTAGGTAAATAGATGCACGTGACCAGATTCGTGGAAAATATATCCCCTGGAAACAGATTAATAACGTAATGGTATGGTTTATTTAGACAAGCAGTGTCAAGTTCGAACTGACGTCCATAATTTACCATTTCATACAATGCAGAATTACATGTGTATACTTTGATGGTGCATCAAGGAATAGGAAATTGTCTCATATAAATGTAAGAAGAATATAACTAGAATGACAATAGTACATATTCATTAAACAGTGGGTGATAGAATAGAGATAATTTATAATACATACATGTATCACTCAACTGTCATTGTTTCTTAAATACTCCATCAACTTGCTTTAGTCTATTGGGACCATTACAAACTGCAATGATAGTTTGCATCACGTAACTTTAGTCAAACTAGCTTAAGATTAAACACTTATGTTTCAACTAATTTTATTGGTGCTTAAGTGGTGGTAATGTTCAGTAGAACAATCGGACAGGGAAGACAACACTTATCTGAAACAGCTAAGACAAATGTACAACAAGGTATGAATGTTTGAACAGAAAATCAAACATTATTGTTATACGTCTTAAAGTTTGGGTTGCTGACAGTCAAATTATTTACATTCACAATTTAGTTCTGGCGGTCTAGATATTGTTAAAAATGAAGTACGACGAACGACTAAGGCACCTACAAACTCATCATATGCACAAAAACCAATTACATGGAGAATGACAGCAAATAAGTAAAAAAATAGGACTATCAATAACACAACCTATCACTGAATATGATGAATACCCAACATTATTTTGCATAACATAGATATTACCAAACACAGAAATCTTAACTTCAGTGCAGCCCCAACGATGCTAAACATAAAATAGAAAGGACAAATAAAATGATAATCAAATGTCAAAATGAAAGAACCCAGTAATAATGTCATCAACATAGCATGCTTCTTTATGGGAGTTTAGTTCAAATGTAATAATTGACCCCATCATTCCATGTATTCTAGGTTTGCCACTTATGATATCCGAACCAACGTTGACATGAATTGCCACGGACGACCATTAATATGACCTCGTTGTACCCACGAGACTTACGATAAGGTTTAGTTCTGTGGGTATAACAATACCACATAGAACGCGGTCGCCAAGTTGGTTAAACAACTTAACAGTTACAAGTCGATATAAAACCGTTTTGAATATTGAAGTCTCTTAATGTTTTACGCTGTCCCTAAATTGAGCTTTTAAAGTTATGGCAATAACTTCTCCATTTAACTTTCATTTTTTGTACCTTATCTGCTTTTGCAACTGTCATTCTCAAACCAAACAATGCATTAAATATAACAAACGTTTAAACACTAAATTACAAACTAGTGACATTGTTTATTCTCACAGGCTTTTAATTATCTAAAAATGAAGCGTAGACACGTTTTTATATTTCTCATTGCGGAATAAAACACAACTACTGAGAACATTGTACTTAGTCAAGGACACATACAGTACAACACTTACGCACGTATTCATGTTCTGAAGAAAGAACATTTAGCAACATAATGAAGCTTGTTATACTGCTACAAACAACTGATTGGTGATTATCTCTTTTAATGACAGCAATTAACAAAATGACCCTCGGGCCCTATGTCGTTCACCGGTAGCAGTACCTATCGTAAAGAACTACTAAGAGTTATGACAGTGCAGCCTCCATTTGCTTACCACGACTGACCCAATATCGAACATGATCTAGAATTTGCTAAAATCATGAGTGTCACCTAGTTTCATATTGAATAGAACAAATTTATGACCTCATGTATCTACAAAAGCAAAGTGTTGATGAATGGACAGAATGGATGGATCACCAAAGCTCGCATTGTCACTTTGTTGCAGATGGGCTAACACAATGAAGTTACAGGGCTATTAAATGTTCAATGCTGTTACTCTCGTTTGCACCTTTGTTAGCCAAATTTGATGCATAAAAATGCTTGTACGTCGTTTTTATAGGACCTGGTAGCTGTTGGGTGTAAGTGACATTATTTGCTTGATCACGTTTGTGTTTTTCGATATGATTGAATTGTTTTGTATTGTTAGATGAGAGAGTCTTTTCGTGTATATGACACTTTCTTGTTTCTGCTGAGGACTGCCTTATCTGTCGGATATATTATAAACTATCTTTTTGGTGTACCGACATTTTTAAGTATATTACACCAACACACTCTTAGCTAAATAACTAAATGGAGAAGTTTTAAAATGCATATACAACACCACGTGGCAATGTTGGAAATACTCCGGACGTTGACCGAAGCATTGCAATTGCTTGGTAAATTTCCGATCAATATGTGTTATAATAGTCATATAACAATCCCGGCACAACAGTTGAATGACTGCTTCAATACTGTATAATCGTAATATTACTAGATAAAATATATTGTTAGTTATAAGCAGTTTGAATCGGATTTTTGCAGCATGACGTTAGTAATAATTAGGGTTGTCTCAGATCCTAATCATATGAAGTTAGATTAGCATGTTACATTGTCTACTATTGATTATTGATCTTCATGTAAGGCGACGAAGAAAAGTAGAAATCATTATTTATGTCTCTCATGATGTAAGAATAAATGACGCTCTGATCAGTGTCCACACCTATTAAACAATACAATTGCCGTTCCTAGTACCGGTAATCAACGTCTATAAAAAGGCACTTTAGATCGAAGACAATTACAGAAAATTGCAGTACAGTGCACTGAGGTCTAGGGAAAAGCATTAATTGGTAGCTTTGAGTAGATGTTGACTATATCATTAACTGCATTACCGGGCTGTTGTCAACACATTATTCTGTCGTAAAACATTCTTTTTAAGACCAACGTCTAATTACGGTAGTCCATTACTATTATTTTCGTTTGTCTTTCTTAGGCGCAGATTCACGACATTGCGTATCAGACAAAAAACGCGCACAACACTACAGGACTTAAAACATCTTCACAAAATCAATCACAGGTATTACGAAAGGACATACCTATTAACAATCGATCATCACGAAACGTTAAACTTACACAAACATCAAGTTACAACAGAGCAAAAACACCTGGTGCTATCGTTGTTTCGCCTTTAACCTAGCTACTAGATGTCATCGTCAATCATAATGTTACATCATATTTCCAGAAAATACTGGATTACATTATTGTGGTTGACTAGGGCATCATTCTCCATCGGTATTGCTAAATTTAGTGACGTGTTATACTACATGATTGACACGTGTGTTGTTCTAAGAGAGCGTACCAGTGCTTTTATGTATTATCCATGTTCTGGGAAAGACAAAATATTTGTAGTGACAAATATACATTCAGCATGAAACATTTTGTCAAGCAGTTCATATGGCTTTCATACTTGGTATTTAGCATCAGCTAATGGTCCCCTACCGCGATTGTTCACATTATGCCCCTTGGGTGAACATTGGTCCCGTTAGGGGATCGTTAAGTTTTTACGGACTTATATTGGGAACATATCAAAATCTTCTTGTATAAAACTAAATTGCCTAGATATTTGGTATTTGGTATGTAACATCATATATTCTTACTTCTTAGAAGGTGTAAATGATTTCTTAAGGCAACATCTATAAATGCATTTAGATAGGTGAGCGACCTATATGCCTTTGGTCAATCTTGCTTATCCAGTTAAGCATTTGCACATATTAAAACATACCTGCATGTCAACGGAAGCTATGTTCATAAGTCACAGAACAAAATCAGATATTTGGAGCCAAAAATGATAGATTGTCTTTACACAGACACAATAGACAATAAATAGTTTTGCAATATGAAATATAAACATCTACAAACTGATATGATTATTGCTGGTATAGGTAAAATGCTGTCTCTTTTATCATATTTTACTTTTGATGCATGTTTTCTGTCTAGCTTTGCAAACGGAACATTGCATTATTTTCCAATTGTAAATCACTTAGTACGACAAACTATAAATTGTCCTATTATTTTTCCCCAGTGGCTTTAATTTTGTTTCATGCCTTCAAAATGAAATTCAATACAGTATGTAATTAACTTCCTTTATGCGTGCTATGGAAAATGAACACAAAACCACATGGTACGTAAATTCTCATTAACGATATCAAGATGATACCAAATAAATCCATAAAATTAGAACAATGAGGGTCAATGTATAATTAGATACTGTTTGAGATATGTTACTAAACGTTTTGTTTTGTCGATACCGATGTCAATGATTGCTAAATGTACCTATACATCCTATAAATCCAGACATGTTCTCAACAGTTCAATACCCTGGTCAAAAACTCTACGCGAATTCAACACTGTGGTTATTGTACTAGTACGTATTACCATGTTGATGTTACTGTATAATTAATTGTTGTATTATTTATTTGCATATCGTTTAGCTTGATAATGTTAAACAATACCCGACCTCACGTGTTACGCGGCTAAACAAACGAATGAAAACATAAACACCAAACAATAATTGTTACATGTGTCCTGTTTTATGTTCGAATGTGAATCATGTGAAAGATATTATTTTTCCAGGACAGCTGAATGTTGTTTCTACGCGGACTTTCCGTGTGATCGTCCTTGTGATCCGTTCTTGTCAGCTGTCTATTTCTCCTGATATGTTTGATTTACTGAGGTGGCATAATGGCGAAAAAGGCTATCGTGGTTTTGAAACAAGGTGTTCAGTTCATTTGTTTCTTATTGATTTCATGGTTGGTCTTGTAGTTGTAATATGTAAATCATATTTTACACGAGATGGTTATATGCGTTTTTGACTTCTTCCCCTCTCTGACGTGTTATTACCATCCCAGGTAACATTTTTTGCCATGATTTAGAACACATAATTTTTTATAGACTGATTTCATTGAAGCTAATGACATTGACTTTATTATTCTGAGAGAAGATGAAAATATCTGGGGGCTATCCGGGAGATGATGCATTTAAATAAACATGTGGTTATTTCTAGGATCGAATGTGTTGTAAAGTGACAGTGCTTTTCATTGTGAAAATAATCTGATTAAATTCGCAAATATAAAATGTGTTAGTAAGGCGTTAATGTCGTGTTTGGAGTGTGAATCACAGCTTTCATTTTCTGTTTGGTAAATCTCTTACAAACACATCGTCTTCTGTCTAGTCATAATTTAATCAAAATGTATTCAAGTTAAGTTTCTTAGACAATATAATGTGTATTAACTGGAATTGACAAGCCGACAATGTGGTTTGAAAGTATCGTAAATATTTTAGACGCGATGGAAGGCGTGATTGAGATATATAATGTTCTAACGGTATAGTGTTTTATACAATTACTGTCTAATATTAATCAGGTCCGACAGTAATGTATTTTGCGGTTATTTACCTATTGCACATAGATTTCCACAGTGGTCGACCAATAAGAATAATGTTATAAGTTTATAACAATGCAGTGCCATACATTCTTGTAAAGGTTGATAATTTGATATACGTAAAAGTAGGAAAGTGACTGCATAAGCGTTATATTAATACAGTTTATATGGAAACGAGGAACCAGCATGGCAAGTTATCACACTTTGATAACAACTGGGGAATACTGATAAGTCAGCAAACAAATATGAGAAACGTTACCAGGAAGACAGAACTTAACAGAACAAGAAAAAAACATCATAGCAATGCACTGCACACTCTTGCAAATATGTAATATTAGGCAGGGCATAAGAGTTTCAAAAAGAGTTAGACAAAATGTCATGCAACTCGGACGAGGGTTTAGAGCTGTCCTCTGTCTGCCATTCATTAATTTGCAGGAGAAAATTAAACAAGTCCGGGGCGGGTTCGGTCTGGTCAGTGAATGCGTTGTTGTGTTAATCAATCAGGAATTCTGATATATGCATCAGTACAATCACGATGTGTATCGGGTCTGTATCTTGTAATAATGGAGATAGCAAATCATATGATTGACAATTCAAGAATGATTACTGCATTACGGATAAAAGAAACGTAAACGTCGGAATGATTAGATATAGTTCAATTCATTATGTAACATCGCTTGGTTGGGATTACACCACAGGGACACTTTAAGCACGTATTCGTCGATGGTACTACATGTATATATTTGAGACAACAACATGGAATCTAACGGTGCATGATGTTAATCAGTCATAAACAGGCTTTGTTATTTATTGAAGTACCGGGTGTAGGTCACGTCAGACTGATAAGTATCTGTATCGAGTTATACACACTTGACTATGTGGCTATGTACCTTCACCAATGATTCTGATAGCTACCACGCGAACTTAATATATTTCTGGGAAATCATACTTCAATTATATGTAATCGTAAATGGTTTTCTAAATATTGACAAAACATATAACCATTAAATAGCAAAATAATGTATACTTAAAATGCATTTAATATTTGTCATTTCTAACTGATTAAAGCATTTGGTGCCCAAAATATTCGAGGATCGTTATTTTCTTGGCATTAGATTCACATGCACTTCGCTATTTTATAACCTTGAACGAGCAGCACTCTAGATATACTCTATTACAGATTGTAATGTTCGTCGAATTTTGTAGACCAAATTGTTTCCGAATGAAAACACTGAACACATAAGCCTTCTAGTAGGTAAAGACAAACTTGGAGTCAAATTATGATCAGCTGATGATAACAAGACTCTTTCGATCTTCATCAAGGTGGACATCGGAACTCCTGTCTTACTTACATATTATTAAAGATGTCGTGCCTTTTCAAATAAGATGCGAACTACACAATGATCTGCCTCAGTATATAAGACGCGTACCCAAAATCATCCAATACTAGTATCTATTTATGGTATGTGATTAAGAAAACATGATATATACGCCTTCACACGCAGACATTTATCATTAATTATGCAAAAACGCGACCAAAAGTAAATATAGCCACGGAAATAATGTCCGCGAACATCGTACCGCTTTTAGCGTCTTGATTGACTGACAAGCAATGTAAGTGAGCACTCTTGATATGCAATTGACCAGATTCAAGATGAAAATGTCAACTCTTTAACGACAGCTGTATTTCGGACGGTCGTGCGAAAAATATTTGTATAAGCTTTCGTATTGCTAGTACAATTCATTCTGTATAAAACGAAAACATTTCTATTTCTTTTTAACAACTCAATAAAAAGTGAATTCTCTGACATGATGTTCTCCAATCTCTGTTTTAACACCAAGTAAACGTTAAAATAGAGAGTAGAATAAATCATGCAAAATGTATTTGAGGGCTGAGATTGGTTGTCATTATGTTCAATTGTCGATACTAATTAATCGCTTTTTGTTTGCGGAATGAATGTATGATCGGCTTTTCTTTATCGCTTATATTTGGTTTTTGTTTACCTTGCATGCTGTTTTGAACCATGTTTTCAATGTCAAATGTCCTTGTATTTAGATAGAAGTTTATCAAACGAATGGTTGTCGTGCAATACCCTAATTGTTCATAATTAACAAACAGTATGATTTAGAAATGAGTTTTGATCGGATGCTAAAAGCTTATTGAGATCATTTCTGGTCAATTTGCTAACACAATTAAATAGATACGAATGTTTGTTTTTCAATAGCAATGCAACCTCGGGACGGGACTAGTTTTAAATCATAGGGTGAATGAACGACATTGACGGTAAACAATTTATCATCCACACATTATTCAATCATTATTCAATCATGCAAATGTAGCAATTCTAGTTCCGAATTGTTCATAAGCAGACAATAGGGCGAGAACATATTTCACATCGGGTACGAACAGTGAATATAATGACCACACTTCCATTTCGATCTCTTTCAACTCATTGTAATTCATAAATGCCTTATTAACTCACCCATATTCCAGGTATTAATGAGTTAAATAAAGCAATTATCTAGGAAATAGTGTATGTGTGATTTTATGAAATATTGATACGAAAATATCCACTGTATAACACTGATATCTACAGTACAGACGATACCAAGAGCTCAACAGTAACGCCATAAAGTGAATGATATACATAAATCACTTAACTAATGTGCGGGTCAGATCGTTACATTCAGACATTATGTTTACATAACACAAATTATTTTCGATTACTGACATCAATGACGGAAGGATACTGATTGATATTTTTATTCGCGAGCCTTTATGGATGCTTCACTATAGTAACTCACTCCACTGACGTCATAGATTTTTTTTCACTGACCTAAATTAGCGGTATTACTCTTGTCATTAACAATACTTTCCAGCTAAATTTCCAATTTAACCGAATGCAAATGTTAACTATGTTTTGAAACAAGCTCGAAAGTGACGCCATGAAGTGAATGAAGTATTTAACTGTTCGGGTTTATCGTAACAGTCAGACATGTTGTTTATATAACACAAATTATTCATGATTACGGACATCGACCACTATATGACGTTAATTCGTTGGTTGTTTTTTATCCACGCGTCATTATGGAGGTTTACTACAGATACTCATTTCCATCGTTCCACTGGTGGCAATGATTTCTTGTCATCAATCTAAGCTAATTTAGCAGCGTGTCTTCCTGTCGTTAACCATTCATTTTCGCAAAACTTCTCATCTAACAGAATCAAAGTGTTAACTTTATTTTTTTGCAACAAGTTAACATGTGTGGGCACTCAGACATTAAGATCACAAATTGAACACAGCTATAAACAAGTCAACTACGTCTCATGTGTCCTTATGTTCCGGGTTGTAGTTGTCACTGAACATAGCTGACAAAGCGATAACGCAGGTGAGTGCGTCCAATGAGGAACCCTACTAAGAACTGCAATCATTAAACCTTTTGACCACTGATTCTATAACAGGACTTGTTACAGATTATGTCGTTAGCTATCAGTGTGTTTTGCTATGACCAGTTGAAACCAATTTTAAACACCAATAATAAATAGTATTATCTTACGAGAGTTAGTATATACTACTTTGTTTAAATATTTAAGGTTGTTAGTGAAAAACATTCTTTCAACTAACAATACTAACTCCATATTCCTCGACAGCAAATTCGATTAATAAAGATCACTGTGTGGGTATACGTCATGACTTAACGTACTCTACTGATATTCCAGATAAATATACCACAAAGTTTAATTCACTAAACAACGAGAATAATTGCAATACACATGCAAGCATCTTCATGTTATCAAAAACTTTGGTGAACGTACAGAGTCACATAGCCAATTGTACACAACTCAGATACAAATAGCTCTGAGGTGACGTACACCCGAAATAGAGACTTCAACCAATAAATAACCATCATCGTTTGATTTCATTGTGTTGTGTCAATGTTTCCTTGCACGTGTACTATCATCGTAAAAATTAAGCGAGCAATGTTACATAATTAATTACACTTGATCCAATTAATTCGGTATCCATGTGTCTCTTATCCGCAATACAGATATCCTTATTGAATTGTAATATTGTAATCAGCTTTCCCCGTAATTACATGATACAGACATGGTACAAATCTTACATGCTTATAGTGATGCATCATTCAGAACTCCTGATTAATAGACACAACAATACATTCACTGACAAGACCGACCCAGTCTCTGAGTAGTTTAATTATCTCCAGCAAATTGATGAATAACCGAAACAAGAGGACCAATACGACACTATACCACACTACAATATTTGCAAACCACATTGTGTCAATTCCAGTTATTACAGAGTATGCTGTCTAAGAAACTATACTCGAATACATTTTTATTAACTTATGTCTTAGTAGACAGACTGCGATTCGTTTGTAATAGATTTACCAAACAGGGGATAAAAGTCGTGATTCTCACTTCAAACACGGTCATAATACCCATACAAACCCATTCTATATCTTGGAATATAACATGATTATTTTAATCATGAAAAGCACTGTCACTTTACAACACACTCGATACAAGAAATAGTCACGCGTTCATTTAAATGTACCATCTCCCAAATGTTATACTAAGGTAAGCATCGTTATTATAATAACAATAGCAGGTAATCAAAAAGTAACAAGGAGGACAACGTGTATGTTCACGTAATAACTTCACACGGAAAACAATTACGACACATACGTCGTATATCAGTTGATAAGTGAGTGAGAATTCCATTTGGTCAATACATTGCTGAACATGACAAACCCCGTAACATAATTGTCTGTTATTGAATTACGATGCCAAATGGAAAGGTAAATGGTCGTAATACGCGTTAATTCAGACTTAACAATCATGCCGTTCAATTACACTATTGTTTCATCCATTGTAATAGAAAATAGCTCAGCTATAATATGTACTCTTAGCATGGAATGTGATCGATAGCAAATTGTGCTGACCTAGTTTCCTAAACTCATTGAAAAACAAATACAATTAGCGAATGTTTGAAAAATTGCTTCTCAATCGATCAAATTACTTCCACATTTTAATGTTGTACAAATGTACTAAAGAATTAATGATTATATTAAAACTAACTACCTCATTAATCATCTTACATAAGACAAGTACTTCTGTGGCACCCAGTTACATAAGTGGTAAATCTAGACAGATCAATCGTATTGGCGAAGCTTTCAACAGACAAAACATTATAGTAGTAATTGACGCTACTAATTAAATCTGATAAACATGACTTATAGTGACAAAACTCGGGTACAAACATCGGAAATCGGGTGAAATCTTACTGGATCAGGATTCAGGAGTAGCAATGAAAAATGCAAACGATGCACATTTGATCAGTAGAATAATATAGATGACATTGTAATATCAACATTTCATTGTCGTGTCACACATACATTGACATATGTGAACTCGCTTGATTGGGTATAATCACTAATATGTCTTATACTATCACAGATAAACAAAGTGTCTACCAGAATGTAACTAATCAGACATAGAAGGCAGCACTCAATCGCACAACACGATTTGCAATAGGAGTGATCAGTGGTAGCCTTGTAAAATGGTACCACGATGTGAAGAATAGTTAAAAGGGAGATATTTACAGTATATGTTTACTGTATGAGACCTTTCAAATAAAATATAATCCGTCTTGTATTCTTTCGCTGAAATAATGGTACAAACAAACTTACCAACATTTAGAGGAAGCAATCACCTACCTGGAATGGAGAAGGGAAACTAATGATTAAATTACTGGTAAAATATCCGTCAGAAATATACTCAATATAGCATTTGGGTCTAAACAGCGGACTTACTTAAAAATACAATAACAGCTAACCTACAATGAGTTTTTTTCAACCGCCTCACATATAACTATCACAATCTATCACAATATCAAATATAATATAAATAAACACCAACAGGATAAAACTATCTTTTCTCAATTTCCCATACAATTTTGGAATCACCAATGCAATTCGACGTATGGAGATAGACGGAAGTAAGTTCGTAAATCAGATTCAAACAAGGAAATGTAACTTGTCTGTGCCTGATACGAGACATAATAATTTGGTTAGTTGATGATTATCTTAAAGTACATCAATGTGCACGCATTATGTTTATCAGCCACGTATAGTGCAACTAAATTATGCTGACAATATATCATATTGGGAAAAAGGTCACTAGTTTAACCTTATATATGTATCAGATACTATGTTGTGTGTAAGCCGGATTCGACGATGTACATAATATAGCTAGAACTATAAACATAAGAGTACATCAGACATTCACGTATTCATGTTCTGAGACATTTTACAAAACTAACTGAAACTTATTTTATTATTAGTGTTATTATTATATTGCTCACATGTGTTTGTGTTGTTGGGACAATGGTTCCATTGTAGTTTTTGTTTTGTTATGTTTCTGTCAATTTTCGTTCATTCCGCACTCTATTATTTCTGTTTAGGACTGCCTTTCCTATCAGAAATGTTAGAAACTCTCTTATTGGTACCTACGTTTTAAGTATACTTAAGCGACATAATTTCATGGAGTGGTTTTAAAATGAATATAAAACATCACGTCATACTATTTGAAATACTCTGGACGTTGACCGAAGTATTTCAAGTACTTGGAACATGTCCGATCAATATGCGTTACATTAATTACATGACAATCTCTGCACAATAGTTGATTGACTTCAATTCTGTTTAATCACCATATGCCTAGATAAAACATACTGCTAGTTATAAGCAGTTTAAATCGGTAATCTCGCAACATGGCGTTGGTAATAATTAGGTATTCCTCAGATCATAATCATATGAAGGAAGTTTAGCATGCCGCATTGTCTGCTATTGAATATTAGTTTCAAGTAAGGCGACGAAGAAAGTAGAAATCATTATTTATGCCTCTAATGTTGTAAGAATAAATGACGCTCTGATCAGTGTCCACACCTACCAAACAATACAATTGCCGTTCCTAGTACCGGTAATCAACGTCTATAAAAAGGCACTTCTGATCAAAGACAATTACGGAAAATTACAGAACAGCGCACTGTAGTCTAGGGAAAAGCATTAATTGGTTGCGTTAAGTAGATGTTGACCATATCATCATCAATTGCATTATCAGACCGTTGTCAATACATAATTTTGCCGAAAAACATTCTTTCTAAGACAAATGTCTAAATATGGTAGTCCATTATCTTTATTAGTTTCCTCTTTCTCGTGTATTTCATTATTCGTTGCCAGGAACTGTATTAAAACATTTGTGTTTGTATCAAATGATTAACATTAACATAAATATATTACGCTACATTATAATAAACTCAAATGATTATGTCATAGTCGACCACTACAGAAAATTATGTACAATACGTAAATAACCACAAAGTACATTAATGTCGGACCTGATTAGTATTAGACAGTAATTGTATAAAACACCACACTGTTAGAACATCATATATCTCAATCACGTGTTCCATCGTGTCTAACATGTCTACTATTTTTGCAAACCACATTGTCCGCTTGTCAATTCCAGTTAATACAGATTATATTGTCTAGGAAACTTTACTCGAATACATTTTGATTAAATTATGTCTTCGTAGACAGATGGCGATGTGTTTGTAATACATTTATCAAACAGGGAATGAAAGCTGAGATTCTCACTTCAAATACGATCCTAATATCTAACTAACCCATTCTGTATTTGCCAAAATAATATAAATTATATTAACCATGAAAACACACTCAAACCAAGAAGTAACGAAGTGTATATTTAAATATAATATCCCTTAAGGCATGGTCACTTTACAACATACTGAATCCACAAATGAACAACTTGTATATTCAAGTGTAGCATCCCTCGAATCCCTTGAGTATTTCCATCCTATCTCAGAATACTATTATAGTCAATGTCATAAGATTTAATAATCTTATTCTATATGTGAAAATATATTACGTATGATTATATTAACCTATAACTTACGCACGTCTAGTATCATATATTTACAACATAAGTAAATACAAGGGCACAAACCAAGCCGATAGGACATTTAATGAAATTATCTGAGTGTCTACTGCACCTTGCTAGGTAAAACAATTTGAATGTGCAACACACAATTAACACACATACATGTACGTGTAAGTTTTGATCCGATTTCAAAATGACATAATTTCTGATATTTTATATAGCGACGGCCTTATACAAAATGTATACCAATGATCATACACTCATGAGTAAACTAAGAATTTGGATGAAATTTCCGAGGTTGGCTTCATGGTATCTGCATAATAATTTCATATAGGCCATGCTTTGTGCAAGTCGACGAATGTCTGTAATATAATAATAATAATAATAATAATATAACCTCGGGACGGAACTAGTTTTAATCCAACGAGTGAATGAACGACATGGAAAATAAACTAATCACCATCCAATCATTATTTAATCATGGACATGTAACAATACTATTTATAAGCAGACATTACGGTGTGTAAATAGTTACCCTCGGGTACGAACAGTGATTATTTGACCAAATTCAGCTGCATTCTCATTCGATGCATTACAATGCAAACATTAATTCTTACCTCGCACATATTTCCTGTACATATGAATAAAATAAATATATTATCTAGGAAAAAAGTTAATGTGAGATATCATGAAATATTGATACGAAAGTATTCATAGTTTTACACTAATGGTTGCAGTTGTTGACCATATAAACCAATCGTGACGTCATGAAGTAAATGGTGTACATAAATCACGGGGCAGATAGTTACATCCAGACATGATGTTTAGGTAACACAAATTATTCACCATTACTGATATCAGTGACGGAAGGATGTTTTTATATATACTTTATATATAGCTATGTTTTTAAATATACCAGGGACACATACATACAATGGTTACAAACTAGAATTGTTCATAGAATTCTAGCTACCAATACCTTACTCTCCAAAATGAAAATTAAACAGAATAATCTATGTACTTTCTGCCAAATGCAAGAAGAAACGATAAGTCATTTATTTTGGGAATGCTGCAGAATAAAACCAATAATAAAATTTTTAAATGATGAAATCATACTTTTTAACCCAAATTTTAAGATAAATATGATAGCTATCATATTAGGATGTGGAAAAAAGGAATACATACCTATCGATTTTCTTTTTCTTGAATTTAAAAAATATATTTACTTATGCAAAAGAAAAGAAATCTTACCTAGTACTGTAACATTAAAAAATAGCTTAAAATTTGCATGGGAGATATATTTTAAATCAGGCATTACAGAAATAGAAAACAAAAGCTGGGAAATTGTTAAAAAAATTTGTCTCCAAACATAGGTACAGAAAAAAGAAACATTGTCATACTCTAGATTACATAAAGGTGGTGAAACATGTTATTATTTGTGTCACTGTTTGACGGAAAAAGGTCCAAAGCCCCATCTATTGTCCCCTATATTGCATTGTTATTATTGACTTTCTTCATTGTATCATTGTATCATTGTATTTATTGTTTAATTATGTTGTTGAATATTGTAAGGTTTGTGGGTGATGATTCTCCGACCCCCACAAAACCAACAGACGGGGACAATAAATGGGGTTACCCTTGTGGGCCCGAAACGAAAAAAAAAAAAAAAAAAAAAAAAAAGGATGTTTTTATTCTCGTGTCGTTATGGGTATTTCACTTTTCATGTAGTTCATGTAGTAACCGTCTCCATCGTACAACTGACGCCAAAGGTTTCTTTTTTTCAATAACCTAAGCTAACTTTTTCGGGTCGTTAACCATGCGCACTAGCTATAATTCTAATCTAACCGAATGCACATGTTAACTTTGATTTGTTTTGCAACAAGAAAAGATGCGGGTACTCAGACATTTAAAATCACAAATTGAATCAAACTTCTTCCGGGTTGTAGTTGTCACTGAACACACAGCTGACAATACGAATACGCAGGTGGATGCCTCCGATGTAGAAACACTCTTACAAGTGTTAGTTTACGCTAATTAGTTTAGATAAATTTATAAAGTTGTTTGTGAACACCATTTTAACAACTTACAATACCTAGATCTTGGTCGTGAATAGTGTAGCTTCATACACAGACCAGCATTATCCGTTTTAAAAAAGTTACATGTATGTAGTATCTTGATATTGATTGGGGGTTTTCGTTAATAAGACATTCCACTAGATTTCAGTTTCAAATTACAAAGGCACGTGCGTAGATAAGTTGTCCAACTATACTTAAGCCCAGTGACAGTAACGTAACTTGCCATTTATTAAAACTATGTCCATTTTCCGTATGCCAAACACTACATGATAATTGAATTTCATGCACTAAAGTGAAACCCCAAATTGATGCGACAGGTACTCAAAATGATAATTGGCCAGCTTCATGTTTGATAATGACGTACAGCATACAATAATCCAGCTACATGTAAGAGCTTAGTGACCTAATTAATGTCATGCAATAAAGTGATGATGTAACATTTTACGTACAGAGAACAAAAATAAGCACAAACTTTGATCTAGAAGGTTACAAAATGTTGTTTGTACTTTTGCAATCAATTAAACTGTACACTGATTACGTAATGAAACCCAAAATCTAAAAGCCAAGACTAGGGTAACTACTTTTTGGTTGGTGTTTATGTTTACAAAAATGTAGTTATTTATACGTTTGGCCGCATAACAAGTTAGGCCAATTATTGTTTAACATTAGAAAGCTAAACAATATAAAATTAAACAATAAAGCCATAATATAGCAATATCAACATGGCAATGCGTAACTGGTACACTAACCACTGACGAATTCGGGGAGAGTTTATGGCCAGAGTATTGAACTGTTGAGAACACGCCTGGGTATAATGGTACATTTAGCAATCATTGACATCGGTATTGACAAAACGTTAAGTAATATAACTCAAACAGTATCCAATTATTCATTGATACACATTCGGTTCTAAATTAATTTTGTATAATCTTGATATCGTAAATGAGATCTTTCCAAACGATTTCTTCCATTTTCCTAAGCACGCATTAATATGTTCAGAAAACTGAATGTCACACTACACAGCTATTAGCAATAATTAACCATAATACAAATGTAAGCATGACATGACAAAGTATTGGTTTTCATTTTGAAAGCAGGAAACAAAAATAAAGCCAATGGCGGAAACTATCAGTATTAGGACGCTTTATAGTTCGTCGCAATGTATGATTTACAATTGGAAAATAATACATGTACCATCTTACGTATGCAAAGCTAGACAGCATTATACCAATACTAGAATTAATCGCTTCAGTTTGTAAATGGGTATATTTCATATTGCAAAACTATTTATTGTCTCGTGTGTCTGCGTAACGACAATCTATCATTTATTGCTCCGAGCGTCTAATTTTGTTTTGTGATATATGACCATAGCTTCCGTTGACACACACAGACATGCTTTTAGATGTGCAATGGCTCAACTGGAATAAAACATATATTTAAGCAGCCAATTTCCAATTTCATTAAATGTAATTAAGGTATTTTCATTCTATGTTTATGTTATGTACATAAGGGAATTTATAACAATCAGCTACCAAAATCCCCATGACCTCGAATTTTGAAGGCAATATGTTTCTGTGACTTGGAGCGCGAGGCCCTGACTGCACGGGTCGACCGATGCATGGATAGGCTAACACCGCTTCAGGCTACTTTGCATAACTATTGCATATTCTGAGAGTGCCGAACAATATTTAAGACACGGTATTACGACAGTGCTGGACAAAAGGTTGTGTAATAGATGTAGATTTGTCACTATCAATATTTTCTCTTTCCCAAAACTCATCTGGTACGTTCTATAAGAACAACAAAAATGTCAATCATGTAGTGTAACACGTCACTCAATTTAGTAATACCGACAGAGCATGATGACCTAGTCAACCACAATAATGTAATCAAGTATTTTCTGGAAGTATGATATAACATTATGATTAATGATGACATCCGTGACATCGAGACAGATTCTCATACACTATCGGCTATATAGCTATAATCTATCACTAACTCTCACGTTCATGAGAACAAGTACGGGAACTGCTATATCTATTTTCTCACATGATTAGAAAGTGATGGGTACCAGAAATTCAATATCCAAAATCTGTACTGATTGTTTAACTAACATTTCGCCTTCTCGGATGGAATATAGAGGATATTGAATGTGATAAAGATAATATATTTCCTTACATGATGACAATGTCTTGGATAGATTCAATAGCAGAAATTCTGTACTGATTGATTCACTTACATTTAATATATTGAGTGTAATAAAGCTAAGTATGTCTGTCGAATGTGATACGAAGGGTTTTGAGTGCATGTTTGCTATGTTTGTCACTTACGTAGAAATTATTACGTTATCACAGGAACAAGGAGGACGCATGTATTTCTTCACACGACAACAATTACGACACATTCATCGTGTGTCAATTGATAACTGAGAAGTCTAGTGGGTACATACATTACATGACATGACAAACCCCGTAAAATAATTGTTTGTGATTCAATTAAATACGATGCCACACAGTGTTTCAACATATAGAAAGGTAAATGGTCGAACTATGCGTTCATTCAGGCTAAAACACCATATCGTTCAGGTATTGTATTGTTTTATCCATTGTAATAGCAAATAGCCGATTCTAAGCTCTAATGTGTACTGTTAACTTGAAATGTGATTTATACGAAATTGCGATGACCTATTTTATTAAACTCATTAAAAAAGTAGTGCTTTGCAACTAATGAAAAACAAAACCATTAGAGAATGTTTGAAATTGCTTTTCGATCAATCAAATTTTCTTTCCAACAGGACACATGTTAATGTTGTACTAATTAGCTAATAATTATATTACAACAAACTATCTCATTAATCATCTTACGTAACACAAGAACTTCAGCCCTCGTTACATAAGTGGTAAATCTAGACAGATCAATCGTATTGGCGATGTTTTCAACAGACAACGAATTCTAAGAGAAATCGACACTACTAATTAAATATGATAAACAGGTTTTATGGTGACAATACTCGTGTACAAACAACGGATATCGGGTGTGATCTTACTTGATCAGGATTAAGGAGAAGCAATGGAACATGTAAACGATGCGCAATCACGTTTTGATAAGTAGGATAACATCGTTGACATTGTAATAGCAACATTGAATTGACGTGCCACACATACATTGACTTCTGTGCAATCACTAGTACATCTTATACTGTAACAGGTAAACGTTATGTTTACCAAGATGTAACAAATCAGACATAGAAGGCACTACTCAATCGCACAGCACGAATTGCTGAGAAACAAGACTGCGTTCAATAAACGCTTATGCCCCCCGTGGAAGCCATGTCAATAAGTCTAAGTCCAAAATTAGGTCAAGGTGAAGGTAAAAATGGAGTCAGGTGATACAGGCGTGTGGAGAGTGGTCATATAAAACATCACTGCAAGTTTGAAAGCTTTGTAGCAAGCCATAATAATGCTAGAAGAAACGGTCAATTTGAGTTAACCAGGCCGGACGGACGAACGAACGAACGGACAGGTGAATCACCATATGCTTCCCGATCTATCGATGCGTGGGCATAAAAAAGTGATCAGGTGTAGCAATGGAAAACGAAACTACTATTTGTAGACTAGTTAAAAGGGAGATATTTACAGTAAGTGTATAGTGGACTCTTCAAAGAAAATATACACAGAAAATCCATATTACACTATTTCATTGCAATACTTGATATGCTGAAAGTATTGGTACAAACAAACTTACCAACTTTTAGACAACAGAAACACCTACCTGGTATAGAGAAAGGGAAATAATGATCAATGAAAGTGCTTAATATATAATTGGCGTCTTACATCGAACTTATATAAACTACCAAATGACACCAAGGTGACTCTAACAGCCCAACAAGTAACTATAGCAATATCAAATATATAGTCAATACGCCAACAGATTACAACTAACTAATCAATTAACCACCAATACATTTCAACGTATGGCGAAAGAAGGAAGTAAATAAGCTATGCAAGTCTCAAAAGAGGAAATGTAAATGTCCGTTCCTGATACGGGATACAATATTTTGGTTATGTTATTATCTGAAGGAACAATCAATTTATATACTATGTTTCTAAGAAATGAAGTGTGCACTTGAAGGTAGGTGAGATACCAAAAACTAGTTAAATCAAATTAATGTGTACTCAGATACTATGCTGTTTGCAAGACATATTTAGTGAAGTACAATGATATAACTTTACACAGTACATTAGGCGTTATTGTATTTATGTTTTGACACAAGGACATTTAACAACACTATGAAGCTTATTATAAGGTAACAAAAACATATGTGTTATTATCTTTTTGTTGAGAACCATTACAACACGCATTAAGCATCAGGGCTAGTGGGATAGCTACACGTGTTACAGTGTACAATGTTTATTAAACATTTATAATGTCAAATTGACGCAAGGAAGAATGACTGTTGCATGATGTTGTCAAAGGTGACTTGTTCACTTTATTCAAACACCGAATCAGAGGACGTTCTGGACGTTGACCGCAAAATTTCAATTACTGGGTCAATTTCCAATCAATATGCGTCGTAATAATTACATAACAATCGTAGCACAACAGTTGAATTACTGCTTCATTACTCTAAAATCTTCATATTCCAAGACAAAAAAAATTGTAAGTTATAAGCAGTTTCAATCGGATAGCTTGCAGCATTGCATTGATAATAATTAGGTATGTCTCAGATTCTTATCATATGACGTAAGATTAGCATGTCACATTGTCTGCTATTGATTCTCGGTATTCAATGCGGCGAAGGTACTAGAAAGCATTATCCATATCTCTAATGATGTAAGAATAAATGACTCCCTGACCAGTATCCACTCCTATCAAACAGTACAATTGCTGTTCTTACCACTGGTAATCAACGTCTATAAAAAGGCACATTAGATCAAAGGCAATTAAAGAAAATTGCAGTTTAGTGCACTGGAGCTTAGGCAAAGCATTAATTGGCTGCAATGCGTAGATGTTGACCATAGCATTGAATTCATAGCCGGGATGTTGTCAACACATTATTCTGCCGTAAAACATTCTTTGTAAGACCAACGTCTAATTAGGTAAGTCCATTACTTTTAAATGCGTTTGTCTTTCTTAGGCGCAGATTCACGACATTTTGTGTCACATACAAAGCGCAAAACACTAAAGCATGCAAATGCACTACATTTGTATTAGACATGAAACACCTTTCACAAAATGAATCAAAGGTATGAAGAAGGACATATCTGTAAACAATTCATCAACACGAAACGTGGCAATTCCACAAACATCAAGTTAGAATTCATCCAAAACACCTGGTGAAATCGACTGCTTGTTGTATTGCCTTACAACATCTGCCTTTACACAATGTTTAATTTCAATATTTTATTAGTGATCCCATTGCCACAATTTGCAACTCCTTCCACCGACGCATATGCATGACAATATGTAATTTCTATCTCAAGTTATTGCACGAAAACCACCAATTTGATTTCTGCAATACTGGCCCTCCCACGACTAACTCAAATCATGATACAAGAAACATTGAAGACATGGTTCAAAACATGCAACGTAAACACAAACAGAGAGCATACATTATATTCCAAGACATAATTAAGTAAATTATAATGGACAATTAACTAAATTCGATCCAAACTCAACTATCAAAATACATTTTGTACAATTCATTCTCACAAGTACATACAGTTTGGATAGATGTCTAAATGTGATATTTGAGAACATAGTGTCAGAACATGCATCGCTGAGCTGTTAAAAAGCAACATAACAAATATCGTTTTGTATAAAATACTTTCTACCATCAATACAAAAGCTTACACAAATATTTTACATACTTTCGTCTGAAAAAACAGCTGTCTTTATTGACATTGTCATCTTGACTCTGTTCAATAACGTCTCAAGGGTGTACACTTCCATTACTATAATATGTGGGTGGTCAATCATTAAATAAATAAGAAAAAGAGGACATTAATCCAAGAATAAGTAATATTTTATTTTTGGTAGAATCATTGCATAATTAATGCTATAAGTCTGTTGCGAAGGCGTATACATTGCTTAGTACTTTCTTAATCACATTTAGTACCATTAATAGATATGAAACTATTTATGGCACAATTCCAGGGTAATGGGGTAGGTAATGCGCAGTTTTCGTCTGATTTATTAGGAAGGCATTAGCAGGCATCACAACCTATAAACTATCAATAACCAAAATGTCCTAAATCTGATCTTGCGAGTTATAAATGCAGGGTTAGGTTGTTTGTGAAAGTGAATACTAATTCCTTAACGAGTTCATTATTAGTATGAGTAAAGGTTTTAAGTTACACGAATGATAATCATCGCGATACCATCTGGCATCTTTACATCCATTCATGTTTCATTATAGGAAAAAATGTTACCTAACCAGTTCGTTTCTTTAATCGGGCCGCGTACGACCATTTTAAATTTTCTACCGGGCCGAGTTGGGCCGGCCGAGTTAGTACCGGCCGAATTTGTAATAGGGCCGAGTTGACCCTTTACCAACCACACAAATAAAGTTTTTATCATTGTATTTCACTGGATAAAAAAATAACAATTTATTACGAGCTTTTAAAATAAGAATCATGTTCAATTTTTTGTTAAGTTGTTTCTGTATTATAAGGATTCCCGTACATGATTTTTGCGTCGCTTGCAGTAAATTATAGACATCGTGCAACAAATTCAATCTAAAAGAGGTCAAGTTCCTGTTGACTCAATATTAATCAAATTTGATCGCATTTCAATTATATCGTAATAAAAAATGAGAATACAAATGATGCAGTATCAATTGCAATATATAAATTTTCGAAACAGCAAAGTCGAGTAATAAAGACCGTTATACGGGTTCGTCATGTCTTCAGGTTCCCTACTGATACTCCAGACGCGGTAAAATATACCATAAGCCAAGTCTTATTCACTTACTACAATAATAACAACCACGAGTATTATTGTAATGCACATACAGGTATCACCATGCATTATTGCAAGAACTAATACGTTAGTCTTCATAGTACACGTTATTTCATCGTATAAAATTGTCCTCGAAATTTTACTCGTCGCTGCTAGGAACTATATTGATATATCACGTTCCCAAATGTATATTAGATTAGCACAATACGGATGGCGCTGTATTGTTATAAACTTACAACATTGTGTATAAGTCGACCACTATAGAAATACAGTAGGTAAATAACCGCAATACATTAATGTCGAACCTGATTATTTTTAGACATTAATTGTATAAAACACCACACCGTTAGAACATTATATATCTCAATCACGCCTTCCATCGCGTCTAACATGTCTACAATATTTGCAAACCACATTGTCCGCTTGTCAATTCCAGTTTATACAGATTATAGTGTATAGGAAACTTCCTTGAAAACATTTTGATTATATTATGACTTAGGAGACAGAAGGCGATGTGTTTCTAATATATTCACCAAACAGGGAATGAAAGCTGTGATTCTCACTCCAAACACAGCCCTAATACCTTACTAAACTATTCTATATTTGCAAAAATAACATGATTATTCTAACAATGAAAAGCACTGTCACTTTACAACATACTCGACCAAATATCCCTCGAACATTTCCATCATATCTCAGAATAATAGTCAATGTCATTATATTCAATACTCTCATTCTATATAATGTTATGTGTTTTAACTCATGACAATCAATATCTTACGTATGCTGATATTTACCTATAAGAGAAGGGGAAGTAACACACAACGCACAAAACGAACAAAGGAAGAGAAAATTCCCAAATAACAAGTAACTGAAACAAATGAACATGAACCCCTTGCATAACCAAGACAGCGTATCTAAACAACTTGACCCCTCAGTCAGTCAAACACAGCGGGAGAAGAAAACAATAAACATGAACGAATCCCGATGACATGAATGTGCACGTGCACCATGCTATGTTTCGCAGTATCTGTATTGTAAGGGTTTGCAGATAAGGATTTCATGACATGTGCAAGTCGAAGAATGTCTGTATTTCAAACGAAAATGACAATGTGGCGTAACTAGAACAGCAATAAGGTGTACAACATTGGAAGTTAACTAATCATCATGCAATCATTATTCAATCATGCAAATACAATATTACCAAAATGTTTCGAGATTTTCATAAGCAGACACTAAGGTGTGTAAATAATTCACCTCGGGTAAAAACAATGAATATTTAACCGCAATTCCATTCAATTCTCATTCAACTCATTATAATGCATGAATTAATTATTCGTTCCCACAGATGTTCTATACTTATGAATACAAAACGATTTCATCTAGAAAAGTAGTTCATGTGTAATTTTATTAAATATAGAAATAAACATACACTGACGAATGTAGTTGTAGTCGATATTTATACCAATAGCTAAATCGTGACGTCATGATGTGAATGATGTACATACATCACTTAACTGATGTGGGGGGCAGATCGTTACATTCAGAAATTATGTTTACATAACACAAATTATTCAAGATGACTGACATCAACGACGGAAGGTTATTGATACATATCTTAATCCGCCTGCCTTTATGGACGCTTCACTATACGAGAGGTGCCCCACTTATATTTGAACAGTGTTAAACATGTCATATTTTCATGGAAATATGGTATAAATCAAATATCTCTTTTGTACTGTGTAAACATATGTTTCAGGTAACATTTACACTAACTGGTTGGTTTGTTTGAAAAATAGAATGAACCAAAAACAACACTTTTGTAGAGGGTATGGTGTTTTGCGTTTTGAAGGTCGGCCACTGCCATAAAAGCCCTTAAAATTTGCTGGTTGAGGATGGATATTCCATTTTTGTGAAGAAAATATGCATTTTTTGTCACAGGAAGGATGTTTTGCGCTTTGTTGTTCTTTTTAACGAAATTACGCAAAATATTAAAAACTGACAAAAAGTGATGATACCTACCAAAATCTTAAGTTTGGTTATTTAATAAGTAAGGCATATCCAAAAACCAAAATAGGGACTTCAGCGACGTTAAGAGTACCCATTGGAACTTTCGATTTGTTCATTAAGAGAATTATACATGCCGGACTCAGGATAAAATCGGTGTTTATATGCTCAATACCACAAAAACAACATAGGGGAGACAAATGTCTTTAACACTGTGTATGCTTCAACGGAACCGTTAATGCCACAACTTTGTCACCTCTGTATAGGCAATGCTTTATCGTTGAGAAATATACCATGAACGGACAGCCTACTATATGATAAATGTTGATAAGGCTACCCATAAGTTGACATTTGTTAAGCTTCACATGTTTCCGAACGTTTGCATAACGTATGCTGTTGTTTGCTATACTGGCTTAACGGAACACATATTTAATCCTTAAAAGTCAAAGGTGAATGCACATTGCTGTGTACATTAGGTTCCAAACCATATTTGGTCAAAATGTTTGCAAAACAACTTTCCTGGAGACTATATGGGGAGCATGGTGTTTTGTCAACACGGAGCTTCAACTTCCTCCACAAAAACACCATTCTGTACCTTAAGAACACACATTTGAAGTATATTACGCAAGATTAGTAAAGGCCAAAGTCTAATGAACACATACCAACAAATCCTTTAGTATATGGAATATTGCTGCGTTTATTACAGGCGGGAAATGCAAACAGAATCGATCGGATTATTTGGTCTTCAAAAAGCCAAACACCATACCCCGTACAAAATTGTAGATTTGAGTGCAAACTAAGAAATAAAGTAATAATCAATAGTTGTATGTGTTTCATAACACGTTATTTTGCACGATGATATAGAAATATTTTGATTATATATAATAAGCATCGAACTATTTGATATTCAATACTGTTCAAATATAAGTGGGGCACCTCTCGTAGTCATTCATTCCACTGACATCACAGTTTTCTTTTCATTGACCTCAGCTAAATTAGCGGCATTGCGTCTTGCTACAAAAAATTGTACTAACAATACGTTCCATCTAAATTTCCCATTAAACCGAATGTAAATGTTAATTTTGTGTTTGAAACATGCAAATATGTGGGTACTCAGACATTTACAATCACTAATTGAATCAAACAATGAAACAATCCAACGACTTCCAACATGACATTATCTTCCGGGTTATAGTTGTCACTGAACATACATGAAGCTGGCAATGTGCAGGTGAAAGCGTCCGATGTAGAAACACACTAACACTATTAAGACGAAATGCATGATGATTGGGTGTAGGAACAAATCGCATTCACTTATATATTAACCAAAACTTGTTAGAAAACGTTAAAGACCATACAGTTCAAGGCAATACACCATAGCCATATTGAAAATGTCTGTAAAGATCTAAATTATAAAGAAGCTCTTCTAAAGTATGCTTTGCTATGACCATTAGAGAACAATTTTAAACACTCGTTTAGAAAATCAGCCAAAAATAGCCAAGAGTTAATAACAGAGAACAAATGTAAGCACAAACAGTATAGGCGATCTAGAAGGGTACACAAAGTTGATATCCGCTTAACTGTGCAATGAAATTCAAACTCCAAAAGACAAGACGGTGATAACTATCCATTGTTTATGTTTCTAGTTCGTTTGCTTTGGCCGCGTAACAAGTGAGGTCATCTATAGTTTTACACAAGAAAGCTAATGCTATGCTTGATAAACAATAAAACAATCAATAATACAACTTCATCAACATAGCAATACGTAACTACTGCAGTAACTGGAGGGACGAATTCGGGTAGGGTTTATAGCCAGGGTAGTGAACTGTTGAGAACATGTCTGGATATATAGGTAAATTAAGCAATCATTGACATCGGTATCGACATAAAGTTAAGTAACTGATCTCAATCAATGTCTAATTATACATTGACCCACATTGCTTTCTAATTAATTTTGTACCATCTTAATATCATTAATGAGATCTTTACGCCGACGTTTTTTTTCATTTTCCTAAGCACGCATAAAGATAATGGGAAAACTAAATGACACCCCATATAGATATTCACAGTTATTCGTATGTCATGATACAGTATTGAATTTCATTTTGAATGCATGAAACCAAAAAAAGCCACTGGGGAAATGTAATAGGAAAATTTATAGTTTGTCGTAATAAATGATGTACAATAGGAAAATAATGCAATGTTACGTTCGCAAAGCTAGACAGAAAACTTGCACCAATGAGTAAAATAAAAGAGAAAGCATTTTACCAATACTAGAATTAATCATATTAGGTTGTAGATGGATATATTTCATATTGGAAAACTATTGATTGTCAATTGTGTCTGTGTAAAAACGATCTATCATTTTTGACTCCTAATATCTCATTTGGATTTGTGACCTATGAACATAGCTTCCATTGACATGCAGACATACCTTTAGATGTGCAATGGCTCAACTGGACAACAACAAAAAACAAAGTTTTAAGCAGCCACTTTCTTAAACCTTAATCAAATTTTCCATTCTTTTTTTATTTTTTGTAAACAAATGAATCTATATTAATATATAATCGAAAAGCACAATGACCTCTGAATGTGAAGGAAAGACGTTCGTGTGACACAAATACACCGGGTGCGATAGAAGCGATACACTAGCGCTTTCCGAGCTCGATGAACAAAACTTATCTTTTAATTACAAACCCCATATTTTTTATTATAAGGCAACCACTAGAAAACATTACAAAAGTTCCACACACTCACAGGTCTTATATCAATCGTGAATCGTATTTGGGAGCAGATTGTATACACCTTTTATCAAACCTGTGGGCACAGTAATATGACACGAGACATTGCGGATTGTCATATTGGTTTGTTCGACGAGTTTGATATAACTCTAATGTAATGAGCACGGATGTAAGATTATATTTATCACACAAACTTGGTGGACGCTCATCATCTTTTAAAATAAAAGTGTATGCTGTACATGTGTCAACCAAGGTTAAGCGGTACTTGGATCGCGACGCTTTGAATTCACGGGTCGATCGAGGCATGGATTGGCTAACGTCGCTTCATGCTGATTTGCATAATTATTGCACAGTCTGAGAGCAACGAACAATATTTACGACACGGCATCACAGCACTGCTGGACAACAGGTTGTATGATAAATGTAGATTTGTCACTACAAAGGGTTGCAAACGTTTTCTCTTTCCCAGAACACGGATAATACATTAAAACACTGCTACGTTCTCTAAGAACAACAAACATGTCAATCATCTAGTGTAATGCGTCACTCAATTTAGCAATATCGACGGAGCATGATGCCCTAGTCAACCACAATAATGTAATCGAGTATTTTCTGGAAGTATGATATAACATTATGATTAACGATGACACCCGTGACATCTAGACAGTTTCTCATACACTATCAGCAACATAGCGGCAATCTATCACTAACTTTATGTTCGTGTGAACGAGTACGGGAACTAGTATATCTATTGTCTTGCATGATGTAAACGGCTTGGATACCAGAAATTCAATAAGCAAAACTGATTGATTCACTAACATTAAAATAAAGCTAAGCATGTCTCTTGTAATGTTATACGAAGAGTTTTGAGTGAAAACAGTCAATGTTATCACATTATGTAAAAATAGTTATTATTACATTGATAGGTAATTAAACACGAAAAAGGAGGACAATGTGTGTGCTTAAATGGCACGGAGAACAATAACGACACTGTATATCAGTTGATAAAGAGCGAGGATAGCTGGTCCATTAAATACATCACAAACATCGTAACATAAGTGTGTGATATTCAAGTACGGTGACAAACATTATTTCCAATAAATGGCCAAGCTACACGTTCTATCATATCGTTCAGGTACCCCCATTGTTTCATCCATTCTAATATAAAATAGCTTAGCTCTAATATGTTCTCTTAAAATTGAATGAGGTCGATAGCAAATTGTGTTGACCTATTTCCCTAAACTCATTGAAAATCTCGTGCAAAGCAAATGAAAAACAAATACAATTAGCGAATGTTTGAAAAATTGCTTCTCAATCAATCAAATTACTTCCACATTTTAATGTTGTACAAATTTACTAATGAATTAATGATTATATTACAACAAACTACCTCATTAATCATCTTACGTAATACAAGTACTTCTGTGGCACCCTGCCCTCGTTACGTAAGTGTAAATCTATACAGATATATCCTTATTGGTGATGTTTTCAACAGACAACGAATTATAGTAGAAATCGACGCTACTAATTAAATCTGATAAACAGGTTTTGTAGTGACAATACTGGTGTACAAACATCGGAAATCTGGTCTGATCTTACATGATCAGGATTCGAAAATGCAACTGATGCACATATACGTTTAGATCAGCAGAATAGCATCGGTGATATTGTACAATTAGCATTGTCTTGTCGTTTAACACATACAATGACTTCTGTGAACTTGTTAGATTGGATATAATTACAAAACAAAAGTAAGCATAGTTTTATGACTAATACGTCTTATATTGACCTAGATTAACGTTGTGTCTACCAAAATGTAACAAATCAGACAGGGAAGGCCTCAATCAATAGAGATAGCGGAACACGAATTGCAATAGGAGAAAAATGATCAGGGTAGCAATAGAAAACGCAACCACGATTTCTATGCTAGTTAAAGGCAGTGTTTTACAATATAGGTTTACTATATTGGACTTCTCAAATAGAATATACCCAGTCAATCCATACAGTACGATTTCATTGCCATGGTTGATTTGCTAAAAACAAACTCACCAACTGCTAGAAGAAACAATCACCTACCTGGAATAGAGAAGGGGAAACAATTATTGGTAACATATTCATTCAATAGAAATAGCAGAGCACAAATTGCACTAGGAGATAGGCGTGCAAACTGATTTCTCTGCATGAAAAATAAAATTATATTATTGTGACCAAATGTACGGATATAAATCACGATGTGCGAAGTGACCTAGTTTGCTCACCGGTCGTTAAATACAGGACCTTTTGCTAACCTGAGTAGCAACTCTATATCGCATGAAAAATAGTTCATTTTGAAATGTAACGTTGACCAGTCGTAGATAGTAGGCCGAAATTAATGACGGTATTGTAAAAACACAAAAACATTTCATTTTTTCGGTAAGTGATAATAAATTAAGAATTGGATGACCAAATATCCCATTATTTGTTAATATGACCCAAACTGGAACTGTTCGGCGTAAAATATTAATTGGTACCCAATTGTAATCACGAAAAATCGGGGAGTAATTACCTAATCACCAAAACAGTTTATGGGTAGCTCTGTGACTTCGTAATTCACTAAGGATGGACACTATTCATATTTGACTTTAGTGTAATTTAGACAAATATTCTTAACAATGTCGCCAAAAACACTTAATAGGTTTCATTTCATGGGCAAGAAAACAAACATCTCATGTGTATTCAAAGCGAATAAAGCTTCCCGTATCCCACATATTTGCGCTGATTCTAATTCTAACTTCTGCACTAGAAAAATAACACGAGTTGTTAGGTAAGTGTGCGCACTACATTATGTGTTTGACAGCACCACGAAACACAGCCTCACACCTTACAAAGGACCGATATTTCAATCAAGTTAGACAAAGAAACTGCATTAAACATATAATATTTGTCGTATATATCTAGCAACAAATTAACAATATCCTCTTGTGATTAAATTACTCAGACTAAAGATTTCATGTTTTATTGGTAGTAGCTTATTAATCTCTAGTTAAGAGCTGTATTGGAAATATCCACTCGGCCCTGAGTATCTTGTAGAGAGACAAGACCAGCGTAGTTATCAACAGTGATCATTGTGGTATTGCTCACTGTATGGTCGGAGTGGGGAGTAATGTACATGCTCTAAATATTATTAGGAACTCATTTTTTATACAGCAATGTAGCATTCGGACGTATCATATTTTTCGACAAACATTAAAATAGAAGTCCTGCGGTGAATATAATTATTAAGAATCAGTAACAAGTCGAAATATAACATGGAAAATTTCTAATTATAATAATTATTGAATTATTGCATTCAAGTGTGTGGACGTTAGACACAGTTTGATAGGAAATACATACGTCAGCAAGAAGTGGATAACATATTCCAATCAAGGTTTGTATATTTAAAGATATAAACTATAAAAATTAATGCTCCCTTCTAAACAAATTGCATTAAAAAAGTTTACGTATTTTTATCCTTTACTTAAATGAGTTATTAAAAAAAGAAAACAACATTAAGAACATTTAGTCGATAGTTCATCATTTAGGTCATAGCAGAAAACTAATAAATTGCACTAGCAGTATAGGTGCATAAGTATTCTGAAGTCTTGTGTGTGTGTATGCATTTGCAAAGGTAAAAGTAAAATAATACAAAGTTTAAATTTAGACAAAAGATATGATAACAAAATACACAATAATGCTTCAGATTGCAAATTTTATCTAATTGATTGTGCGTAAAATTCAAATCGTAGGATGTAAATAATGAAGAAATACCACACATTTACAGGACCCTAAATTAACTGAAAACAATATATCATAAAGAGACAAAGTATCCCACTTTCTGTCATGGTTAATAGGACGCTAAGTCGAAAACCATATTATTTAAAGATGTCACAATAATTGACAAGCCGATGGATAGTGTCCTTTGGCTTTGTCAGAGTGACTGAAACAATTATAAAACAAACCAGCCATCATTTAGAAGAATACATCCTTAGTGTAAGTAACATAAGTATAATTAGCGAACAGTTCTGTGACAAATGGTGCTATATAATTAATGTGTATGTCATATCGTTTGAACTGTTAAAATTTTCAACTTGCTACACTATACATAACATTGGAAATACATACAGTTTGTCGTTGTTTTTTTCGTCAAATAAAGCAGTGCAGTTAAATAAGTTGAAAAGTTATGGCTTAAACTTCTGTTCTTGGATACATTATAAAAAAATGAAATTGGTATTAAAGGCAAATGAAAAGGTGAGGACATCACATATATAAAGAAATTTATAAATATAATAATACTTTAAAGGAAATTTAAATTTTAGAAAAACGCTCATTGTAAGCGAGTTGTTATCACTATTTATGGTAATATATAAATCAGCAGTAAGTAGATTTAAAGTATTAAAAATAAAATCGTTATAATAATTCAGTCTTCGAGTTAGTATTTGTTTAAATATTTCGTCATCAACGTGTAATTTTATTAAAGATCCTTTCATACAATTTAGATTAAACTAATTTCCGTTGTCAGTATAAAAGGAATAAGATTTATTAGAAATGTCCACAGATCCATATGTTACATTTAAAGGATTCCCACAAGTATTAGAAGGTACAATTTGCGGAATTTTCCCAGACCAATTTCTAAATTATCCTGCCAAAAACATTTCGGAGAACATTACAATTCAGAAAACTTTTTGCTTTTGCATTTGTCATATGTTTTTTGCGACAACAGACAAAATGACCGATAAACTCAACTTGAATAACAAGATTGAATAAATTGTTTATGTAATGTGTATCACTTTACGATCATTTGATAAAAGAAATATTTCACATACATGACATTGTCCTGATTTGTATCAAATATTACATTCACATTAAAGTGTATAGAGCTATATCGGAAGATATTATTTCAAAAGTTTCAAAAACTGAAAAAAAACAATTATGCTTTCATATCCATTAGATCAGTTTTCGCTTCAGTTTTAACAGAATTTCTTTCTGTGATTTATTGGACATGCAAACTGTCCATTTTCATAGGAATGTGTTCTAGAACACCCTATGAAACTATAAGAATTGTCTATTTCTCGATGTTTGAATCAAAGTACACGGAACCCATCCAAAGTTTTAATTTGCAATTAAGGTAGTCTAGTATCATACTAAAAACTATGCAAGTAATTATTTTGACATTGAATGACTGTTAGAATATAACTCTATACACTTTAAGAAAAACCCGACTATTCCCTGACCTTGAAAAAATATGAAAAGCAAGAAACTAGTTCAAAGTATAAATGAAATTGTATAACTATCTCACTGACACGCATTTCGTTTTACGGCATACAGTTACAGTCGTAAATCACATAAAAACATTTGATTTGTTATTCTAACACGATGATCGAAGATTTAATGCGCGTATTAAGTTTCTCCGTTTATTGCATGACAATGTTTGCAAGCAAGCGTGTTTTAATACATTCCACGCTATATAAATCACCAGGAAATTTCCCTCCTACTTTCAATCTCATCGCTTTCACCATATTTGCCGTTTGAAACTAATGGTCGTGTGAGCAATTTACACATACTTTTATACGGGTAATCATGGATTATTTCGTGTGAAAATAAACTTAAAAACAACTAACCACTTTACTCATGTGAACAAATTCTGAGAAATAAATTCAAAGTGATTTTATAGTTCAATATACGGAAAGTGTTTGTCGTAATGGTGATACAATTTCTCATCATTATTTGTTTAATCTTATAAACGGAATCCGTTCGATTTTAATGAATTAATACTTGTTTTTTGTTTAAGCAATTGGTCTTAGATGAGGCTGCAAATGTACAAATTTAATAATTAATCAAATGCATACTATTTTGTTTTACTTTATCCAAAAAGCAGTATACAATCTGATAATAGTACCACTGGCATGCAATAAAAGCTACAAGGGGAGAAAGCAAACACATGATACATTAATTTTGTTATCATCAAACGCAACACAATCTATTGACATTCCTCGTAAACCATATGATAAATGGAGAATGCGTATTCTAACCAGAGCACATTATTAACGAGTGTCCGGTCCCGAAGGACCAAGAAAAAACTCCACTTCTTATAGATCACGATCTATGATAAAAATGTTCGGGATTTTCCTCGCTCTATGTACGAGAGAAAATCCCAGCGGATATTACAATGTAGTACCATATTTTATCTAGAGTAATAATGTATACAGTCCACTACAAATTATACAGGATAAACAGGGAAAACAAACATAGAGAGCAAAGCGCTCATAAACACCGTCATTTTATGCAATGTTAGGACACTATCAAACCATAGTTCGTGCAATACATAGTACTACACTACATGTTTAATCAGTACATAATACATAATCTGTATGTATAGTCTCACGGCCACAGATGTCCATCATAATTTGATCAATAAATTAGCCTATGAAAATATACTTAAAAATACATGGTAACATGTGTGTCGACCTGTCAGGTACTGGACAATAATAAAGTAGGAAAATAAAATGTTTAGCAAATTGGTACTTTTACAAAGCCCAGGCTATTGCAAGCTCTAATCAAAGTACTGAAAGTGCTGACAGGCTGGCGAACTGCAAAGGGACAATAGCTTTTTAAGTAATATAACATCAAGTGGTTTTCTAAGTCGAAAGAGAGGTAAGTGCTGGACTTAACAAAAAATAAAAAAAATAAAAATATAAAAAAATTGGCGCCGCCGTGATTCGATCGCTGGACCTTAGCATCAGAAAATTACCAAGCGAGTTGCTTAACCACTCGGCCACGATCTCGTTAGAGAATACTGACCTAAATAATTTAACATAATAAAATCATTGATGCGCGCTCTATATCGCGTTTCGTAACGCCAGGATCTAGTTTATATAAGATCTCTGGTAACGCGTAGTAATACTTATAAACGCATTTAAGCACCTATTCTTTTAATTTCATACAATTTCCTTCCATTACAAGAAGAAACTAATATATTACAATCGAACAGAATAAATGAAACAAGGAAAGTTGAATGTTCTTATCTTGCAAAACTGATTAACGAGGAGGAACTATTTGCATTGGGTGTATAGATTCTGTGTTTTCAGTTTCGGGAGTAAATTCATCTTAGTGGATTTCACTTTTTAGGATTGTAATAGTCTGGCGCAAATCGCCAGCCTAAAAATTATTGTTGAACTTAATATAGCCATGGTTATGTAATATATAAATTAAATACACAAGTGCCGCCTTTATTGTGTTAAGTGTAGTTTATGACACACACATTCATTTAAATAGTCAATGATAAAATTCTAGCCACAATGTAACAGCAATTTTGCCGTCAAACAAGGCTAGACAAACAGTTTACTTTTCAAGTGGTTTCACTCCAATCATTGGTTATAGTTAAGAAAGTCTCTAAAATGAAATTTTGAAACAAAGATTCAAAGGAGTCAGAATGATAGCTATACATAATACTATAGATACTGACACCTGATATAGCATGGAACAAACCTCTTTGATATGACTTTCAACTGATTGACTGTATATTGCAACTGTACATCACAATCTTTGTAACATTTGAACGTTTTATTGTTTCTCATACTCACGAATCGAAAATACTATAATAGTAACATATTCCTTATATAAATTTGATTCTGACAGGGAAGGCAACAATCAACAGACAGAAACAGTCTTGTAAATGAAACGTAACATTTATTTATAGCCTTCAAAAGGTTCTGTTAGGATCTCAAGAGTTTGTGAAGCTACTAATACAAAATTATAACAAACACTGTGAATTGAGTTAGAGAAAGGGCTTTTATTAAAGCCAGTAAAAACAACAAGCAATAGGTTCAAATAACATATGTACAAGCATATAAAATATAGTAAAACAAAGTTATCCAGGTCATAACAATTTTGAATTATCTGGGTCAGATATCCCGCCATTTATTTACTACACCTAATATAATTTGACAAACAGTCCTATGCAAACGTCTAAAAGCCCACACAAATAACCAAGTGTATTTAACAAGCACTCATCATAGAGTGAGACAAAGCAACGTCATGTGTCAAACACATGGTGCATGTCGATGAATGTCACATGCAAACAACTCCACTTTAATTGCACGTCGATAATAAACCTCTCCTGACCATTATAAAAGTCGATCTTGGTGAGAGTTTTTATCACCTAAATTGTCCAAAATCTCTCTGAAGAACCGTATAGAAATTACAGTTAGGGAAATTGGTTGTGGTCGTAAATCGTCGTACCATTCCGTCGCGCACCAACGATATGCCAGGACGATATGTCTCATAGTCTGCCATCTATTGTTGAGTGATCAGTCTATAAAAGCCTATTATTACTAGCGCACACTATATTTAGGATAAATGCTTTTAACCATTAATCAGTAAGATTTCCGTAACAAAGTGATGCATTTCTAATATTCTACCATTATAACGTCATAACAATTTGTTACCCTGAAAGAAGACTTATAAAAGACAAAACGTAAGGAAAATATTCACCAGAGTTTGTCTTGGTTTTCATAATACTTTACCATTCCACCATCGCATATTCACTTCTAAGAAACAAAAGAGTCAGAAACAGCATCATATCACTTTACACTAAAATCTTTTATTTTTATTTAATCTTATTCACAATCATCTTTCGTTCGTTTACCGTGTTAGTTTTGAATTACAGTGCCAATCAAACTATAAACGACCATTCAATTTGACTTTCGAAACACATTTCATGGGCACAATAAGTAAATACGACTGGTGGCTTACCTAAGCATCATATTTATTGGAAAGAATATTTACTCTGACGACGTTGGTCAGACAGATGGCTAATACTATAGACACTCATAATAGCGTTTCTTGCATTCAATGTAAAAAACATAAGGGATAAGTCGTCAAAGGGGCGTCCTTTACCTAGCAAACCAACCCTTATCCTAACCCTATTAAAGGCAATATATTTAGACAACACGCTCTATCCGCAAGTAAACTGATTATCAGAAACATACTTTGTAATCCTTGTACATTACAAAAATGATGCTCTAATTAATGACGTCTTATATATTATCCCAAGAAACAATAAACGAGGTCAAGAGCAAATAGTTCACATACAACTGGGCCAAGTGGTAACGAAACAAATAATTCCCAAGGAAGTAAATATGATTTGATAATTGGCCAGGTGGTTTTTTAACACGTTAATTGCTCTGTATATACACAGTTATGTTGATCTTCGTTGTTGCCAATGTCTGAAAAGTTCGTTTGTTTATGTTACAGCAAAACAAGATTGTTTGCATTCACAGAAAATAGTTTGTGATGTACGTGTTTCCCTGAATTTTTTTATAGATAACCCAAAGCTGCTCCATGCTATAGTGTCCTCAAACAATCACATGAACATTAACATTATGATATCTTTTATTCAATACATAAAATAATTTTTAATAAGAAAAACATATATTAGATAAACAATCAAAATTACGTACAAGAAACATTCTCTAAATGTGATACCTAGTGGCGGCACAAGTCTCCATCAGACCATTTGTCAGAAATTGCTATAATACGGACGACCAAAACACATAAAAATTACCCACAGGATGACGGCAATTTAGATGTACTTATATATCATTCACTGGAATCCATCACAGGGACAATTAAACTGAAGTAGCTATAAAATCAGAATTTTAATCAATAACGTCGAGTTTGATGGCGCAGGAAATCGTCCAAATCACTCGTAGATTGTCGTAACATGGAACATAAAACTATGGAAATTAATACAGTATACAATATAATTGGTTATAGAATCATATTTATGTAAAATTACAGCGTATCATGGGGTAGGACTAAGACTTGATAAAATATTATAAATTTATTAATGCCATCTCCTAGGTCATGTCACTGATAGAAAACAACTCAAAACGTATTTCGGTGAATAGAAAATTAGCCAAGTGCAATTTGTAAGAATAGACATGTTGCCATGTTAAATATGTTTGGTTTCTACAAGCAATATGACAAAAGGTATAGAAAGAAAATGAGTAACACTAATTTGTTCTGACACCTACAGGGAAGAATAAAAATAACAAATGAGAAGCCTGCTTAACCAAAGTATTTATTTACTTACTTACAATTCAATAATACTTCTTTTCAAACTAGCGCGATAAATCGTCGATGAAATGAAAGTTAACCTGATCATTATCAATAATATACCAATACCAAGAACACTTATTCTGAAACCCAAAAATGTAATTAGAATATATAACAACCGTAATAAACCGGTAATGAAAAGTAGGATACCCCAATCATTATCAATAATAGATCCTGATCTCTTCTTCTAAACCCTCAAGTTTTTGATTTAAACACATAGCACAACGGTGTATCTAAATATCTAGGTACGGAACGTTTAAAATTCGGAACCAAGATAACATTGTAAACCCCAAATAAAATTAAAGCTAAAGTAACGCTGAAGTGTGAATGATCTGAAGATGAAAGTAATTTCGGTAACTATCGGACGCATCAAAGTAAGATCAGTATCATCTTGAAATGATGGCGAGTTGTGTTGATAACATGTGGTGTTTATTACATTTGTAACACGTTTCCAATGAAATAGAACAAGATATTAGTGATTGCTATACCGCTCACCCTGAATCAATTCATATATAAATGAGAACATTTTTTGCAAATTAAAATATATGAAAGTTTAGTGATTATATCTCGTTTTAGCTACAATACTTATTGGCAATATCACAGTTACAAGTGTTCATTTAGATATCCAGGTTTCAAGCAGACAAATTCACAAGCAGTAGTGTCATTTTTTAGGCTGGCGATTTCGCGCCAGACTATTACAATCCTAAAAAATGAAATCCACTAAGATGAATTTACTCCCAAAACTGACAACGCAGAATCTATACACTCGATGCAAATAGTTCCTCCTCGTTAGTCAGTTTTGCAAGATAAGAACATTCAACTTTCCTTGTTTCATTTATTCTGTTCGATTGTATTATATTAGTTTCTTCTTGTAATGGAAGGAAATTGTATGAAATTAAAAGAATAGGTGTTTAAATGCGTTGATAATTATTACTACGCGTTATATACTAACGCGATATAGCGCGCGCAACAATAATTTTATTATGTTAAATTATTTAGGTAAACATTCTTCAACGAGATCGTGGTCGAGTGGTTGAGCAACTCGCTTAGTAATTTTCTGATGCTAAGGTCCAGCGATCGAATCACGACCGCTCCAAATTTTTTATATTTTTATTTTTTTTATTTTTTTTTATTTTTTGTTAAGTCCAGCACTTACCTCTCTTTCGACTTAGAAAACCACTTGATGTTATATTACTTGAAAAGCTATTGTTCCTTAGCAGTTCGCCAGCCTGTCAGTACTTTCAGTACTTTGATTACATTTAATTGCTACTATACAGAGTCATGATAGGTTGCTCCTGTTCGATATTGAAAGTTTAATTGCATGCACTACACTTGCCAACAAACAGTCAATGCCCTCTTTTATGTTAATACAAACTATAAATACGTCTGCTCTAACCATCCCTCGGGCTTTAGGTTGTATTCTATACCTACATATAGTCTCGCTTTCCGACACCCTGAATCATGAAAATAGCTTTCAATGGGTATATTTGTAAATTGTACTCCTTTCTGCATAAATATATTGCAAATATCACGCTTTTTGCATTACTTAATTGTGAATTTCAATTTCCATCATTTAGGACAGAAATAATTTCTTCCAAAAGAGGTTATTAGCCTGTCCGAAATCGTTCAATTAAGTACTTCGTATGTATAACACGAAATATCCCAAAGAAAATGAGCTTATGTTATTTCTGCGAACCTACTTCCAAGGTTAATGTCGACGCGTTCTCCGCTAAGTGGTCATACAGCACTTTATAATGGATAATCTTTAGCGTACATATGGACATGTTTTCCACGACGCCTGTCTTACTGCGCGACGTATAATGGATTATTCCAAGGTTACTAAGCAGACCAATTTGATAGCTTTACATAACGGTGGTTGACCATCTGTTTATGCTTTATTGAAATTACTCTTCCATTTACTTATACTTCACACAGCCTGTCGACAATACTCGAATACTACAGTGTGTGTATGTCTCTTTCTAATATATTGCTTTGTCTCTAATCAATTATTCTATAAAAGTTTATGTACCAAGCAAGTACAATATAAACATTGGATTACAAACAGCAACAAACATTATCAATGATACTTAATATTGTAGTGTCAGTCGGCAACCTAACATTAGCAGACTATGATTTCTTTTGAATATATATATTAGTAACAGGTTGTAGACTTACTCATTTTTTCTTGCAAGCATTGCAGAAGTCCGCTTCCTGGTTTCAAGTTTTCAATGTTTCGTTGCAACCACAACATTTGTCCGAATCAAAAAATAATTAGACGTGCATAAACTCTTATTGGTCCCTGGCCACATACCAGGTTTCATAAAGCTAGCTCGACAATTGTTTGCGTTATAGCATGGTCCAACTTGCTTAACGGACGGACAGAAGGACGGACGGACAGGCGGAGGAAAGACATACAGTTTCGTCCGGTTTGAAAACAAAATATAGAAGACAAATAGCCATTAAGTGCGCAGAATTACTATGAAGGCTATGCATAATGTTAAGGTGAACTAACAAATACCTCTACATATATTGGCCGGATGAAACTATTCTATAAAAAATCTGAGAACCAGTACTTGTGGAACTAAATCCAAGTGCTTTAACCCTGAAAATAATTTATTGATATTTACCTGTAAATACTTCAGTAAATTGTTAAATAAAGAGGAAAGTGGACCCATACCACTTTTGAAGAACGTTTACAAAGATAAATAACCTCAAGAAAGAATTAAACGCAACTTCAAATCAATATTTTTCCCTTCTATGTATCGTGTCTATTCTTATAATTCCCTATAGTTCAAGATTACAAGGTTGCATATATCGGAACGGCGTAATGATATTTCTGTAATACTTAATGTTGCAGATTGACATTCATAAATGTATTATATTCGCTCATCTTTCATGCACCAAAAGTTATCTGCGAGACGAACTATATACTGGCTTACACCCAACTGGGTCTATTTGAAAACGCCGTTTATTGTCTCAATGACATGGTCATTGTTTGCTTCAACAGTTTCAGAATAACACCAAAACATATTTTAGTACTATCTGACACTGTGAAATACTGAAATGGATTTTATAATTCCCTTATACTGTTAATCGTAAGGAGACATGGTTTGTTTGAATTGTATTACTACTCCTGTCACAGCTACTCTTATTATATCATTAAAAGGGCGACGTTGATCGTCGGTTTATTGATCAATATCATAAGCGACCTACTAGCACAAGCAACCCACTGTCTATTGTATTTTACAGTACACTGGATATAATACTTTACAATGAATTTTTACATGGCATCTTAGCAGAAAAAAATCGTAAGATTATTTCATCATTAATCAAACAAATCGCCAACTCTTGTAAATGTCTGTTCACTTTTACATTCTGAATGTCTTCAGAAACATGTTATCCAATTGCAATTGAATTTCAGTGAGTTATCGGCCGTGAATACTTTTTAAATCACACCATATTGGATTACTTTACCTTGACTCTAATTAGCTTATTTAATGATCAAGACAAAACTTTACTGTATTAGATTCGAAATAAAACAAATAATAAAGTTAAATTTGTATTTTCATTGTGCTTTCAAAATCTCTGTGTTTTATCTGTGGAGTGAGAATTCAATCATTTAACACGGTATATATCTCAATAAGAAACAACTATAGAGAATTTCGCAAGTTATCACATACTTATGATTGATCCAATACGTCCACCTTGGGGACAGTATCTGATCCCCTAACTATATATAAATGTCATTATTGTTTCTCAATATATGACAAACATAAAAGGTTATGCCAATAAGCTAAGGAAATAATCCAACTAGGAAATCATGCTACATGTAACGTTTATCAAATAATCGATCTTCATATATATGGCACTACGACAATTAAAATTCCCACAGATCAAACGTTAAAGTGACATAAAAAGGCCATGAAATAACACATTTCGTCATCGTATAAACCTTATGAAACTGCGATATTATTTTATTATAACAAAATTATAAGAATGAGTTTGTAGATATTCGTGAATCAAGATATGAGTAAATACGTACATGTATATTGTTATAAATATGTAGACACAGTGTAAAGGTGTTTTGATAATAGTTTTACACAACAAACAAATAAACACAAAAAAACATTTTGAATAGACAAATGCAATGAATTCAATTACATAGCTGGGTACAAAAACAATTATATTGTTTTATATTTGCGCAGCGATTGCAATTTCAAAAAACCTCTTGTGCAAAAAACAAAAAATCAACTTTCGCGCTTGTTTCTGCATTTTCAATTATATCAATAAAACATTATTGTGCATCGCATAATTTCATTACCTAATAAACTCGTAACTATCAATCTAGATTACATTTTCTCTAACCAACCGACAGAGCGCTCCAGACAATTACCTAAAGTATGCTCTTTTGCACAGATTTCGGTTGAAAACGCAATAAGGCGTATACATGGGCATAAAACAACTTGCTACCACTGCGTGCTACCTCGATCTAACTAATTGAATACGTCGACTTACAATTAACGATCAATATTGTCTAGGAAAGTCTACGACATGTAAATCTCTTCATGTATAAATTACTGGCTTGATTACCATATAATATTCAGATTTGATTTTATTTGAGTACATTTAGCATATGCCTCAACCATGGTCACATAGCACGTACTTATAAATAGTTGTTGCAACTCAATTAAAACTTACCGACCTTTTCAATGATACCATAAACTTGTTTGTTTTCAATATTCACTTTGTCAAATACATGTACATGTATCTTAGATAAGCTTTTTAGCTGTTTTTACACTCTGTGGTGTGGCATTGTTTTGAGGTTTATAGTTCGAACAAACATCCAATGTGCAGTGAGCATAATGTGACAAGGAAATTGAACAAAATGGTTCGAAATGTGTTGAAGTATGATGATTCAAGGTTGACCAACCACTAAGATCGTGAACGATAAATAAAATATTGTGAATTCACGTATAACACATATGTGGACACACACACATTCTGGTAACACCACAATAGCACCGCGGTTATTTCAATTTGCTAGTTTTTCGACAATAATGCAATAAGCCAACCTTAGGTCGATGTTTATGCATACCAAATGGAACCATCTATTCATACTTAGATAATTTTATTATTCCTTGACAAAGTCTGCAGGAAATGTTTTTTATCATTAAACACGTCTACGGTGGTGTGTTAAGGACAAGAAGTCCATAGTACATATAACGAGTTCTTTAGCGCCCAGAATGTCTGAGAATCCAAGTAAATGGGTTGCGAAAATGGAACGGGACGTCCTGGCCAAAAGAGTCCATCATATTCGTGACATATATATATATATAATAGGACAATAAACAGTCTGGTTCGTATGTTAGTATCCGTTTCGTATTTACCCAAAACCTCCTAATACAGATTTCAAAATAATTCAAAAGTTTATTGATGGAACTGTGGAATCAAACAAATAAAATCTAATTCCCGCAACTGCAAATCTCGGAAGTCGCGCTAAAGCATGTCTAAGCATTCCTTCCACGGTAAATAACTAATAAAACGTCTAACTTCCGTAGGTGGTTTATGGCAACGAATATAATTCAAAGATAAAATACAACTTGGCATTTAACTTGTACATTACGCAAGATTTAAATGTATTGAGTGACAGTTTCTAGAAAGCAAACATGCTTAACAGTGATTTTAACATCAGTCATTCAGTATAAAGTCATAAAATATATCCATAAGAGCAACATACCATGACACCGAGCTACTTAAACCTGCTGCTTGTATAAAATCATTCGTAGTTTTTTATGTCAATCAATGAAATGGAAATATGAGATTGACCCCATTTTACTCATGCACGACATCGCAAATAACGATTAAAACAGTTTAGGTCGGCCTGGCGGTATGTATCCTTTACAAAGAAGATAACATATGGCATTAATAATTTCCCATCGGAGTCGAATCAATTTTTAGAGACAGACAATTGATATAAAATAATCTTTTATAATCGAAGATGTGATTGCTGATAGCAATTATGTCGACAGTGCCATATTATTAACCAAAGTCTGCATGCGATCAAAACAGATTACTGCAAGACATCCTGGAAAACAAAAACCCAGAAATATGTCTTCTAACTGGTGACCAGGTTTAAGCTTTTTTAGAATTATATAGTAAAATGACATCATATAGCTCACATATCTCAAGGGAATCAATGGCAGTCAGCGGTAACCTTGTTTTAAAGTTCTTCTAAAGTTATTTGGTCACGTAATATAAGAACGACGCCGGTAGTTTGACATATTCCCGTGTCTTACAATTAAACATGATGCATTATTTAACTCAAACTTAGCTTTAAACGTCTTAATGTATTTTGAAATTTACTCAGAACAATGCTTTAATTCCAAGTCAACTGTAAAAAGTCATCCGAACATACAAAGAAATCCACTAAATTTAATGTGTCTTTTCAAAATGCATCTCCGCAACTCAGTCCTAAAATGTGAGTCAACAAGATAATGATCGAAAACACTTCATAGTCTGTGTTTCAATAAACATTAAGTTTCGTATCGAAGTATTGCACAACTACTTTAAAATTCTAGAAACAATGTGTACATTAAGTGTAATTTTAAGTGTATAAACGTTTGTTTATTATCTACATGAAGTAATATTATGTATTAAAAACAAGCGTCACTAGAACAGTTCACAAACAAGCCAAATTAATTTGGTTTGGGTGTGGGTTATACTAGTAACTTAAGCAGCGGTAGAATTACAAAGCATTCAAATGAACATCCAACAATTGTACGGGTACGAATGGATTAACACTCAATAGGCAACTTTCAAGATCATCCTATATAGAAGTCTTACTTTTCAAAGTTTTATTTATTTGTTTTAATCCCCGATGTGCAAAGTCTAAGTTAATCCCCTAATACGGAACGTTGATGTAACAACAATTATTTTACTTATTCCCGTTCCCATACAGAAGCCGATGGAATTCAAGACAAAACTGTATCGCTGGTATGCAATTATGTCTATCACTACGAACTACAAATTGACGAATAGACATTTATTGTTACGTAAACCTCCAAACTTTCTTCTAAGAATTAATTTAAAGTCAGTTTGTTAATTAAATACATAACGTAAACGGCGAATGGTTCGATTTAAAGACACATTAAATTAGAACTCTTATGTCGAAGCAAATCAATTTGTACAAATAAGAGCATAGATGATACTCGTAATATTACTTTTATATCAAAGAATATTCCTCGAAAATAAAAGCATTTTCATACAACCAATGAGAAAATTAATAATTACATTTACGTAAATCGCACACTGAATCAATCTGAATATTTTCCGATAATATAATCATTATAATACCGTTTAAATAGGAGCTTTAAGAAGACTTGATACTGAGGTGGATTTCTTAATTTGCAATTTTTTGGGAAATTATGTTTGTGTTCCTATTTTTCTGTTTGTGTTCTTACCACGTTTATTTGATATTTCAGATACCATATGGAAGCAGGCAGCAGATGAGACAAACAAGTAAATAAGGTGGCTTACAGTACAAGGTCCATCATCAAAGACGGATACAACCAAATATAAACAAAACATGTGAGAGACAATAATTTGAAGAAAAAAAACATTCTGACAACACCAAACAAGAGTACATAAGTTTAGAAACAAATAGCAGCACGAGAAGACTTTCCATTCGTTTCCAAGACCTTGAAACTGACTTAATAAGATTTGGTTTTGGTAAGTTGTTTTGTGCAACGAATTAATCAGAAATATTCCTGAAATAATGTGTTTCAGAGATGCTAAGCTTGCGTGAACGAAGCCTAGACTGAAGGCTTGATATATCTATAAGATTGGATTTAAATGCAAAACAATCCATAGACATATTTTCCATCTACATTTATGAATACATCAAATATGGTAAATCGAATAACATAGTGAGCTGTATGTTTCACATGAACGATATTGAGTAGCTACATATCTGTTGAGCAAAACTCCGACAAGAGGCAATATCATATTACACCGGAGATTTTAGTCTTGAAATCTTGTTACGCGCCATTCATGGAAGAGAGAGGGAATTCGTGAAGAAAGCCTGAACAATATTCCAGGAGAAATAACACCAAATAATCCAACAGAATCCACTTAAATAAATATTTTCGATGTAAACGCGTTTCCATGGAACGTATAACGGAATCAAGTGTAGCCAGCGGCTTATTCGATTTTCCAGTAACAACTGATTTGGTTATGAATAGTCAAACGCCAGATACAGCAAATAGTACATCTCTAGACGCATCTACGTGTGGATCAAACAGTTCAGTATGGCTGCTAACAACACCAATATGTACCACCAAATATCAATCCATACTCACGTTTATAATAGTTGCAGTGACCTTAAGTGTTATCACATTCATTACCGTATTTGGAAATCTGCTAGTATTGGTTGCACTTTATCGCTTCAAGAAACTTCGCTCAATGTCTAATTGTTTGATAGGGAATCTTGCAGTAAGTGATCTACTCCTTGCCATATCTGTGTTACCGGTGTCAACAACGTATGATCTCCTTGGATACTGGTTGTTTGGTGAACTTATGTGTACAGTTTGGCTATGTATTGACGTGTTATATTGCACAGCCTCGATATGGGGTTTGTGTACTGTTGCTGTCGATAGATATACGGCCACGGTGTACCCTGTCTGGTACTTAGAGAAGAAATCACCAACCAGAGCTTTAGTGTATATTATATTCGTATGGATGTTTTCTATAATTGTTTCAGTAGCTCCGTTCATTGGATGGCGTGAAATGATACCTAGTTTTTACCAGTACAACCCAATCACCAATAAACAGGAGTGTGTTTTATTCATGTCCAAGACGTATGTTGTTTACAGTGCCATGGGGTCATTTGTCATTCCAACGTGTCTCATGGTTTTTCTCTATGTACGCATATTTATTGTACTTAGAAAGCGTACACGATCAATGCGGCCAATGAGGAAACGAGCGTTCTATCCTTCTGAAAGTGATTTCGAAAGCGAGGCTCATATTGACGAAGTTGAAAGTGACGATAAAACGGACGTAGAATTAAAAGCTGTTTCCACTCAAACATCACCGAAGTGTAAGATAAATAAAAGAGATGGTGGTGAATGTGATCAGAAACTAATGAATGGCACGACAATCGTCAATGGCGGCCATGCTTTAGACACTCCTAATAACAATACAACAACGTCTGATTTGTTGAAGAATAACGAGGAAAATGATAACAAAATTGTGCGGACAAATTTACGAATAGAAGTGACAGATTTTACAGAAAATGACATTTCAAATGGGACAGTAAATCATAATCATAAAATCAATTCCAATTCAAAACAGTCAGACAAATCTATGGGTGTGAAAAAGAAAATATGTAATTTAAAAGTGAATTATGACAAACCGCAAAGTATCCAATCGAATGGGAAAAGTCCTAGCCATATTTCAAGAAAAAGTATCAATTTTAATGACGAATCATCCGATATAGAGGCAGAAAATAAATTCATGAAATCGCCAAGGACAAGTCGTGCTATGTTTTTCCCTTGGAAGAGAGGCAATTCCGGATCATTAAGTGTCAAACATAAATATGAGCTACGGGAGCGCCGAGCTACGAAACGGATGGCAATGATCATGGCATGTTTTTGCTTCTGTTGGTGGCCTTTCCTATTCATGTATACTATAAGAAGTTTCTGTGAGAACTGTCCATTGGATATACACTTCCAAGCCGCTATAATATGGCTTGGGTACGCCAACTCCAGTCTTAATCCCATCCTGTATACCATTTTCAACGACGACTTTAGGAAAGCATTTCTTAAAATTGTGTTTTGTAAAGCAAGCTCAAACAATCGAAGACACAGATGAGGTCCAGATTGTGTACTGAGTTGACAATATGGTAAAAACGGCCATAATTTGTGATATCAATGTTAAAGAGCTGAAATAAAACACCAACAAACATACCTTAATATAAAATGGTTTTAAAAATACTATGTTAACATATTACTTGGTGCATTTCAGATATTTCTTCATTTGTTCATCATGCATGTATTTTATTTAATCATAGCAATGTCCACTATCATACTCATGTGCTAATTATAATAGAAGCTTAAACCAAAGCCAGTTGTCGGTCTTATATTACAACTAAAATCTAAGTTCCTACTAAATGAAGATTACATTAAGGTGGTATTAATGACAATGCTCTAAGCAAATGATACTGATATATTCGTCTGTAATCCAGGCCATGCTCATTCATGTTTTATACAAGAGGAGCAATTGTCAGTTGTTGATAGACCAGGAAGCTAGGTTCTTTCAACCAGCGAATACAAATATAATCATCGCATCGTCATAAGAATGTCAGTAATAAGACAAATATTTCAAGCTCAAGCAGACGATCACACGAACAAATAGCATACACATAGGAAAACATAAATATACCAAAAACTTTCTAGCGTTATCATAGAATGACACATGCGTGACTTATTAAATACACTTAGTATTTTTATACAATAATACCGAATTTCAATGTTGTGCACTGTTTTTGAAATGGAAATTGTTTTACAAAAAAGTTTAACATTGGGTCATACAATCGCGAAAGAAATTTCACCCTATACGGAACACTCATAGCGTTTCAAGAAAGCTGCTAAACGTTACGAATTCGGCATACACTTGAATGCAATCATTACAAGAGTCTCAACGCAGCAGTATCATTAGATGCACGCTACAAGATATATTCATTACAAAAACCATGCTATCCATAATTAAATGTTTATGTTCGTTCTAGAACTTAAATAACGGTAACTACAATTGCAACATTTAAAAATATTTATTATAAAAATAAATCACACAAATATCACAATATTTCAAATCCGTTGAACAGCATCGACCTAACAGCAAAATCAAAACTACGGAGTGCAAGGAGATTAAGGATTTTGTTTGGTTAAGCACAGTAAATGCAACGCTCGTAGACCCAAAAAATATGATTTTAATCGACAATACAATATCCTATTTCTTTTCGTAATTATTTCAGTTTTATATCAGAAAAGTATGGTTTATTCCTCGTAAAACATCCTTGCGATGAATTAGGCCCGGTGTGTCAATGATCTTCAAAGAGATTATTCATACATTCGTGCTCGTCAATAATTATCATTGGTAGCGATATGTCATTACAGTTTTGTTAATAATCACCTTGCATTCGATTTAGTAACAGTATGTGATTCAGAAATAATGAATACTTGTGATGCTTTACTATACTTTAGGTTAGATTTACGTAGGGAAAAAACGTATAACTAATAGCACAGTCTAGAATCATTTGTCACGTATTATTATTTCTTATTAATTGGTTTGCGAGATTTATTGAAGCGCGAGATAAGTCTTAGTATAATAAAGAAATATGACTTTAAAAAATTATGAAACACTTTGTTCGTTTTTCAAACGAGCAATTGATTACGAAATGACATTCTCACATTAGTTTGTATAACTCGTATTTGCTTGATGAACTGCTACATTGTATAGTCTCTGAATGGAATGTAACTGACGTCACATTTATAAAAACTGACTAAACGATTGGCGCGTTTAGAATAAACTGATCTGCCTTTGTATTCAAACAGATGCAGCGTGAGTGGTTTAAAACAGCATTGAAACCATTTGTTTCTAGAAACAACAAATCACAATATTGTTTCTATCAGAGCTGCACAACGACATTTGGATCATCTTAGACGTACGTTAATGTCTTGTTGCCACGACTCACAAGATGTACACAACCCGGGAAGAGACGAAGCAGTTTGAATAACTTTTAATGATGAGTTTACATGTTATCTTAGCACACAAATGACAGCAAACATCCATTTCTGGTAAGGTGCAATATTCAAAGTTTGATGCATCGAACGGATTTGTTTTGCGACCAATCAACGCAAATTAACACCGTCAATAAAAATGTGTCAAATTGAACTGTAATTGAAAGCTAACCTTCTCTTCGGATATGAACTATACTGCTTCAATGAGCAATTTTTCTTAATGCGTGTCAGCTGTTTCGTGAAAATTACACTTCAATTAATCCATCGTGGTAATCTTGTCACCACGATAAAATATCATAATCTGGCAGTTAGCTCGTTAAGCATTCTGTTCATAATCATGGCAGGGAAAAAAATTCTATTGAAACACGAATAAAAATCGAGACGGAAATTTGACTTAAACTATGTCGACCTAATGTGTACACAGTATGCAGTGGCAAATCAAGTACAAATAGACCATTGCTGACGGCATATGATGGGGAAAACTCAGCTCTCAACAAATGCACACTTACGTAAGTCTGTAAACGTAGACAAGTTTGCTAATTAATCAAATGCATACTGTTTTGCTTCATTTCATCATCAAAGCAGTATACATCTGATAACAATAGCGCTGGGTTGCAATAAAAATACCGGACGGAATCCGTATTCTAACCAGAATACATTATTAACGAGTGTCCGGTCCGGAGGACAAAGAAAAAACATCTACGAATATATCACGATCTTTGATAAAAGTGTTCTCTATTTTCCTCGCTCTATGTCCGAGAGAAATCCCCAGCAGATATTAGTACAGTGTTTTGTCTAGAGTAATAATGTATATAGTCCACTGCAAATTATACATGATAATCAGGATAAACTACATAGAGAGCAAAAACATTCCTACACATTTCCACCGGCATGGTCTGACATGTAAGGACACTACCAAACCATAACTCACGCCATAAGTAGTACTATACTACATATAACATAAATTGTCATGCAATAAACGAAGAAACATAAAATACGCGCATTAAAAAAACTTCAATCATCGTGTTAGAATAACAACTGAAATGTTTTATATGAATTACGCCTGCAACAGTATGCCGTAAAACGCAATGCGTGTCAGTTGGAATATTTTACTATAGTCCCTTGGCTAAAGGTGACATAATTTGATCATCTGTACTTTCAAATACATGGTATCATTTCTGTCTACCTGTCAGGTACTGGACAATAAAAAGTAGGAACATAAAATGTTAAGACAGTTGTTGCCTATTTATCGTACATTCATGGATATTTAAAAAAAAGAAATTCTCATAGCACTTACTATAGTCATGATTATGTAATCAATACACAATTGTCGCCTTTATTGTATTAAGCGTAGTATATTATATATCACACATTCATTTAAATTTTTAATGATCACATTATATGCACTACCATCTAGCCACATGTGACAGGTTGAAATATTGCCGTCAAACAAGGCTAGACAAACAGTTTACTTTTCAAGTCTTTAAACTCCAATGATTGGCAAAAGTTAAGAAAGTCTCTAAAACGAAATTTCGAAATTAAGTTTCATAGCAGACTGAATTATAGCTATACCTAATATCACAGAAACTGACAAGTGATATTGCATAGAACGACCGTCTATGACATGACTTTCAACTAACAGATAAATGTATTGCAATTGTACATCAAAACCTGTATAACCCTTTTAACATTTTATTGTTTCTCACACGCACGAATGAAACACACTAAACACGTTCGTTCTTTATCCAAATGTGCATCTGAAACAGTCTAGTACAGGGGAAAATGAAACGTAACAGTTGCAAGTCCTAATATAAAGTGGCAAACAGTCCTATATATGGACGTCTAAGACCCTTCACAAATAACCCCATGTATTTAACAACCACTCATCATATAGCGAGACAAAGCAACACCTCGTTTGTCAAACACACGGTGCATGTCGATGAATGTCACATGCAAACAACTCAACTTTAATTGCACGTCGATAATAAACCTCTTCTGACCATTATAAAAGTCGATCTCGGTGAGAGTTTTTATCACCTAAATTGTCCACAATTCTCTCTGTAGAACCATATTAGAATTACAGTTAGGGAAATTGGTTGTGGTCGTAAATCGTCGTACCATTCCGTCGCGCACCAACGATATGGCAGGACGATATGTCTGATAGTCTGCCATCTATTTCTGCGTGAACAGTCTATAAAAGCCTATTATTACTAGCACAGACTATATTGAGGATAAATGCTTTTAACCATTAATCTGTAAGATTTCCGTAACAAAGTGATATATTTCTAACATTCTACCATGATAACATCATAACAATCTGTTACTCTGAAAGAGACTAATAAATGTCGAAACGATGGGAAAAATTCCATTTGAGTTTGTCTTGCCTTTCATAAAACTTTAACTGTCCATCATAGCATATTCACTTCTAACAAACAAATGAGTCAGAAACAGTATTCTATGACTTTATATTATCCAAACCTTCTATGACATTTAATAGTATTCAGAATTATAGTTCGTTCGAATGCTTTGTGAGTTTTACGACATAGACAAGCACATTATAAACGACCATTCAATTTGACTTTTGAAACAAATTTTATGGGTACAATATTGACACAATATATACTAGTAAATATGACTGATGGCTTACCTAGGGATCATATGGGGATGGACATTTACCCTGACAGGATATTTTCCTAAAATTATGGTAGCTCATAACATTATCCCTATCGTCTAAAGTAACAAACCAACAGGATACTCATCCAAGGGGATGTACTATATAATTATAGCAAATACAATTATTACACTGGTACCAGTACAGTTTATACTCTTGAATACACATGTCGGAGTAAACCTTTCTCAAAATAACTTTCAGAGATATGCACTGCAGATACATATAGTTTGAGAAATGATTATGCCGAAACGTTAATAAAAGAGTACAAACTATACTAGTGTTAAAATAACTATTTTCTATGGAATATATTCAGAGTAAAATTATTACAGACAATAATTTTAGGAAACATCTTCTATCCGTATGAAAAAAGATTATCAGAAACACCGGTAATAATTATTGGACATTACAATAATGCGGTTCTAATCAATGACGTCTTATACAATGCAGATCGTACTCGAAAAACCAAAATACGAGGCCAAGATCAAATAGTTTACATACAACTGGGCCAAATTGTAACGAAACGAATAATTCCCCAGGAAGTAACTATGGTTTGATAATTGGCCAGGTGGTTTTGTAACACGTTAATTGTTCTGTATACACCGTTACGTTGATCTATGCTGTTGCCAATATCTAACAGTTCGTTTGTTAACGTTACAGCATAAGAATATCGTTTGCATTCACACAAAACTAGTTCGTGAAGTACGAGGTTCCCGCAACAATATTAAAGATAACACGAAGCTGCTATAGGCTAAAGTTTACTCAACTAATCACATAATTATGGAAATATTTATTGACACATAAACATTATAATATCCTTTATTCAACATATAACATCGGTTTTAATAAGAAAAAGCTAGCATATTGTTAAGAACATCTTAGATTAACAATCAAAATTACGAACACGTAACATTCATCAAATAATAATGCTGTACAACCCAGTGACGGCACCAATCTCCGTCAGATAATTTTGTCAAACATTGCTATAAAACCCACGACCAAAACACGATAAAACAACCCAAGAACACCGCGGGATGACGGCAATTTAGATGTACTTATACATCATTCACTGGAATCAATCATAGGGACACTTAAACTGAAGTAGCTATCAAATCAGAATTTTAATCAATAATGTAGAGTTTGATGGCGTAGGAAATCGTCCAAGTTACTCGTAGATGGAACATAAAACTATGGATATTAATACGGTATACGATATTATTGGTTATAGAATCATATTAATGTAAATTTACAGCAGCTCATGTGGTAGGACTAGGTCTAGATAAACTGCTACGTCAAATATTATACGAGATATTAATGACGTCCACTAGGTCATGTCAATGCTAAAAAAACACTGCAAACGATTCATGGTGAATAAAAAATTAGCCAAGTAACATTCGTAAGAATAGACAATTTTCCATGTTAAATAAGTTGGCTTTTTACCGACCATGTGACAGAACATGGTTTTGTATGCATAAAGTTAATATTTATTTAAAACCCACATGAAAGATAAAAAAACCCAAGTATACAGCCTCGTTAGATATAGAATTTACTTACTTACTATTGTGAAACGTTAACAAGTGTTTACTATTTACAATGATTACCCTAAACAGCTATTGTCTGATGGTATACACTACAGTCACGAAAACTATAGTCCGGGAACTTACAGTACACCCCTCGTAGTTCCAGAACTAACTCCTATTCCAAGATCATATATTCCTAGGCTAAATGACTCGCAAACGAACGTTAACCCCTTTCTTATGTAAGTACTTTCTACTTAAGATTATATCATATATAACACACTAGGAATAATACTTTTTTTCAAATACCACAATAAATCGTAACGTGATCATTATCAACAATAGTACCAGATCGCTTCAGTCTTTTAACCTTTAAGTGTGTGATTAAAAGCAATGGCACATTGGCACATCTTAACATCTATGTACTTCTTTTCAAACTATCGTCGATGCTATGTAAGTTAAAACGATCGTTATCAATAATAGACCAAGACCAAAAACACTTCTTCTAAACCCCGAAAGTGTGATTAAAACATGGAGCGATAGTGTATCTATAGATCTAGGTACAGTAGCATTTAAAATTCTGACCTAAGATAACATTTTAAACCCCCAATTAAATTAAAGCTATGGTAGCATTGAAGTGTGAATGATCTAAAGAGGAAAGTACTTTCAGTTACTATCGGATGCATCAAAGTAAAATCAGGATCATCCTGAAATGATGGCGAGTTTTGTTAATAACATGTGGTGTTTATTACGATTATTAACACGTTTCCAAAGAAATAGAACAAGTTATTAGTGAGCAAGTTACCCTGAGTCGATTCATATATAAATGATAAGATATTTTGGAAATTAAAAGATATGAACGCTCAGTGATTATATCTCGGTTTAGCTACAATACCTATTGACAATACCACGGTTCAAATTGTACATTAAGATATCAGAATTCACGCAGACTAATTCACAAACATAAGTATCATTATTGTGATTTGATTGGTACATAGACATAAAAGGTTGCTCCTATTCGCTATTGAATGTTTTATTGCATGTACTAAATTTACCAACAAACAGTCAATGCCCTATGTTCTGTCTGTACAAACGCGAAATGCGTCTGGTCTAATTATCCCCTCGGGCTTTAGTTTGTATTCTATACCTACACATAGTCTCGCTTTCAGACACCCTGCATCATGAAAATAGCTTTAAATGGGTATATTTGTAAATTGTATTCCTTTCTGCATAAATATATTGCAAACATAACGTTTTTGCATTACTTAATTGAGAATTCCGATTTCCATAATTTAGGAATGAAATTATTGCTTCCAAAAGAGGTTATTAGCCTGTCTGAAATCGTTCAATTATGTTCTTTGCATGCATAACACGAAATATTCTAGGGAAAATGTACGTATGATATTTCTGCGAGCCTACTTCCAAGGTTACTACTCGACGTGTTCTGCACCAAGTGGTCATGCAGCACTTTGTAATCTTTAACTTACATATGGACATGTTCTCCACGAATCAGCCTTACTTCACGACGTATTTATGGATTATTCCAAGGTTACTAAGCAGACCAATTTGATAGCTTTACTTTACGATGACTGATCATCTGTTTATGCTTCAACGATCTCTCTCTGAACTTATACTTCACAAATCCAGTCGACAAAACTCGAATACTACAGTGTGTGCATGTCTCTTACAAATATTGCCTTCCTTACTAATCAATTAACCTATAAAATTTTATGTACCAAGCAAGTATAATATAAACATTGTGTTACTACCAGACAAACACGTTTCAAATGATACTAAATGTTGTAGGGTCTATCGGATACCGAACATTAGAAAATTATGATTAGTGAAAATGTTCGTATATACGTATATTAGTATCTGGATGTAAACTTACTCATTTCTTCTTGCAATCATTCCAGAAGTCCCCTACCTGGTTTCAGGTTTTCAATGTTTCAATGTTTCATGACAATCACAATATGTGTCCGAATAAAAATATGAATAAGACATGCATAATCTCTTGTTGGTCCCTATCCACGTACCAGGTTTTATAAAGCTAGCTTGAAAACCGTTAAAGTTAAGGCATGATCCAGATTTCTTTACCACGGTCAGAAAGACGGACGGACGGACAGCAATCATATAGTCCGCCGCTCCGTTTGAAAACAAAATTAGAAGACAAGTAGCCGTTAAGTGAGCAGAATTACTATGAAGACTATGCATAATGTTTAGATGAGCTACCAAATACCACTACATATATATAGGCCGAATGAAACACTTCTAGTACTAATCTTAGAACCAATATTTGCGGAACTAAATCCAAGTGCTTTAACTCTGAAAAAAAATTATTGATATTTACCAGTAAATACTTCATCAGATTATTAAATAAAGAGGAAAGTTGAACCATACCACTTACGAAGAACGTTTACAAAGATAAATATCTACAAAAAAGAATTTAACGCAACTTCAAATCAATATTTTACTCTTCTTTTCATCTTGTCTATTCTTACCATTCCCTGTAGTCCAAAATTACATGATTGTATATAGCGGTACGGTGTACTGATATTTCTGTAAGACTTAGTGTTGCAGATTGACATTAATAAATGAATTGTATTCGTTCATCTTTCATGCACAATGCTCTCCCTGCACAGCGAACTACAGACTACCTTACAGACTAACTTTTTTAGAATTTCCTTGTGAAATTGGGTAGTCCTGTATTTTTGGGGCGGGCACTTGGGCTTTGAATCATTTATTTGGGTTGTGTGTTGGTATTGTTCTGTGTGTTGAGTTGTGATGTTATTGTTTTCTGTGTTCGGCAGGTTAAATTGAGTGCTGCCTTCCCTGCCCGATTTCCTCTTTTTTTACACCCAAATGTGTCTATTTTTCGTCTCAGATCCATAGTCATGGTTTGCTTAAACTGTTTCAGAATAACACCAAAACATATTGTATTACGAGCAGAACACTGAGAAATACTGAAATGGATTTAATGATTCCCTAATACGTTTACAACACCAACTTAAATACAAGGAGACATGGTTTGGTTTGTTTCAATTTTATTAATACTCCTGTCACAGCTACTCTTATTATATCATTAAACGGGCGTCTTTGATCGTAGATTGTATTGTGATCAATATCATACGCGACCTACTAGCACAAGCGACCAACTGTCAGTTGTATTTTACAGTACATAGGATATAACACACAACAATGAATTTTTACATGGTGTTTTAGCAGAAAAGTCGGTAAGATTAAGTTTTCATTAATCCAACAAATCCCAATCTCTTGTAAATATCTGTGCACTTTTACATTCTGAATGTGGTCAAAAACATGTAGTCAATGTGATCAAGTTGTAATTGGATGTATGTGAGTTATCGCCCGTTAATACTTTCTAATCACATCACGTTTAATTTGGATGACTTTCTGTTGCTTTAATTAGCTCATTTCACAATCGAAACAAAGCTTTACGGTATTCAACTTGAAGTAAAATTTAAAAGTTAAATTTGCTTTTACATACTGTTTTCATAATATCAGTGTTGCAACCGTGAAGAGAGATTGTTGTTTTAAACATAATATATCTCTATGAGAAACAACCATAACATTTAGAGGATTTCGACAAGTTAACACATACTTATGATAATTCCAACTGGGGGTAGATACATTAATGTCACTATTGGTTCTCAATATATGACTAATATAAAAAGTTATGTCACATCAACCTAAGGAAGTAAGCCAACTAAGAAATCATGCTACGGTTGATCACATAATCGAGCTTCATGTATAAGGTACAACGACAATTGATATTCCCAATACACAGAGCAAGCATAACATGACATAAAATGGCCATGTCAGAACACATTTCGTTATCGTATTACCCTTATGACACAGTGATATTATTATATTTTAACAAAACTATAAGAATGTGTTTGAATCAAGATAAGAGTAAATACGTACATATATAGTGCTGAAACTAATTCTGTAAACATAAGTTAAAGTGTTCCGATATTATTGTCGATTAAATTGCAAACACTCATAGTACACAAAGCATAAACGTGCAAATGACTTCAGCTGTTACAAGGCTGATTATACCATTTGAACATGAAATTTGAGCGCCGATTGCTACGTCATAAATACCACTTGGGCAGAAAACAAAAACTGAACTTCGCGCCTGTCTATACATTTTTAATTAGGTCAATAAAACATTAATGTGCATCGCATAATTTCATTACCTAATAAACGTGCAACTATAAATCTTGATTACATTTTTGCTAACCAACCGACAGAGCGCTCCAGACAATTTTCCAAAGTATGATCCAATGCAATGATTGCGAAATACTAATGAAAACGCAATAAAGCGTATACATATGCATAAAACAACTTTCTACCATCGCGTGCTACCTCGATCCATCTAATTGAATAAGTAGACTTACATATAATGATCAATATTATCTAGGAAAACCTACGACATGTAAATCTCTCCATGTTTAAACTACTGGCTTAATTACCATATAATATTCAGATTCGATTTGATTTGAAATATATTTATTTATCTTCCTTAAACATTTACACATAGAACGTACATTACTTATAAATAGTTGTTGCAACACAATTACAACTTACAGACATTTTCAATGACACGTTTACAATATGCACTTTGTCATAGAACTTAGATAACGTTTTAACTGTTTTTTACAGTCTGTGATCTGGCATTGTTTAGGCTTGATAAGTTTAACAAACTTCATTCGCATTTAACATGAGCAGTGAGCAAATATATGGTAAGAAAATCCAAACATAATAATTTGAAATGCATTGTAGTATGATTATACAAGGCTGGTCCATCGTCAAAGACAAAACGATGTGGTTTATACACGTATATAACAAACATACGGACACACATACATCATGGTACCACCACAAAAACACCACCACAGTTATTTCTATTCCCTTCTTTTACGACAATAATGCAATAAGCCAACCTTAGGTCGATGTTCATGCATACCAAATGGAACCATCTATTCATACTAAGATAATTTTATTATTACTAGACAGAGTCTGCTAGAAGTGCTTTTTATCATTAAAGATGTCAACGGTGGTGTGTAAAGGACAAGAAGTCCTCATTTTGCTCATAAATAATAGCTTGAACAGTGGATATTACGAATTCTGTAGCACCCAGAATGTCTGAGAATCCATGTAAGTGGGTCAAGAAAATGGAACAGGACGTCCTGGTCATGAGCGTGCATCATATACAGGACATATACGTAATGTCGACACAGCTAGATCACAGACTGTAAAAACAGTTAAAAACTTTAACAAAGTGAATATAGTAATGCATCGAGGGTTGAACCAGAATTACGTAGACTTTTGCCATACGTTCCATACCATTCATCATACAAACAAAACATTTTGTGTCGAGTTCAAATAATATTTACTGCGTAAGTACGTGTAATTTCAAAGCCGTATCTTATTTGGGTCAAATTCTGCAGCTTCCGGGGATACATAGGGGTACGGTATGCGGGGCACGTCAACGGAACGTCACGACGTCGGCGCAACTTCAAGGATATCTGAAGCTCCTAACTGTGTACATTGTAGCTATAAAGATGGAAACAATCGTACAAAAAACGTACGAATGTTTATTTACTACCTTAAATGTGATAAATGTTGCAATATATTACTAGTAATGTCGCATATAACCCTTATAATAGAATGTCGATCCAGGTCAATGTGGTCCTAGAAAACGCTTGGTGACGTCGCATTCGCCGTTGGTTTTCGCCGTCAGTCTATCACGTTCTATTCGGTCTCGACCACGATTGATGCGCTTGTGTCGTTTTAAAATCAGGTAACTTGACACAAGATATTTAAAGTTAGCAGGTTCCAACATTTAAAGCGTTTGTTCTGGCGTCTTCACCAAGCTCACACAAAACTTCACGTTGATGCGATTTCCTGCGTATTTCGCTAACGTCATATTTTCAATGGTGACGCGCAGCAGCTATTGCTTGTTTTGTACCATAAATCAACGACGGTAACCTTTATAAAGTCGAAATTTATGTTGTATGTTCCAAGGGTATTGCGCTTGTATGTCACGAAGTCGAGTTAATATTAGACTTGATATCTATGAGATATAAGCAGTTGAATAATGCCAAAAATATTTTTTTTAAATTCGCTGCCCCGCCTATCCAGCTATTGGTTACTATGGCGACAGATTAAATGGCTTTCTAACATGCTGTTAGATAATATTGTTACCGTTTCTCTTGAAAAAGGTTTGAAGTCTTTGTACGGTAAATATGGTGACAATACATGCATAAATAAAAAAGTTATGACAAAAGTCTACGTAATTCTGGTACGTATATAATAGGACAATAAAACAGTCTGGTTCGTATGTTATATTCCGTTTCGTATTTACCCCCAACCTCCTAATACAGTTTTCAAAAGCTTTCAAGAGTTTCTTGATGGAACTGTGGAATAAAAACAAATAAAATCAAATACCCGCAAGTGCAAATCTCGGAAGTCCCGCTGAAGCATGTGCAAGCATTCTTTCCATGGTAAATACCTAATAAAACGTCTAACTTCCGTAGGAGGTTTATAGCAACGGATATAATTCTAAGATAAAATACAATTTGGCATTTAACTTGTACATTACCCAAGATTTAAATGTATCGAGTGACATTTTCTGGAATACAAACACGTTTAAGAGCAATTTTAACATCAAGTCATTCAGTATAAAGTCATAAATACTCTCTATACGAGCATCATACCATGACACCGAGCTACTAAAACCTGCTGCTTGTATAAAATCATTCGTAGTTTTTTATGTCAATCAATGAAACGAAAATGTGAGATTGACCCCATTTTACTCATGCACGAAATCGCAAATGACGATTAAAACAGGTTTGGTCGGCCTAGCAGTGATGTAACCTTTACAAAGAAGATAACATATGGCATAAATAATTCCCCCTCTGAGTCGAATCATTTTTTAGAGACAGACATTTTATAAAGAATAATCTTTTATAATCGAAGATGTGATTGGTGATAGCAATTATGTTGACAGTGCCATATCATTAACCGAAGTCTGCATGCGATCAAAACATATTACTGCGGGACATCCAGGAAAACAAATCCAAGAAATATGTCTTATAATTGGTGACCAGGTTTAAGCTTTTGTAGAATAATATAATGAAATAACGTAATAAAGCTCACACATCTCTAGGAAATCGATGACAGTCAGAGGTTATCTTGTTTTATAAGTTCTTTAATCAAACCACCGTAGCATTAACACATTTAAATTGCACATTTCAGTGGCCAGAATAGGCCGCTCTTAGACGACGCGGAAAAATATAATGACAATTATTATAGAATAAATTTACATACATTTTGATGAAGATTTGGTATAAAAACAAAACAAACAAACGCATAACAACATGTTGAAAACTTTCTGACATTGATTGAAAAAATATCACTTTGACGAAACTCACGTTTGTTTTACCATACGTAAAGAGTGATTGTCAGGCAGTGTATTCTTGTTTTCTCAAAATATTGATTTTGTAGTTACAAACTTCTTATCATAAGCAAGCGAAGTAAAGTGAAGAGGTGAGCGCCAAAGTTTAATAAACGAACATTAACGTACACTATTGTGTAACAAAGGTGTTAAACGAATGAACAAATGTACGCCGCACATATATATATAAATTTAAACTGTCAAAAAGCATATATAATTCTCCGATTTTGCTGATAAAACATGGCGTAATAAAAGAAACTACTTCTATTTCTAAAATATCTTTATTGAAAATCTGATTACCAGAAACAGCTTGCGTTACCATACCAGCCTATTTTATGAGAGCAAATACACTGCTCAAGGAAACCAGAGAATCTGATACAAGGTTCACAAATCTTGATAAATAACATGATTTATTCTTGGAAGACAGAAATAGTTATCCGGTCATGTAATATAAGCACGACGCCATTAGGTTGACATATTCCCCTGTCTTACAATTAAACATGATGCATTATTTAACTCAAATTTACCTTTAAACGTCTTAATGTATTTTGCAATATACTAAGAACAATGCTTCATCCGAATATTCAAAGAAATCCACTAAATTTAATGTGTCTTTTCAAAATTCATCTCCGTCCTAAAATGTGAGTCAACAAGATAATGATCGAAAACGCTTCAAGATCATCCTATATAGACAGCTCACTTTTCAACATTTTATTTGTTTGTTTTAATCCCCTATGTGCACATTCCAAGTTAAACCCTAATACGGAACGTTACTGTAACAAAGTTTATTTTATTCATTCACGTACCCATACAGAAGCCGATGAAATTCAAGACAAAACTGTATCGCTGGTATGCAATTATGTCTATCACTACGAGATACAAATTGACGAATAGACATTTATTGTTACGTTAACCTCCGAACTTTCTTCTAAGAAGTAATTTAAAGTTACTTCGTTAATTAAATACATAACGTAAACGGCGAATGGTTCGATTTAAAGACACATTAAATTAGAACTCTTATGTCGAAGCAAATCAATTTGTACAAATAGGAGCATAGATGATACTCGTAATATTACTTTTATATCAAAGCATATTCCTCGCAAAATTAAAAGCATTTTCATACAACCAATGAGAAAATTAATAATTACATTTACGTAAATCGCACACTGAATCAATCTGAATATTTTCCGATAATATAATCATTATAATACCGTTTAAATAGGAGCTTTTAAGAAGACTTAAAACAGAGGTGGATTTCTTCATTTTGCATTTTTTTGGGAAATTATGTTTGTGTTCCTATTTTTGTTTTGTGTTCTTACCACGTTTATTTTATATTTCAGATACCGTATGGAAGCAGGCAGCAGATGAGACAAACAAGTAAAGAAGGTAGCTTACAGTACAAGGTCCATCATCAACGACGGTTACAACCAAATTTAAACAAAATATGTGAGAGATAATAATTTGAAGAAAAAAAACATTCTGACAACACCAAACAAGAGTACAGAAGTTAAGAAACAAATAGCAGCACGAGAAGACTTTCCGTTCATTTCCAAGACCTTGAAGCTGACTTAATAAGATTTGGTGTTGGTTAGTTGTTTTGTGCAACGAATTAATCAGAAATATTCCTGAAATAGTGTTTCAGAGATGCTAAGCTTGCGTGAACGAAGCCTAGACTGAAGGCTTGATATATCTATATGATTGGATTTAAATGCAAAACAATCCATAGACGTAGTTCCCATCTACATTTATGAATACATCAAATATGGTAAATTGAATAACATAGTGAGCTGTATGTTTCACATGAACGATATTGAGTAGCTACATATCTGTTGAGCAAAACAAAGACAAGAGGCAATATCATATTACACCGGAGAATTTAGTATTGAAATCTTGTTACGCGACATTCATGGAAGAGAGAGGGAATTTGTAAAGAAAGTCTGAACAATATTCCAGGAGAAATAACACCAAATAATCCAACAGAATCCACTTAAATAAATATTTTCGATGTAAACTCGTTTCCATGGAACGTATAACGGAATCAAGTGTAGCCAGCGGCTTATTCGATTTTCCAGTAACAACTGATTTGGTTATGAATAGTCAAACGCCAGATACAGCAAATAGTACATCTCTAGACGCATCAACGTGTGGATCAAACAGTTCAGTATGGCTGCTAACAACACCAATATGTAGCACCAAGTATCAATCCATACTCACGTTTATAATAGTTGCAGTGACCTTAAGTGTTATCACATTCATTACCGTATTTGGAAATCTGCTAGTATTGGTTGCACTTTATCGCTTCAAGAAACTTCGCTCAATGTCTAATTGTTTGATAGGGAATCTTGCAGTAAGTGATCTACTCCTTGCCATATCTGTGTTACCGGTGTCAACAACGTATGATCTCCTTGGATACTGGTTGTTTGGTGAACTTATGTGTACAGTTTGGCTTTGTATTGACGTGTTATATTGTACGGCCTCGATATGGGGTCTGTGTACGGTTGCTGTCGATAGATATACGGCCACGGTGTACCCAGTTTGGTACTTAGAGAAGAAATCACCAACCAGAGCTTTAGTGTATATTATATTCGTATGGATGTTTTCTATAATTGTTTCAGTAGCTCCGTTCATCGGATGGCGTGAAATGATACCTAGTTTTTACCAGTACAACCCAATCACCAATAAACAGGAGTGTGTTTTATTCATGTCCAAGACGTATGTTGTTTACAGTGCCATGGGGTCATTTGTCATTCCAACGTGTCTCATGGTTTTTCTCTATGTACGCATATTTATTGTACTAAGAAAGCGTACAAGATCGATGCGGCCAATGAGGAAACGAGCGTTCTATCCTTCTGAAAGTGATTTCGAAAGCGAGGCTCATATTGACGAAGTTGAAAGTGACGATAAAACGGACGTAGAATTAAAAGCTGTTTCCACTCAAACATCACCGAAGTGTAAGATAAATAAAAGAGATGGTGGTGAATGTGATCAGAAACTAATGAATGGCACGACAACCGTTAATGGCGGCCATGCTCTAGACACTCCTAATAACAATACAACAACGTCTGATTTGTTGAAGAATAACGAGGAAAATGATAACAAGATTGTTCGAACAAATTTACGGATAGAAGTGACAGATTTTACAGAAAACGACATTTCAAATGGGACAGTAAATCATAATCATAAAATCAATTCCAATTCAAAACAGTCAGACAAATCTATGGGTGTGAAAAAGAAAATCTGTAATTTAAAAGTGAATTATGACAAACCACAAAGTATCCAATCGAACGGGAAAAGTCCTAGCCACATTTCAAGAAAAAGTATCAATTTTAATGATGAATCATCAGATATCGAGGCAGAAAATAAGTTCATGAAATCGCCAAGGACAAGTCGTGCTATGTTTTTTCCATGGAAGAGAGGCAATTCCGGATCATTAAGTGTCAAACATAAATATGAGCTACGAGAGCGCCGAGCTACAAAACGAATGGCAATGATCATGGCATGTTTTTGCTTCTGTTGGTGGCCTTTCCTATTCATGAATACTATAAGAAGTTTCTGTGAAAACTGTCCATTGGATATACACTTCCAAGCCGCTATAATATGGCTTGGGTACGCCAACTCAAGTCTTAATCCTATCCTATATACTATCTTCAACGACGACTTTAGGAAAGCTTTTCTCAAAATTGTGTTTTGTAAAGCAAGCTCAAACAATCGAAGACACAGATGAGGTCAGATTGTGTACTGAGCTGACAGTATGGGAAACACAGCCATAATTTGTGATATCAATGTTAAAGTGCTGAAATAACTAAAACACCAACACACATACCTTAATATAAAATAGTTTTAAAAATACTATGTTCACATATTACTTGGTGCATTTCAGATATTTGTTCATTTGTTAATCATGTATGTATTTTATTTAATCATAGCAATGTCCACTACCATACTCATGTGCTAATTATAATAGACGCTTAAACCAAAGTCAGTTGTCTGTCTTAAAAAACAACTGAAATCCTACTAATTGAAGATCACATTAAGGACAGTGTGTATTCCCCGGCCCATTGCTATTCTAAATAAGAAAAACGAAGTGAGTTGACGGCCCCTATGGTTTATTTTTTTATTTATGGACAGATGTTTAAAATTTTAATACAAATTAAAGATAAAGCTCTCTAGTTTCCAAATATATAAAATAGTAGAAATTATTTATATGTGGAATTCGAACAAATTCGAACACATCGAAAATAGAAAATCACGGCTGAAATTTTGTGCAATATTCAATTAGTAATAATTAAATTATTAATGAACGGATTTTCAATATGTTTACTAGAAATTGCTACCAATTTTATAAAAATATGTTAATAAATAAAACAATAAAAGTAGGGGGCCGTGGAATTCGAACATAAAATTATGTAGAGTTTTTTTCTGAAAATTTCTCCGATTTCAAACTAAAATAAATAATGTTTGCATGTAGATAGATTTCTATTATTTTATATATTTAGAAACTAGAGAGTTTCATCTTTCATTTGATACTAAAATATCAAAAATCCGTCCATAAATAAAAATTTAAACCCTAGGGGCCGTCATATCACTCCCGAATTCTCTCTTCAGGTGTCAATGGGCCGGGAAATACACACTCTCACATTAAGGTGGTATTAATGGCAATGCTCTAAGCAAATAATACTGATATTTTCGTGTGTAACCCAGACCATGATCATTCATGTTTTATACAAGAGGATCAATTGCCAGTTGTTGATAGACCAGGAAGGTAGGTTCCTTAAACCAGCGAATACAATATAAGCATCGCATCGTCATAAAAATGTCAGTAATACTAGTAAGACAAATATTTCAAGCAGACACATACGAACAAATATCATACAAATCTCAAGTCCGGCATAGGAAAACTTAAATATACCGAAAACATTCTAGCGTTATCATAGAATCACACGTGCGTGACTTATTAAATACACTCAGTATTTTTATACAATAATACCGAATTTCAATGTTGTGCACTGTTTTTGAAATGGAAGTTGTTTTAAAAAAACAGTTTACACTGGGTCATACAATCGCGAAAGATCGAATTATGATAAAACTCAAAAAAATGTATAGATAACCCATATATTGTTCTATAAACGTTCATGAGTTAAACAAATTTCAACCATTTACGGAACACGCATAGCGTTTCAAGAAAGATGCAAAATGTCACGAATTCGGCATACACTTGAATGTAACATAAATTACAGAAATATCACTATATTTCAAATCCGTTGAACAAAATTGTAACAAACAGCAAAATAAAACTACGGAGTACAAGAATAGTTTCTTGGTTCCTTGCGATGAATTAGGCCCGGTGTGTCAATGCTTTTCACAGAGATTATTCATACATTCGTTGGTCGTCAATAATTACCATTCGATTCAGTAACAATATGTGATACAGAAATAATGAATACTTGTCATGATAAACTATACTTTAGGTTAGATTAACGTAGGGAAAAAACGTATAACTAATAGCACAGTCTAGAATCATTTGTCACGTATTATTATTTCTTATTAATTGGTTTGCGAGATTTATTGAAGGGCGAGATCAGTCTAAGTATGATAAAGAAACATGACTTTAAACAATTATGAAACGCTTTGTTTGTTTTTCAAACAAGAAATTGGTTAGGAAATGACAAGCTCACATTAGTTTGGTCAACTCGTATTTGCTTAATGAAATGCTACATGAATAGTCTCTGAATGGAATGTCATTGACGTCACATTTATAAAACTGACTAAACGATTGGCGCGTTTAGTATAAAATGATCTGCCTTTGTATTCAAACAGATGCAGCGTGAGAGGTTTAAAACAACAATGAAACCATCAGTTTTTAGAAACAACAAATCACAATATTGTTTCTATCAGAGCTGCACAACGATACTTGGATCATCGTATGCCAATGTCTTGTTGCCAAGATGTACATAACCCGGAAAGAGACGAAGAAGTTTGAATAACTTTTATAGACGAGACTACATGTTATCTTAGGACACAAATAACAGCAAACATCCATTTCTGGTAAGGTGAAATGATGCATCGGACGGATTTGGTTTGTGGACAATCAACGTTAATTAACACCGTCAATAAAAATGAGTCAAGTTGAACAGTACTTGAAAGCTAACCTTCTCTATGGATATTAATTATACTGCTTCAATGAGCATTTTTTCTTAATGCGCGTCAGCTGTTTCGTGCAAATTACACTTCAATTAATCCATCGTGGTAATCTTGTCACCACAGTAAAATATCATAATCTGGCAGTTAGCTCGTTAAGCATTCTGTTCACAATCATGGCATGGAGAAAATTGTATTGAAACACGAGTAAAAATCGAGACTTCCAAAAATAACGGAAATTTGACTCAAGCAATGTCATATAAGGCTCGCTTGAAGCATCCACTTATTGGGATGTGGATGACTTTCATTATGTCTGACTTTTGCGTGTGTGGCTAGGCGCTGCCACGGTAGCTGTGTGGCTTTGGTTTCTGCCCTCCTATTTAATGTGTACACCACATGCAGTGGCAAATCAAGTTAAAATAGAGCATTCGTGTCGGAATCTGATGAGGAACACGCAGCTCTCATCAAATGCACACTTTTATGAGTCTGCAAACGTAGACATGTTTAATAATTAATCAAATGCGTACTGTTTTGCTTCATATCATCCAAAAAGCAGTATAAAATCTGATTACAATAGCGCTGGATTGCAATACAAATACCGGAGGAAATCCGTATTCTAACCAGAGTACATTATTAACGAGTGTCCGGTCCCGAAGGACAAAGAAAAAACAACTACGAATATATCACAATCTTTGATAAAAGTGTTCTCTATTTTCCTCGCTCTAGGTCCGAGATAAAATCCCCAGCGGATATTAGTACAGTGTTTAATCTAGAGTAATAATGTATATAGTCCACTGCAAATTATGCATGATAATCAGGGAAAACTTCATAGAGAGCAAACCAGTTCATACACATTTCCACCGTTATGGTCTGCAATGTAAGGACACTATCAAACCATAACTCCATAAGTTGTAATATACTACATTATAGTCAGGACATATAACATAAATTGTCATGCAATAAACGAAGAAACTTAATACGCGCATTAAATCTTCGACCATCGTGTTAGAATAACAACTCAGATGTTTTATATGAATTACGCCTGCAACTGTATGCCGTAAAACACAATGCGTGTCAGTTAGAAAATTTTACTGTAGTCTCATGGCCATAGGTGTCCATCATAAGTTGATCATCTGTACTTTCAAATACATGGTACTTGACAATAAAAAAGTAAGAAAATAAAATGTTAAGCAAGTTGTTGCTTATTTATTGTACAGCCATAGCTATTTCAAGCGCTAGAAATTCTCATCGTACTAACTATAGTCATGGTTATGTAACAAAATACACAGTAGCCGCCTTTATTGTGTTAAGTATAGTATATAGATCACACATTCATTTAAATTTTCAATGATAAAATTATAGGCACTACCATCTAGCCACAATGTGACAGGCTGAAATATTGCCGTCAAACAAGGCTAGACAAACAGTTCACTTTTCAAGTCGTTTAATTCCAATTATTGGCAATAGTTAATGGAGTCTCTAAAACGAAATTTAGAAATAAGGTTTCATAGCAGACTGAATGATAGCTAAACATAATATTATAGAAACTGACAAATGATATTGCATAGAACGACCGTCTTTGTTATGACTTTCAACTAACTGCTACATGTTTTGCAATTGTACATCAAAACCTCTATAACACTTTTAACATTTTATTGTTTCTCACACGCACGAATGAAACATACTAAACATGTTCGTTCTTTATCTAAATGTGCATCTGACAGGGAAGGCTATAATCAACAGACGGAAACAGTCTAGTACAGGAAAATGAAACGTAACAGTTACAAGTCCTAATATAAAGTGGCAAACAGTCCTATATGGACGTCGAAGACCCTACACAAATAACCCCATGTGTTAAACAACCACTCATCATATAGCGAGACAAAGCAACACCTTGTTTGTCAAACACATGGTGCATGTCGATGAATGTCACATGCAAACAACTCCACTTTAATTGCACGTCGATAACAAACCTCTCCTGACCATTATAAAAGTCGATCTCGGTGAGAGTTTTTATCACCTAAATTGTCCACAATTCTCTCCGTAGAACCATATAGAAATTACAGTTAGGGAAATTGGTTGTGGTCGTAAATCGTCGTACCATTCCGTCGCGCACCAACGATATGGCAGGACGATATGTCTGATAGTCTGTCATCTATTGCTGAGTGAACAGTCTATAAAAGCCTATTATTACTAGCGCACACTATATTGAGGATAAATGCTTTTAACCATTAATCAGTAAGATTTCCGTAACAAAGTGATGTATTTCTAACATTCTCTCAAGATAAAACGTCATAACAATTCGTTACCCTGGAAGAAGACGAATACAAGTCGAAACATTGGGAAAATTCTCATTGAAGTTTGTATTGCTTTTCATAATGCTTTTACAATCTACCATTGCATTTTCACATCTAAGAAACAAAATAGTAAAACAAATAGCATATTACCCTATACTAAAATTTTATATGGTATTTTATAGTACTCACAATCACCTTTCGTACGATTACAGTGCCAATAAAATTATAAACGACCACTAAATTTGACTTTTGAGACACGAATTTCGTGAGCATATTATTGACACAAGATAAACTATTACATATGACTGATGATCGTATTGGGAAGACATTTACTCTGTATCTTGCCAGACAGATGCCTAATATGAGAGGTGTCCCACTTAGATTTGAACAGTACTGAATGTCCGATATCTTCAATCTAACACGATATAAATGAAATCGTTCTAAACATAGCAAACAAACACCTAACCCTACTCCTAATCCTATTACATACAATATATTTAGACAACATACTCTATCCGAATGCAAATTGATTATCCGAAACATACTTTGTAATCCTTGTACATTATAAAAATACTGTTCTAATTAATGACGTCCTATATTTCGTACTCGAGAAAAAATATACGAGGTCAAAATCAAATAGTTTACATTCAATTGGGCCAAGTTGTAACGAAACGAATAATTCCCCAAGAAGTAAATATGATTTGATAATTGGCAAGGTGGTTTTGTAACACGTTAATTGTTCCGTATACACCATTACGTCGATCTATGTTGTTGCCAATTTCTGACAAGTTCGATTGTTTATGTTACAGCATAACAAGATCGTTTGCATTCACAAAAATAGTTTGTGATGCATGTAGTTCCCGAAACAATATTATAGACACTGTAACACAGGCTAAAGTTTACTCAACAAATCACATAATTATGGAAATATTTATTGACACATTAACATTACAATATCCTTTATTCAACAAATAACATCGGTTTTAATAAGAAAAAGCTAGAATATTTTTTAGAACATTATCAATCAAAATTTCGAACAGGTAACATTCGTCCAATACTAATGCTGTAAAAACCTAGTGGCGGAACAAATCTCCGTCAGATAATTTTGTCAAACATTGCTATAAAACCATCGACTTAAACACGTAAAAACAACCCAAGAATACAGCGGGATGACGGCAATTTAGACGTACTTATACATCATTTACTGGAATCCATCACAGGGACACTTAAACTGAAGTAGCTATAAAATCAGAATTTTAATCAATAACGTAGAGTTTGATGGCGCAGGAAATCGTCCAAATCACTCGTAGATTGTCGTAACATGGAACATAAAACTATGGAAATTAATACAGTATACGATATAATTGGTTATAGAATCATATTTATGTAAAATTACAGCGGCTCATGCGGTAGGACTAGGTCTAGATAAACTGCTACGTCAAATATTATACAAGATATTAATGACATCTACTAGGTCATGTCGATGCTAAAAAACACTCCAAACGATTCCTGTTGAATAGAAAATTAGCCAAGTGACATTCGTAAGAAAAGAAATGTTGCCATTTCAAATAGTTTGGGTTTCTACAAGCAATATGACGAATAAAGACGTAACATAGAACGAACATGGTTAACACTAATTTATTGTGACCAGAATGATCAAAAAAACAAATGTGAAGCCTCGTTAATGAAGTATTTACTTACTTACTTACTTACTATTGTGAAACTTTAACAAGTATTTATAATGATTACTCTAAACAGATATTTTGGGATGGCATCTATAGTCACGAAAACTTTAGTCCTGGAACTAACAGTACACCCTCGTAGTTCAAGAATTCGTAGAACTAACTCTTATTTCAAGATCATATATTCCTAGGCTAAATGACTCTCAAACGAACGTTAACCCCTTTCTTGTGTAAGTACTTTCTACTTAAGATTATATCATAGATAACACACTAGGAATAATACTTCTTTTCAAATACCACAATAAATCGTAACGTGATCATTATCAACAATAGTACCAGATCGCTTCAGTCTTTTAACCTTTAAGTTTGTGATTAAAAGACTTGGCACATTGGCACATCTTAACATCTATGTACTTCTTTTCAAACTATCGTCGAAGCTATGTAAGTTAGAAGGATCGTTATCAATAATAGACCAAGACCAAAAACACTTCTTCTAAACCCCGAAAGTGTGATTAAAGCATAGGGCGATATTGTATTTATAGATCTAAGTACAGTAACATTTAAAATTCTGACCTAAGATAACATTTTAAACCCCCAATTTAATTAAAACTATGGTAGCATTGAAGTGTGAATGATCTAAAGAGGAAAGTAATTTCGGTTACTATCGGATGCATCAAAGTAAGGTCAGGATCATCTTGAAATGATGGCGAGTTTTGTTAATAGCATGTGGTTTTTATTACATTTGTAACACGTTTCCAAAGAAAAAGAACAAGTTATTAGGGATTTCTATACCGCTCACCCTGAATCAAGTCATATATAAGTGATAATATTTTTTGGATTTAAAATATATGAACGCTTAGTGATTATATCTCGTGTTTAGCTAAAATATCTATTGAGAATTTCGTAGTTAAAAGTGTACTTCAAGTTACCCAGAATTCATTGCAGGCGAATTCTTAAACAGTAATACTATTATTATGTATTCATTTTCATTTAATTGCTTCAAAGTCATGATATGTTGCTCCTGTTCGTTATAAAAAGTTTTATTGTATGTACTACACCTGCGAACAAACAGTCAATGTACTCTTTTATGTTTATACAAACGCTCCATGCGTCTGGTCAAACCATCCCCCCGGGGCTTGAGGTTGTATTCTTTACCTACATACAGTCTCGCTCTCCGACACCCCGAATCATGAAAATAGCTTCATATGGGTATATTTGTAAATTGTTTTTCTTTCTGCATAAATATATTGCAAACATCACGCTTTTTGCATTAATTAATTGTGAGTTTCAATTTCCATAATTTAGGTTATAAGAGGTTATTAGCCTGTCTGAAATCGTTCAATTATGTACTTTGTATGTATAACACCACATGCCCCTGGGAAAATGTGCTTATGTTATTTCTGCGAGCCTTCTTCCAAGGTTACCAATCGACGTGTTCTCCACTAAGTGGTTATACAGCACTTCGTAATGGATTATCTTACATATTACCATGTTCTCCCCGACGTAGTCTTACTGCACGACGTCTTTATGGATTATTCCAAGGTTACTAAGCAGACCAATTTGATAGCATTACTTTACGGTAGTAATCATCTGTTTATGCTTCAACGGTCTTTCTCTCATATTTAAACACAGACTGTCGACAATACTCGAATACTACATTGCATGTGTGTCTCTTTCTAATATATTGCTTTCCTAACTAATCAATTATCCTATAAATTTTTATGCGCAAAGCAAAAATAATATAAACATTGGGTTACAAACAGAAACACACGTTCTCAATGTTACTTAATTTGTTTTGCAAATATGTTTGTTTCGTATATAATATATATTAGTATCTGGATGTAGGCTTACTCATTTTTTCTTCCAATCAATGCAGAAGTCCCCTTCCTGGTTTCTGGTTTTCAATGTTTCATGGTAACCACAATATGTGTCCGAATAAAAAACGAATTAGACGTGTATAATATATTATTGGTCCCTATCCATATTTATATAATAAATCTAATTTGAACACCGTTTGAGTTATGGCATGATCCAGCTTTCTTGACGGACGGAGAGACGGACGGACGGAGGGCAAATATATATTCCCCTCCGTTTGAAAACACAAAATAGAAGACAAATAACAGTTAAGTACGGATAATTACTATGAAGATTGAGCACGCTGTTTAGGTGAGCTAACAAATACCACTACATACATGTATATATTGGTCGGATAAAACACTTTATTTTTATTATTTAACCAATATTTGTGGAACTAAATCCAAGTGCTTTAAACCTGAAAATAATTTATTGATATTTACCAGTAAATACTTCAGCAAATCGTTAAATAAAGAGGAAAGTGGAACCATACCACTTTCGAAGAACGTTTACAAAGATAAATATATTCAAGAAAGAATTTGACAAAACTTCAAATCAATCATTTACTCTTCTATTTATCATGTTTATTCTTATAATTCCCTGTAGTCCAAAATTACATGATTGTACGTGTATAGCGGTCCGGTGTAATGATATTTCTGTAAGACTTAGTGTTGCAGATTGACATTCATAAATGTATTGTTTTCGTTCTTCTTTCATGCACCAAGCGTTCTCTGCACGACGAACTACATACTAACTTACAGACTAACGTTTTTAGAATTGCCTTGTGAAATTGGGTAATCCTGTATTTTTGCGACGGGGTTATGGGCTTTGACCCATTTATTTTGGTTGTATATGGGTATCGTTCTGAGTATTTGTGTTGTGGTGTTATTGTTGTTCTGTGATCGGCAGGTTAAGTTGAGTGCTACCTTCCCTGTCCGATTTCCCCATTTCATTTTGACACCCAACTGTGTCCGTTTTAAAACGTGGTTTTTTGTCTCAGAAATATGGTCATGGTTTGCTTTAATAGTTTCAGAATAACACTAAAACATATTGCAGTACTAGCAGAACAGTAAGAAATACTGAAATGGATTTTATGATTCCCTTTTACGTTTACAACACCAACTTTAATACAAGGAGACATGGTATGGTTTGTTTCAATTTTATTAATAATCCAGTCACAGCTACTCTTATTATATCATTAAACTGGCGTCTTTGGTCGTCGATTTATTGATCAATATCATACGCGACCTACTAGCACAAGTGACCAACTGTCAGCTGTATTTTACAGTAAACTGGATATAACACACAACAATGAATCTTTTCATGGTATTTTAGCAGAAAAGTCCGTAAGATTAAGTTTTCTTTAATCAAACAAACCGCAATTTCTTTTAAAATATATGTTCACGACCGGAACAGATAAAGGAAAAAAGATATGAAAATGTCACTTTTGTCTCTCAATATATGACAAACATAAAAGGTTATGTCAATAAGCTAAGGAAATAAATCAACTAGGAAATCATGGTAACGCCTATTATATAATCGAGCTTCATGTACATCGTATTACGACAATTATAATTCCCAAGACACATAAAAAATATTACATTGACATTAAATGGCTATGGCAGAACATATTTTGTTATCGTATTACCCTGATCATACTGCGATATTATTTTATTATAACAAAACTATAAGAATTTGTTTGAATCAAGATAAGAGTAAATACGTACATAAGTGGGGTTATCCAAAAGTTCGAGGACTTTTGCTCTAAACAGTTTGTTTTAAGTCAGATCAGTATGAAAATTACCATACAGTGACATTAATCTATTACAAACAAAATATTGTTATTAAGTACCCTTTGTATCAAGAGTAACACGTTACCTTAGCAACACAGTAATGCGTAAGCGGCGCAGTGCAGATTTTTTTTCCAGTAAAATGCGTTACGTTATTGTCGATTGTTACAGGGTTTCGTCATTTAAAAACACAAAAATGCCTCCTCGTTTTCATTAAGGTACTACCGATATTTTGATAGAATTTAAAGGTTTTATCTTATATATTCGTCATTTTATTAATGTGAGGGTTAATGTTGTCATATACAATTTAACGTAAGAAATGACGTCACAATATTTTATTTGCAGTCGCAAAATAATTTGATTATGTAATACAGATAGGGGAACCCGCAACAAAGACAATAATTGTTTGGCAAAATAAGTATGAACCCTACTGCATTGTAATAAATTGTTTTTAAATGGCATGAATAGTTAACGGAAAGTCATGGTGATGTGACAGACGATGCATGTTAATAGGTACAAAACCGGCGTTCAACGAATGGGCGTTACGTTGGTTAGAATCGACCATCCATGGTATTAGTGATAAAAATCAACTTATAGGCATAGAAACGACAAAATTAAGTACACATCGATAAAACGAGTGTGTTTGTATATTATAAGTGTACAGCTGATTACGGGAAACGAAGAACATTTGATTAACAGTGTTTCACAACTTCATGAAATTATATAGTCTGAGGGTGACGTCGTACGGCATTTCTGAACGTGCGCCGGGTATGCCTACCACGCATGCTTATAAATGCTATATTTATGTTATTTTTAATCATATCCGTATGATATTTGGTATACTTGTACAATATACATCAATTCTACAGGGAACATAGATTCGTAGCTTTAAGTCAAATGGTTTTTGAATAAGAGCAAAAGTCCACGAATTTTTGGATAACCCCACGTATATAGTGCCGAAACTAAATCTGTAAACATAAGTAAAAGTGTTCCGATATTATTGTCGATCAAAATGCAAGCACATATAGTACACAAAACATAAACATGCAAAGGACTTCAACTAGTACAAGGCGGATTATACCATTTCAACATGAAATTTGAGAGCCGATTGCCACGTCATAAATACCACTTGGGCAGAAAACAAAAACTGAACTTCGCGCCTGTCTCTACATTTTTAATTAGATCAATAAAACATTATTGTGCATCGCACAATTTCATTACCTAATAAACGTGCAACTATAAATCTTGATTAAATTTTCACTAACCAACCGACAGAGCGCTCCAGACAATTTTCCAAAGTATGCTCCAATGCAATAAAGGGTATACATAAGCATAACACAACTTGCTACCATCGCGTGCTACCTCGATCAAACGTATTGAATAAGTAGACTTACAATTAGCGATCAATATTATCTAGGAAAGTCTACGACATGTAAATCTATTCGTGTATAAATTACTGGCTTGGTTACCATACAATATTCAGATTCGATTTGATTTGAAAAATATTTATTTATCTTCCTTATCCATGTACACATAGAACGTACAATACTTATAAATAGTTGTTGCAACACAATAACAACTTACATACCTTTTCAATGATACCATAAACTAGTTTGTTTACAATATTCACTTTGTCATAGAACTTCGAAACATAATGGTTCGAAATGCATTGTAGTATGATTATACAAGGCTGGTCAATCGTAAAACTTAAACGATGTGGTTTATACACGTACATAACACATATATGGACACACATACATCATGGTAACACCACAAAAACACCACCACAGTTATTTCCATTTGCTAGTTTAACGACAATAATGCAATAAGCCAACCTTAGGTCGATGTTCATGCATACCAAATGGAACCATTTATTCATACTTAGATAATTTTATCATTCCTTGACAAAGTCTGCTAGAAGTGTTTTTATCATTAAACACGTCTACGGTGGTGTGTAATGGACAAAAAGTCCATAGTACATATTTCGAGTTATTTAGCACCCAGAATGTCTGAGAATCAAAGTCAATGGGTTGAGAAAATGACACAGGACGTCCTGGTCAAGAAAGTCCATCATATTCGGGACATATAAATATATAATAAGACAATAAAACAGTCTGGTTCGTATGTTAGTGTCCGTTTCGTGTTTCCCCCAACCTCAGAATACTGATTTCAAAATCATTCAAGAGTTTCTTTCTTGAAGAAACTGTGAAATCAAACAAATAAAATCAAATACCCACAAGTGCAAATCTCGGAAGTCCCACTGAAGCATGCGTTAGTATTCCGTTCACGGTAAATACCTAATAAAACGTCTAACTTCCGTAGGGGGTTTATTGCAACGGATATGATTCAAAGATAAAATACAACTTGGCATTTAACTTGTACATTACGCAAGATTTAAATGTATTGAGTGACATTTTCTAGAATACAAACATGTTTAAGAGCGATTTTAACATCAGTCATTCAGTATAAAGTCATAAAAATCTCTATAAGAGCAACATAACATGACACCGATCTATTAAAACCTGCAGTTTGTATAAAAATTTTCGTAGTTTTTTATGTCAATCAATGAAATGGAAATGTGAGATTGACCCCATTTTACTCATGCACGACATCGCAAATGATGTAACCTTTACAAAGAAGATAACATATGGCATAAATAATTTCCCATTGGAGTCGGATCATTTTTTAGAGACAGACAATTTATAGAGAATAATCTTTTATAATCGAAGATGTGATTGGTGATAGAAATTATGTTGACAGTGCCATATCATTAACCGAGTCTGCATGCGATCAAAGCATATTACTGCGGGACATCCTGGAAAACAAAAACCCAGAAATATGTCTTATAATTGGTGACTAGGTCTAAGCTTTTTTAGAAAAATATAATAAAATGACATCATATAGCTCACATATCTCAAGGGAATCGATGGCAGTCAGCGGTAACCTTGTTTTAAAGTTTATATATCAAACGATATGAAACATTCAAATAGTAAAAGTACACATGCCAATGACCAGAATATGCAGCTCTTAGACGACGCGGAAACAGGGTAAAGACTCGATTCTCAATTTGAAAAGTATAACAGCATAAATTTAAATACATTTCGATGAAAAGAAACACACAAACGCATAACAACATGGTGAAAACTTTCTGACATTGATCGGAAACAATTTTAAACTAAAGGGCTCTGTATATTACCGGAATACAAATTCAAGTAACCCCAACCTTGGCTACGTTAACCGCATAACTCAATGTACAGTTGTGCGCAGATGATAAATCCACGCGAAAAAACTGTACATCATTGCGTAACTAACCTATAAATGTGTTAAACGACTTAACAAATGTACGTAGAAAACGATACTTTTTTAGTATATATTGTAAATTGTCCAAATGCATATACAGTATAATTTTCCGATTTTGCTCATAAAACATGGCGTATTAAAAGGAAGTACTACTACTGCACATATATCTTTATTGAAAATCTGATTTTAATAAACAGCTTGTGTTACTTTACCAGTCTATTTTATGAGAGCAAAACACTGCTCACGGAAATCGTAGAAACTGATACAAGGTTCACAAATCTTGATAAATGACATGATTTATTCTTGGAAGACAGAAATATTTATCCGGTCATGTAATATAAGCACGGCGCCAGTAGTTTGACATATTCCAGTGTCTTACAATTAAACATGATGCATTATTTAACTCAAATTTAGCTTTAAACGTCTCAATGTATTTTGCAATATACTCAGAACAATGCTTTAATTCCAAGTCAACAATACAAAAGTCATCCGAATATTCAAAGAAATCCACTAAATTTAATGTGTCTTTTCAAATTAATCTCCGTCTTAAAATGTGAGTCAACAAGATAATGATCGAAAACGCATCATAGTCTGCGTCTAAATATACATTTAGCTTCGTATCGAAGTTTTTCACAATCCTATAATAAATGTTTACATTAAGTGTAACTTCTACTAGTAATTTAAGCAGCGGTAGAATTACAAAGCATTTAAATTTGTACGGGTAGGAATGGATTAACACTCAATAGGAAACTTTCAAGATCATCCTATATAGACGGTTCACTTTTCAAAGTTTTATTTGTTTGTTTTAATCCCCGATGTGCAAAGTCTAAGTTAAACCCCCAATACGGAACGTTGATGTAACAAAGTTTATTTTATTTATTCCCGTTTCCATAAACAAGCCGATGAAATTCAAGACAAAACTGTATCGCTGGTATGCAATTATGTCAATCACTACGAAATACAAATTGACGAGTAGACATTTATTGTTACGTTAACCTCCAAACTTTCTTCTAAGAAGTAATTTAAAGTTACTTTGTTAATTAAATACATAACGTAAACGGCGAATGGTTAGATTCAAAGACATATTAAATTAGAAATCTTAGGTCGAAGCAAATCAATTTGTACAAATAAGAGCATAGATGATACTCATGATACAGGGTATATATCAAAGCATATTCCTCGCAAAAAAATAAATGCATTTTCATACTAATAAATAATTACATTTACGTAAATCGCACAAACAATCAATCTGAATATTTTCCCATAATATAATCATTACAATACCGTTTAAACTACTTTAAATAGGCGTTTTTGAATAAGACTTGATATTGAGGTGCATTTCTTAATTTGGAACATTTTTGGAAAATTATGTTTAAAATGTTATTTGTTTGATCCCATGAAAACGCAAATGTGGTACCGGGGTAATTGTCATGTGGTTACTTAAAGTAAGACTATATGTGTTTATGGCATTATACGTGATTCCTATAGTATATGTGACCACTACGATATAGAAAAAGATACAAACTTGTGTAAAATATACAATTCGAACAAATTATTTATTTTGTAAGTATTTTTGTTTTGTGTTCTTACCACGTTTATTCAATATTTCAGATACCGTATGGAAACAAGCAGCAGTATATGAGACAAACAAGTAAAGAAGGTGGCATACAATACAAGGCCCATCATCAAAGACGGATAAAATCAAATATGTACAACATATGTGAGAGACAATAATTTGAAAAAAAAAACATTCTGACAACACCAAACAAGAGTACAGAAGTTTAGAAACAAATAGCAGCACGAGAAGACTTTCCATTCGTTTCCATTCGTTTCCAAGACCTTGAAACTGACTTAATAAGATTTGGTTTTGGTTAGTTGATTTGTGCAATGAATTAATCAGAAATATTCCTGAAATAATGTGTTTCAGAGATACTAAGCTTGCGTGAACGAAGCCTAGACTGAAGGCTTGATATATATTTTAAGATTGGATTTAAATGCAAAACAATCCATAGACGTAGTTCCCATCTACATTTATGAATACATAAAATATGGTAAATTGAATAACATAGTGAGCTGTATGTTTCACATGAACGATATTGAGTAGCTACATATCTGTTGAGCAAAACAACGACAAGAGGCAATATCATATTACACCGGAGAATTTAGTTTTGAAATCTTGTTACGCGCCATTCATGGAAGAGAGAGGATATTTGTGAAGAAAGTCGGAACAATATTCCAGGAGAAATAACACCAAATAATCCAACAGAATCCACTTAAATAAATATTTTCGATGTAAACACGCTTCCATGGAACGTATAACGGAATCAAGTGTAGCCAGCGGCTTATTCGATTTTCCAGTAACAACTGATTTGGTTATGAATAGTCAAACGCCAGATACAACAAATAGTACATCTCTAGACGCATCTACGTGTGGATCAAACAGTTCAGTATGGCTGCTAACAACACCAATATGTACCACCAAGTATCAATCCATACTCACGTTTATAATAGTTGCAGTGACCTTAAGTGTTATCACATTCATTACCGTATTTGGAAATCTGCTAGTATTGGTTGCACTTTATCGCTTCAAGAAACTTCGCTCAATGTCTAATTGTTTGATAGGGAATCTTGCAGTAAGTGATCTACTCCTTGCCATATCTGTGTTACCGGTGTCAACAACGTATGATCTCCTTGGATACTGGTTGTTTGGTGAACTTATGTGTACAGTTTGGCTATGTATTGACGTGTTATATTGCACAGCCTCGATATGGGGTTTGTGTACTGTTGCTGTCGATAGATATACGGCCACGGTGTACCCTGTCTGGTACTTAGAGAAGAAATCACCAACCAGAGCTTTAGTGTATATTATATTCGTATGGATGTTTTCTATAATTGTTTCAGTAGCTCCGTTCATTGGATGGCGTGAAATGATACCTAGTTTTTACCAGTACAACCCAATCACCAATAAACAGGAGTGTGTTTTATTCATGTCCAAGACGTATGTTGTTTACAGTGCCATGGGGTCATTTGTCATTCCAACGTGTCTCATGGTTTTTCTCTATGTACGCATATTTATTGTACTTAGAAAGCGTACAAGATCAATGCGGCCAATGAGGAAACGAGCGTTCTATCCTTCAGAAAGTGATTTCGAAAGCGAGGCTCATATTGACGAAGTTGAAAGTGACGATAAAACGGACGTAGAATTAAAAGCTGTTTCCACTCAAACATCACCAAAGTGTAAGATAAATAAAAGAGATAGTGGTGAATGTGAACAGAAACTAATGAATGGCACGACAACCGTTAATGGCGGCCATGCTCTAGACACGCCTAATAACAATACAACAACGTCTGATTTGTTGAAAAATAACGAGGAAAATGATAACAAGATTGTTCGAACAAATTTACGGATAGAAGTGACAGATTTTACTGAAAATGACATTTCAAATGGGACTCAAAATCATAATCATAAAATTAGTTCCAATTCAAAACAGTCAGACAAAGCTATGGGTGTGAAAAAGAAAATCTGTAATTTAAAAGTGAATTATGACAAACCGCAAAGTATCCAATCGAACGGGAAAAGTCCTAGCCACATTTCAAGAAAAAGTATCAATTTTAATGATGAATCATCAGATATTGAGGCAGAAAATAAGTTCATGAAATCGCCAAGGACAAGTCGTGCTATGTTTTTCCCATGGAAAAGAGGCAATTCCGGATCATTAAGTGTCAAACATAAATATGAACTACGGGAGCGCCGAGCTACAAAACGAATGGCAATGATCATGGCATGTTTTTGCTTCTGTTGGTGGCCTTTCCTATTCATGTATACGATAAGAAGTTTCTGTGAGAATTGTCCATTGGATATACACTTTCAAGCCGCTATAATATGGCTTGGGTACGCCAACTCCAGTCTTAATCCCATCCTGTATACCATTTTCAACGACGACTTTAGGAAAGCATTTCTTAAAATTGTGTTTTGTAAAGCAAGCTCAAACAATCGAAGACACAGATGATGTCAGCTTGTGTACTGAGTTGACAATATGGGAAACACGGCCATAATTTGTGATATCAATGCTAAAGTGCTGAAATAAAACACCAATAAACATACCTTAATATAAAATAGTTTTAAAAATACTATGTTCACATATTACTTGGTGCATGTAAAATATTTGTACATTTGTTAATCATGCATGTATTTTATTTAATCATAGCAATGTCCACTATCATACTCATGTGCTAATTATAATAGAAGCTTAAACCAAAGTTAGTTGTGGGTCTTATATAACATCTGAAATCTAAGTTCCTACTAAGCGAATATTATATTAAGGTGGTTTTAGTGGCAATGCTCTAAGCAAATGATACTGATATATACACAGGTCATGCTCATTCATGATTTATACAAGAGGAGCAATTGTCAGTTGTTGATAGACAATGAAGCTAGGTTCCTTAAATCAGCGAAAACGAATATAATTATTGCATGTCAGCAATAAGACATACATTTCAAGCAGAACGACACACGAACGAGAAGCATACACATCTCAAGTCCCGCATAGAAAACTTGTCTACAATAAATCTTTGTTATCTCGAGCAGTGATCGGGACAGGTGCTTGTAATAGCCAAAGTGAAAATGTATTGATGATGCAAACAAGTTTGTTTAAACTCGCCATAACGATGTTATACTGTAAACCCAAAACATTCCAGCGTTGTCAGAGAATGACATACAGAAATAATGAATACTTGTCATTATAAACTATACTTTTTGATAGATTAACGAAGGGAAAAACGTATAACTAATAGCACAGTCTAGAATCATTTGTCACGTATTATTATTTCTTATTAATTGGTTTGTGAGATTTATTGAAGCGCGAGATAAGTCTTAGTATAATTAAGAAATATGACTTTAAACAATTATGAAACGCTGTGTTCGATTTTCAAACAAGCAATTGATTACGAAATGACATACTTACATTGGTTTGTTGAACTCGCACTTGCTTAATGAAATGCTACATGTAGAGTCTCTGAATGAAATTTCACAGCGTCACATTTATAAAAACTGACTAAACGATTGGCGCATTTAGAATAAACTGATCTGCCTTTGTATTAAAACAGATGCAGCGCGAGTGGTTTAAAACAACAGTGAAACCATCAGTTTCTAGAAACAACACATCACAATATTGTTTCTATCAGAGCTGCACAACGATACTTTGATCATCTTAGACGTATGTTAATGTCTTGTTGCCACGAATAACAAGATGCACACAACCCGGAAAGAGACGAAAAAGTTTGAATAGATAAGTTTACATGTTATCTTAGCACACAAATGACAGCAAACATCCATTTCTGGTAAGGTGCAATATTCAAAGTTTGATGCGTCGGACGGATTTGGTTTTTGACCAATCAACGCAAATTAACACCGTCAAAATAATAAGTCAAGTTGAACTGTAATTGAAAGCTAACCTTCTCTTCGGATATCAATTATACTGCTTTAATGAACAATTAGTCTTAATGCGCGTCAGCAGTTTCGTGAAAATTACACTTCAATTAATCCATCGTGGTAATCTTGTCACCACAGTAAAATATCATTATCTGACAGTTAGCTCGTTAAGTATTCTGTTCATAATCATAGTACGGAGAAAATTGTAATGCAACACGAATAAAAACCGAGACTTTCAAAAATAAGTGAACTTATCGGAACTTTGACTCAAGTAATGTCATATAAGGCTCGCTTGAAGCATACATGTTTGGAGATGTGGATGGCTTGTACTATGTCTGACTTTTGCGTGTGTGGCTTTGGTTTGTGACCTACTATTTAATATGTACACCGCACGCATTGACAAATCAAGAACAAGTAAACCATTCGTGTTGGCATCTGATGGGAAAAACTCAGCTCACAACAAATGCATACTTATATGAGTCTGTAAACGTAGACAAGTTTAATAATTAATCAAATGCATACTGTTTTGCTTTATTTCATCCAAAAAGCAGTATACAATCTGATAACAGTAGCGTTGGATTGTAATAAAAATACCGGAGGAAATCCGTATTCTAACCAGAGAACATTATTAACGAGTATCCGGTCCCGAAGGACAAAGAAAAAACAACTACGAATATATCACAATCTTTGATAAAAGTGTTCTCTCTTTTCCTCGCTCTAGGTCCGAGAGAAAATCCCCAGCGGATATTAGTACAGTGTTTTATCTAGAGTAATAATGTATATAGTCCACTGCAAATTATATATGATAATCAGGAAAAACTACATAGAGAGAAAAACATTCATACACATTTCCACCGTCATGGTCTGCAATGTAAGGACACTATCAAACCATAACTCACGCCATAAGTAGTACAATTCTACATTTTAGTCAGGACACGTCACAGAAATTGTCATGCAATAAACGAAGAAACATAATACGCGCATTAAATTTTCGATCATCGTGTTAGAATAACAACTCAAATGATTTATATGAATAACGTCTGCAACTGTATGCCGTAAAATGCAATGCGTGTCAGTTGGAATATTTAACTATAGTCCCATGGCCATAGGTATCCATCATAATTTGATCATCTGTACTTTCAAAGAAATGGTACCAATTGTGTCTACCTGTCAGATAGTGGACAATAAAAAGAAGGAAAATAAAATGTTAAGCAAGTTGTTGCTTATTGATTTTACAGCCATGGCTATTTCAAGCGCTAAAAATTCTCATAGCACTTACTATATTTATGATTATATAGTAAATACACAATTTTCGTCTTTATTGTGTTAAGTGTAGAATATAGATCACACATTCATTTAAGTTTTAATAATTAAATCATAGGTACTACCATCTAGCCACAACGTGACAGGTTAAAATATTGCCGACAAACAAGGCTAGACAAACAGTTTACTTTTCAAGTCGTTTAACTACAAATATTGGCAATAGTTAAGATCTCTAAAACGAACTTTCGAAATAAAGTTTCATAGCAGACTGAATGATAGCTTTACATAATATTATAGAAACTGACAAATACTATTGCATAGAACGATCGTCTTTGCCATGACTTTCAACTAACTGATACATGTATTGCAATTGTACATCAAAACCTCTATAACACTTTTAACAGTTTATTGTTTCTCACACGCACGAATGGAACATACTAAACACGTTCGTTCTTTATCTAAATGTGTATCTGACAGGGAAGGCTATAATCAACAAACAGAAACAGTCTAGTACTGGGGAAAATAAACCGTAACAGTTACAAGTCCTTTAATAAAGTGACAAACAGTCATATATGGATGTTTAAGAGCCTTCACAAATAACCCTGTGTATTTAACAACCACTCATCAATTAGCGCGACAAAGCAACACCTCGTTTGTCAAACACATGGTGCATGTCGATGAATGTCACATGCAAACAACTCCACTTTAATTGCACGTCGATAACAAACCTCTCCTGACCATTATAAAAGTCGATCTCGGTCAGAGTTTTTATCACCTAAATTCTCCAAAATCTCTCTGAAGAACCGTATAGAAATTACATTTAGGGAAATTAGTTGTGGTCGTAAATCGTCGTACCATTCCGTCGCGCACCAACGATATGCCAGGACGTTATGTCTCATAGTCTGCCATCTATTGCTGAGTGAACAGTCTTTAAAAGCCTATTATTACTAGCGCACACTATATTGAGGATAAATGCTTTTAACCATTAATCTGTATGATTTCCGTAACCAAGTGATATATTTCTAACATTCTACCGTGATAACGTCATAACAATGTGTTACTCTGAAAGAGACTAATAAATGTCGATACGTTTGGAAAAATTTCATTTTAATTTGTCTTGCCCTTCATAAAAGTTTAACTGTCTAACGTCGCATCTTCTAACTTCTAACAAACCAATGAGTCAGAAACAGTATTCTATGACTTTATATTATCCAAACCATCTACGACATTCAATAGTATTCAGAATTATAGTTCGTTCGAATGCTTTGTAAGTTTTACGACATAGACAAACACATTATAAACGACCATTCAATTTGACTTTTGAAACACATTTCATGGGTACAATATTGACACAATATATACTATTAAATATGACTGATGGCTTACCTAGGGATCATATTGGGGTGGACATTTACCCCGACTCTGGCAGGACATTTTCCTAATATTATGGCAACTCATAACATTATCCATATCTTGTAATGTAACAACCCCACGGGATACTCATCCAAGGGGATGTGCTATATACGAGGGACGTTCAAAAAGTACTAGGACTGGAGCCCTCACGGATACAGTTTTAAAAATTATACAAATATTGATGCATAATATTAAAACGGACTTCAGTTGCGAAAAAGTGATATCCGATTTATCGCATAATTCTGTCATGTTTGTCCGTAATTGTCCATTTTGAAACCATAGTAACGCGCACCCGGCGCAGTCCATCAATAACCACTGATGTGGACTGCGTAATGAGCTATATCTTCACTACTATTCTACCGTTAGATGTGAAGCATCGCCAAAACATAAGTTATTGCATGTTGGACTTTGTCTGCAAAAATAACGATATTTGAACAATAGATATAGAAATAAAGATAAGTTGAACTCTATGAAGGACAACTTCGGAACACAAAAGTGACGTCATCGGAACGTAACGAAAAACTGACAAATAACAGGTTCCGTCCACAGTAAATTATATTCGCTCGAAATAGTATGCAACGTATCGTTACTACAATAGGACATATTTCTGCAGTTATTTCTACAGTTTGAAAATGTCACATATGTATTATGGATGGTTGTTCTAGCGTGAAAGACATGTAAGTAATAGGAAATAAGAAAAAATGGTAACATCAGTTACCGCGACATTTTAAGTACATTTGTATATCAACATTTTTATTGTGCGGATTCTCGCCCCGATATTCGATATAAAATTCGAAAACACACATGCGATTCTCACAAACGATATACGTGTATATAGCTCTGTGTGTTACAAGCATGTATTCATCACCATTATCATTAAAAACTGCGTATTTCATAGCCCTATGAGTGACACTTACGACGTATAAAATAGCGCGACGTCATTTTGTGCGCCGGGTAGGAGTACCTGTCTAAGTTTAAACACCTGCAACTATCGAACCGCGTATTCAATTACCTTCATAATTGCACTGTTTGTAGAATAAAGTTTGAAATTTCATATGAAATAAAATTTGATTTCTTGTATTAAACAATGCGGGTTTTATGACAATAATCCTAGTACTTTTTGAACGTCCCACGTATAGCAAATAAAATTATTACACTGGTACTAGTACAGTTTATACTTTTGAATTCACATGTCGGCGTAAACCTTTCTCAAAATAACTTTCAGAGATATACACTGTAGACACATATAGTTTGAGAAAGGCTTATGCCGACACGTGAATAAAAGAGTACAAACTATACTAGTGTTAAAATAACTATTTACTATGGAATATATTCAGAGTAAAATTATTAGAGACAATAATTTTAGGAAACATCTTCTATCCGTATGTAAAAAGATTATTAGAAACACCGGTAATAATTATTGTACATTACAATAATGCGGCTCTAATCAATGACGTCTTATACAATGTAGATCGTACTCGAGAAACCAAAATACGAGGCCAAGATCAAATAGTTTACATTCAATTGGGCCAAATTGTAACAAACAAATAATTCCCCAGGAAGTAAATATTATTTGATAATTGGCCAGGTGGTTTTGTAACACGTTAATTGTTCAGTATACACCATTACGTCGATCTATGTTTTTGCCAATATCTGACAAGTTCGTTAGTTTATGTTACAGCATAACAAGATTGTTTGCGTTCATAAAAATAGTTCGTGATGTACGTGGTTCACGCAACAATATTATAGATAACACAAAACTCCTACACGCTAAAGTTTCCTCAACAAATCCCATAATTATGGACATATTTATTGAGACATTAACATTATAATATCCTTTATTCAACATATAACATCGGTTTTAATAAGAAAAAACTAGCATATCCTTTAGAACATTATAGATTAACAATCAAAATTACGAACACGTAACATTCATCAAATAATAATGCTGTAAAAACAAGCGCCGGCATCAGTCAGACTATTTCTTCAAAATTGCTATAATACGCACGACTAAAACACGAAAAAACAACCCAAGAACACCACAGGATGACGGCAATTTAGACGTACTTAAACGTCATTCACTGGAATCTATCATAGGGTAACTTAAACAGAAGTAGCTATAAAATCAGAATTTTAATCAATAACGTAGAGTTTGATGGCGTAGGAAATCGTCCAAATTACTCGTAGATGGTCGTAACATGGAACATAAAACTATGGAAATTAATACGATATACGATATAATTGGGATCTAGAATCATATTTATGTAAATTAACAGCGGATCATGCGGTAGGACTAGGACTGGATAAACTGCTACGTCAAATATTATACAACATATTAATGACATCTACTAGGTCATGTCAATGGCAAAAAAACACTCCTAACGATTCCCGTTGAATAGAAAATTAGCCAAGTGACATTCATAGAATAGACACGTTGCCATTTTAAATATTTTGGGTTTCTACAAGCAATATGACTAAGAAAGTACATAACAAAGAAAGAACATGGTAAACACTAATTTATTGCGACCAGAAAGATCAAAATAACAAATTTAAAACCTCATTAAACACAGTATTTACTCACTTACTTACTTACTATTGTGAAACGTTAACAAGTATTTATAATGATTACTATAAACACCTACATGTATTTTGTGATGGCATCTACAGTCACGAAAACTTTAGTCCTGGATCTTACAGTACACCCTCGTAATTCAAGAATTCGTAGAACTAACGCTTATTCCAAGATCATATATTCCTAGGCTAAATGACTCGCAAACGAACGTTAACCCCTTTCTTGTTTAAGTACTTTCTACTTAAGATTATATCATATATAACACACTAGGAATAATACTTCTTTTCAAATACCACAATAAATCGTAACGTGATCATTATCAACAATAGTACCAGATCGCTTCAGTCTTTTAACCTTCAAGTTTGTGATTAAAAACCATGGCACATTGGCGCATTTTAACATCTAAGTACTTCTTTTCAAACTATCGTCGACGCAATGTTAGTTAAGATGTTCCTTATCAATAGTAGACAAAGACCAAAAACACTTCTTTTAAACCCCGAAAGTGTGATTGAAGCATAGGGCGATATTGTATTTATAGATCTAGGTACAGTAACATTTAAAATTCTGATCTAAGACAATATTTTAAAACCCCAATAAAATTAATGCTATGGTAGCATGGAAGTGTGAATGATCTAAAGAGGAAAGTACTTTCGGTAACTATCGGACGCATCAAAGTAAGATCAGTATCATCTTGAAATGATGGCGAGTTGTGTAAATAACATGTGGTGTTTATTACATTTGTAACACGTTTCCAATGAAATAGAACAAGTTATTAGTGATTTCTATTTCGCTCACCCTGAATCAATTCATATGTAAATGAAAAGATTTTTTGGAAATTAAAATATATTAACGCTAAGTGATTATATCTCGTTTTAGCTACAATTCTAACATATCAACAGTTAAAGTGTACTTTAAGTTATCCACAATACATGCAGGGGAATTCTCAAACAGTAATGTCATTATTATGTATTCATTTTCATTTAATTGCTACATAGTCATGATAGATTGTTCCTGTTCGTTATCAAAAGTTTTATTGCATGTACTACACTTGCCAACAAACAGTCAATGCCCTCTTTTATGTTTATACAAATGCTTACTGCGTCTGGTTTAACCATCCCCTCGGGCTTCAGGTTGTATTCTATACCTACATATAGTTTCTCTTTCCGACACCCTGAATCATGAAAATAGCTTTCAATGGGTATATTTGTAAATTGTACTCCTTTCTGCATATTAAATATATTGCAAATATCACGCTTTTTGCATTATTCAATTGTGAATTTCAATTTCCATAGTTTAGAAAATAGAATAATTTCTTCAAAAAGAGGTTATTAGCCTGACTGAAATCGTTCAACTAAGTACTTTGTATGTATAACACGAAATACCTCTGGTTAAATATGCTTATGTTATTTCTGCGAGCCGACTTCCAAGGTTACCAATCGACGTTAACTCCACGAAGTAGTCATGCAGCACTTTGTAATGGATTATCTTTAACTTGCATATGGACATGTTCCCCACGAAGGCAGCCTTACCACAAGACGTATTTATGGAATATTCCAAGGTTACTAAGCAGACCAATTTGGTAGCTTTACTTTACGGTGGTTGATCATCTGTTGATGCTTCAACGATCTTCCTCTGAACTTCTACTTCACACAACCTGTCGACAATACTCGAATTATACATTGTGTGTATGTCTCTTTCTAATATATTGCTTTCCTAACTAATTAATTATCCTATAAAATGTTATGTACGAAGCGAATATAATATAAACATTAAATAATAAACAGCAACAAACATTATCAATGATACTTAATAGTGTAGTGTCAGTCGGCAACCTAACATTAGTAGACTATGATTTGTGAAAAGTGTTTGTTCCGTATATATTATTTTAGTATCTAAATGTAGACTTGCTCATTTTTTTCTTGCAAGCATTGCAGAAGTCCCCTACCTTGTTTCATGTTTTCAATGTTTCATGGCAACCACAACATTTGTCCGAATCAAAAAATAATTAGACGTGCATAAACTCTTATTGGTCCCTGGCCACATACCAGGTTTCATAAAGCTAGCTCGAAAATTGTTTGCGTTATAGCATGGTCCAGCTTTCTTAACGGACGGACAGAAGGACGGACGGACAGGCGGAGGAAAGACATATAGTTTCGTCCGTTTTGAAAACAAAAAATAGAAGACAAATAGCCATTAAATGCGCAGGATTACTATGAAGGCTATGCATAATGTTTAGGTGAACTAACTAACCACTACATATATTGGCCGGATGAAACACTTCTATCACAAATCTTAGAACCAATATTTGGTGAACTAAATCCAAGTGCTTTAACCCTGAAAATAATTAATTGATAGTTACCAGTAAATACTTCAGCAAATTGTTAAATAAAGAGGAAAGTGGACCCATACAACTTTTGAAGAACATTTACAAAGATAAATAACCTCAAGAAAGAATTAAACGCAACTTCCAATCAATCTTTTACTCTTCTATGTATCATGTCTATTCTTATAATTCCCTATAGTTCAAGATTACAAGGTGGCATATATCGGAACGGCGTAATGATATTTCTGTAAGACTTAATGTTGCAGATTGACATTCATAAATGTATTATATTCGCTCATCTTTCATGCACCACAAGTTTTCTGCGAGACGAACTATATATTGGCTTACACCCAACTGTGTCTATTTGAAAACGTCGTTTATTGTCTCAATGGCATGGTCATTGTTTGCTTCAACAGTTTCAGAATAACACCAAAACATATTTTAGTACTATCTGACACTGAGAAATACTGAAATGGATTTTATAATTCCCTTATACTGTTAAACGTAAGGAGACATGGTTTGTTTCAATTGTATTACTACTCCTGTCACAGCTACTCTATTTATATCATTAAAAGGGCGTCGTTGGTCGTCGATTTATTGATCAATATCATAAGCGACCTACTAGCACAAGCTACCCACTGTCTGTTGTATTTTACAGTACACTGGATATATTACTTAACAATGAATTTTTACATGGCATTTTAGCAGAAAAAATCGCCAACTCTTGTAAATATCTGTTCAATTTTACATTCTGAATGTCTTCAGAAACATGTAATCCAATTGGAATTGAATTTCAGTGAGTTATCGGCCGTGAATACTTTTTAAATCACACCATATTGGATTACTTTACCTTTGCTCTAATTAGCTTATTTAATGACCAAGACAAAGCGTTAATGTATTCGATTCGAAATAAAACAAATAATAAAGTTAAATTTGTATTTTCATTGTACTTTCAAAATATCTGTGTTTTATCTGTGGAGTGAGAATTCGCTCATTTAACACAGTCTATATCTCAATGAGAAACAAATATAGAGGATTTCGCAAGTTATCACATACTTATGATTGTTCCAATACGTCTACCATGGGGACAGTATCTGATCCCCTTAATGTATATAAATGTCATTATTGTTTCTCAATATATGACAAACATAAAAGGTAATACCAATAAGCTAAGGAAATAAACCAACTAGGAAATCATGCTACATGTAACGTTTATCAAATAATCGATCTTCATATATATGGCACTACGACAATTAGAATTCCCACAGATCAAACGTTAAAGTGACATAAAAAGGCAATGAAAGAACACATGTCGTCATCGTATAAACCTTATGAAACTGCGATATTATTTTATTATAAAAAAAAAATAAAAAATGAGTTTGTAGATATTCGTGAATCAAGATATAAGTACGAGGGTCATTCAATAAATTCGTGGACTGGACTCGTCATTTTAATACACATTTGCACAGAGAATAACTAATTTTATCACACTAAACTACAGCCTTTCTGACACAAGTACAGAAAATTGTGCACGAAACGACGAATTTATAAAGAAAATATGGCTAAAACAAAATTATCACCTTACCGCAACCACCACACAACGCAAATTTATTCTGACGTCAGCGACGTTATTGACTTTTTGCTATTTCTCAAGTGGTACACCCGAAACTAAATTATGTCATTCATATGGAATTAAACGTTACTCTTAAGTTATAAATTATTAAATAGATCTAACAAATCATTTTATGTATTAAAAGTAAAGAATTAAGCTAGAAACAGTGGTTTTATGCTAAGTTGAAACACCTCGCTCATTTTGACTGGCGTTTCCTTAAATGTCCATACGTTTGCAAATTTCGTTCGATCTCTGTAGCATGTTTAATACCATGCTGCTCGTCAGGAATTTGATTTTATCACTAAAACACTGGGACACTGAATACTGCATGTGCTCCGTTTGTTCTCATTAACAGCTTATGTGTGTTTGTTCTGTATTTCCAAGATAAGTGCACGATTTAATAGTTGCATGAATTTCCTTGCGTAAATTCATCGGCATTTTGACGTAAATGAGAACGTGACAGGCATAGATAAAATACTTCTCAATTCAAACTCAAACGTGCAAACAACTTAATAATTTCACAAAATATTATGCTAATATCTTGCAATAATCTGGCAAATATATGGGAATGTAAATTATTTAGTTCGGAATTTATCACTGGTTGAACTAGTTAAAATTGTACGTTACGTCGGTCGGGGGTGGTAGCGCGTTACTATGGTAATAAAACGGCTCATGACATGTTAAAGTGCTGCATCATCAAAGATAAATTTGTATCTACGGTAGGTAATAGATAAATGTTTAAAATGATATGAGAAATTATTATTTAAATATGAATATAATAAAATGAGAGCAATCGTCTACGAATATATTGAATGACCCTCGTAAATACGTACATGTATAGTGTTATAAATCTTAAGACACAGTGTAAAGGCGTTTTGATAATAGTTTTACACAACAAACAAATAAACACAAAACATTTTGAATAGACAAATGCAATGAATTCAATTACATAGCTGGGTACAAAAACAATTATAGTGTTTTATATTTGCGCAGCGATTGCAATTTCAAAATACCTCTTGTGCAGAAAACAAAAAATCAACTTTCGAGCTTGTTTCTGCATTTTCAATTATATCAATAAAACATTATTGTGCATCGCATAATTTCATTACATAATAAACTCGTAACTATCAATCTTGATTACATTTTCTCTAACCAACCGACAGAGCGCGCCAGACAATTTCCTAAAGTACGCTCTTTTGCAAAGATTTCGGTTGAAAACGCATTAGGGCGTATACATGAGCTTAAAGCAACTTGCTACCATTGCGTGCTACCTCGATCTAACTAATTGAATACGTCGACTTACAATTAACGATCAATATTGTCTAGGAAAGTCTACGACATATAAATCTCTTCATGTATAAATTACTGGCTTGAATACCATATAATATTCAGATTCGATTTTATTTGAAGAATATTTAGAATATGCCTTAACCATGTGCACATAGCACGTACTTATAAATAGTTGCTGCAACTCAATGGCAACTTACCGATCTTTTCAATGATACCATACACTTGTTTGTTTACAATAATCACTTTGTCATATACATGTTAATGTATTTTAGATAAGGTTTTTAACAGTTTTTACACTCTGTGGTGTGGCTTTGTTTTGAGGTTTATAGTTCAAACAAACATCATTTGCATTCAATATGTGCAGTGAGCATAATGTTATAATGATATTCGAACAAAATGGTTCGAAATGTGTTGAAGTATAAAAATTCAAGGCAGAACAATCTCAAAGATCGTCGTACGACAATAATGCAATAAGCCAACCTTAGGTCGATGTTCATGCATACCAAATGGAACCATCTATTCATACTCAGATAATTTTATTATTTCTAGACAAAGACTGCTAGAAGTGTTTTTTATCATTAAAGACGTCTACGGTGGTGTGAAAAGGACAGGAAGTCTTCATTTTGCTCATATATAACATAGAAAGTACATATTACGCATTCTTTAGCACCCAGAATGTCTTAGAATCCAAGTAAGTAGGTCAAGAAAATGGAACATGACGTCCTGATCAAGAGAGTGCATCATATGTATGATCTGTTTATAATATGACCAATTTGTAAAATAAATTCATACGTTGTTGACCGGTTCGTATTTACCCCACCCTTCTAATGCAGATTTCAATCCCAGTTCTTAGACAGAATCGCAGTTAGCATAGGCACAAAATAAAATACCCACAAGTGCAAAACTCGGAAGTCCCACTGAATGATGTGTAAGTATTACTTTCACGGTAAATACCTAATAAAACGTCTAACTTCCGTATGGGCTTTATAGCAACGGATATAATTCAACGATAAAATACAACTTGGCATTTAACTTCTACATTACGCAAGATTTAAATGTATCGATTGACATTTTCTAGAAAGCAAACATGTTTAAGAGCGTATTTAACATCAGTCATTCAGTATAAAGTCATAAAATATATCCATAAGAGCAACATTCCATGACACCGAGCTATTAAAACCTGTAATTTGTATAAAATTATTCGTAGTTTTTTATGTTAATCAATGAAGTGGAAATGTGAGATTGATCCCATTTTACTCATGTACGACATCGCAAATGACGATAGAAACAGTTTTTGTCGGCCTGTCGGTGATATTACCTTTACAAAGAAGATAACATATGGCATTAATAATTTCCCATCGGAGTCGAATAATTTTTTAGAGACAAACAATTTATAGAGAATACTCTTTTATAATCGAACATGTGATTGGTAATAGCAATTATGTCGACAGTGCCATATCATTAACCAAAGTCTGCATGCGATCAAAACATATTACTGCAAGACATCCTGGAAAACAAAAACCCAGAAATATGTCTTATAGCTGGTGACCACGTTTAAGCTTTTTTAGAATTATATAATAAAATGACATCATATAGCTCACATATCTCAAGGGAATCGATGGCAGTCAGTGGTAATCTTGTTTAAAAGTTCTTTAATCAAACGACCGTAGCATTAAAATAGTAAAATTACACATGCCAATGACCAGAATAGGCCGGTTTCAGACGACGCGGAAACAGAATAAAGACTCGATTCTCAATTTGAAAAGTATAACAGCATAAATTTAATACATTTTGATGAAGAAACACACAATTGCATAAAAACATGTTCAAAACTTTCTGACATTGATCGGAAACATTTTTTGTTAAACTAGCGCGGAACCATTTTAACGACGTTGGTATTTAAAAGCTCTGTATATTACCGGAATAAAAATTCAAGTAACCCCAAACCTTGGCTACTTTAACGGCTTAACTCAATGTACAGTTGAGCGCAGATAATTAATCCACGCGAAAATAATGTACACCATTGCATAACAAACATATAAATGTGTTAAACGAATGAACAAATGTACGTCGAATACAATTCTTTTTTTAGTATATATTGTAACTTGTCCAAATGCATATATGGTATAATTTTCCGATTTTGCTCATAAAACATGGCGTATTAAAAGGAAGTACTACTACTTCAAATATATCTATATTAAAAATCTTATTTACAGAAACATGTTGTGTTACTTTACCAGTCTATTTTATGAGAGCAAAAAGACTGCTCACGGAAACCGTAGAAACTGATACAAGGTTCACAAATCTTGATAAAAGACATGATTTATTCTTGGAAGACAGAAATAGTTATTCGGTCACGTAATATAAGAACGACACCAGTAGGATGACATATTACCCTGTCTTACAATAAAACAGATGCATTATTTAACTCACATTTAGCTTTAAACGTCTTAATGTAAATGAAAATTTACTCAGAACAATGCTTTAATTCCAAGTCAACTGTAAAAAGTCATCCGAACATACAAAGAAACCACTAAATTTAATGTTTCTTTTCAAAACGCATCTCCACAACTCAGCCCTTAAATGTGAGTGAACAAGATAATGATCGAAAACGCTTCATAGTCTGCGTCTAAATAAACATTCAGCTCCGTATCGAAGTATTGCACAATCCTAGAAATAATGTGTACATAAAATGTAACTTCTACTAGTAATTTAAGCAGTGGTAGAATTACAAAGCATTCAAATGGAAATCCACAATTGCATGGGTAGGTATGGATTAACACTCAATAGAAAAACTTTCAAGATCATCCTATATAGACGGTTCACTTTTCAAAGTTTTATTTGTTTGTTTTAATCCCCGATACTTAATCCCCTAATACGGAACGTTGATGTAACAAAGTTTATTTTATTTATTGCCTTTCCCATATAGAAGCCGATGAAATTCAAGACAAAACTGTATCGCTGGTATGCAATTATGTCTATCACTACGAACTACAAATTGACGAATAGACATTTATTGTAACGTTAACCTCCAAACTTTCTTCTAAGAAGTAATTTAAAGTTACTTTGTTAATTAAATACATAACCGAAACGGCGCATGGTTCGTTTTAAAGACACATTAAATTAGAACTCTTATGTCGAAGCAAATCAATTTGCACAAATAAGAGCATAGATGATACTCGTAATATTACTTTTATATCAAAGCATATTCCTCGAAAAATTAAAAGCATTTTCATACAACAAATGAGAAAATAAATAATTACACTTAGGTAAATCGCAAAGTACATCAATCTCAGTATTTTCCCATAATATAATCACTACAATACCGTTTAAATACTAGCTTTTTAATAAGACTTGATACTGAGGTGAATTTCTTAATTTTGCAAAATGTTATTTGTTTGATCCCACGAATACGCAAATGTGATAATTGTCACGTGGTTACTTAATGTAAGACTATATGTGTATGTACATGACATTATACGTGATTCTTACAGTATATGTGACCACGAAGATATAGAAAAAAATACAAACTTGTATAAATATACAATTCGAACAAATTATTTATTTTGTAAGTATATATTTTTGTTTTGTGTTCTTACCACGTTTATTTTATATTTCAGATACCGTATGGAAACAAGCAGCAGATGAGACAAACAAGTAAAGAAGGTGGCTTACAGTACCAGGTCCATCATCAAAGACGGATACAACCAAATATAAACAAAATATGTGAGAGACAATAATTTGAAGAAAAAAAAACATTCTGACAAAACCAAACAAGAGTACAGAAGTTTAGAAACAAATAGCAGCATGAGAAGACTTTCCATTCGTTTCCAAGACCTTGAAACTGACTTTGGTTAGTTGTTTTGTGCAATGAATGCATCGGAAATATTCCTGAAATAATGTGTTTCAGAGATGCTAAGCTTGCGTGAACGAAGCCTAGACTGAAGGCTTGATGTATCTATAAGATTGGATTTAAATGCAAAACAATCCATAGACGTATTTCCCATCTACATTTATGAATACATCAAATATGGTAAATTGAATAACATAGTGAGCTGTATGTTTCACATGAACGATATTGAGTAGCTACATATCTGTTGAGCAAAACAACGAAAAGAGGCAATATCATATTACACCGGAGATTTTAGTCTTGAAATCTTGTTACGCGCCATTCATGGAAGAGAGAGGATATTTGTGAAGAAAGTCTGAACAATATTCAAGGAGAAATAACACCAAATAATCCAACAGAATCCACTAAAAAAATAATTTCGATGTAAACACGTTTCCATGGAACGTATAACGGAATCAAGTGTAGCCAGCGGCTTATTCGATTTTCCAGTAACAACTGATTTGGTTATGAATAGTCAAACGCCAGATACAGCAAATAGTACATCTCTAGACGCATCTACGTGTGGATCAAACAGTTCAGTATGGCTGCTAACAACACCAATATGTACCACCAAATATCAATCCATACTCACGTTTATAATAGTTGCAGTGACCTTAAGTGTTATCACATTCATTACCGTATTTGGAAATCTGCTAGTCTTGGTTGCACTTTATCGCTTCAAGAAACTTCGCTCAATGTCTAATTGTTTGATAGGGAATCTTGCAGTAAGTGATCTACTCCTTGCCATATCTGTGTTACCGGTGTCAACAACGTATGATCTCCTTGGATACTGGTTGTTTGGTGAACTTATGTGTACAGTCTGGTTATGTATTGACGTGTTATATTGTACGGCCTCGATATGGGGTCTATGTACTGTTGCTGTCGATAGGTACACGGCCACGGTGTACCCAGTTTGGTACTTAGAGAAGAAATCACCAACCAGAGCTTTAGTTTACATTATATTCGTATGGATGTTTTCTATAATTGTTTCAGTAGCTCCGTTCATTGGATGGCGTGAAATGATACCTAGTTTTTACCAGTACAACCCAATCACCAATAAACAGGAGTGTGTTTTATTCATGTCCAAGACGTATGTTGTTTACAGTGCCATGGGGTCATTTGTCATTCCAACGTGTCTCATGGTTTTTCTCTATGTACGCATATTTATTGTACTAAGAAAGCGAACAAGATCAATGCGGCCAATGAGAAAACGAGCGTTCTATCCTTCTGAAAGTGATTTCGAAAGCGAGGCTCATATTGACGAAGTTGAAAGTGATGATAAAACGGACGTAGAATTAAAAGCTGTTTCCACTCAAAGATCACCGAAGTGTAAGATAAATAAAAGAGACGGTGGTGAATGTGATCAGAAACTAATGAATGGCACGACAACCGTTAATGGCGGCCATGCTCTAGACACTCCTAATAACAATACAACAACGTCTGATTTGTTGAAGAATAACGAGGAAAATGATAACAAGATTGTTCGAACAAATTTACGGATAGAAGTGACAGATTTTACAGAAAACGACATTTCAAATGGGACAGTAAATCATAATCATAAAATCAATTCCAATTCAAAACAGTCAGACAAATCTATGGGTGTGAAAAAGAAAATCTGTAATTTAAAAGTGAATTATGACAAACCACAAAGTATCCAATCGAACGGGAAAAGTCCTAGCCACATTTCAAGAAAAAGTATCAATTTTAATGATGAATCATCAGATATCGAGGCAGAAAATAAGTTCATGAAATCGCCAAGGACAAGTCGTGCTATGTTTTTCCCATGGAAGAGAGGCAATTCCGGATCATTAAGTGTCAAACATAAATATGAGCTACGGGAGCGCCAAGCTACAAAACGAATGGCAATGATCATGGCATGTTTTTGCTTCTGTTGGTGGCCTTTCCTATTCATGTATACTATAAGAAGTTTCTGTGAGAACTGTCCATTGGATATTCACTTTCAAGCCGCTATAATATGGCTTGGGTACGCTAACTCCAGTCTTAATCCTATCCTATATACCATCTTCAACGACGACTTTAGGAAGGCTTTTCTCAAAATTGTGTTTTGTAAAGCAAGCTCAAACAATCGAAGACACAGATGAGGTCAGATTGTGTACTGAGTTGACAATATGGTAAACACGACCATAATCTGTGATATCGATGTTAAAGTGCTGAAATAAAACACCAACAAACATACCTTAATACAAAATAATTTAAAAAATACTATGTTCACATATTACTTGGTGCATGTCAAATATTTGTTCATTTGTTTATCATGCATGTATTTTATTTAATCATAGCAATGTCCACTATCATACTCATGTGCTAATTATAATAGAAGCCTAAACCAAAGTCAGTTGTCTGTCTTAAAAAACAACTGAAATCCTACTAATTGAAGATCACATTGAGGTGGTATTAATGGGAATGCTCTGAGCAAATAATACTGATATTTTCGTGTGTAACCCAGACCATGATCATTCATATTTTATACAAGAGGATCAATTGTCAGTTGTTGATAGACAAGGAAGCTAGGTTCCTTAAACCAGCGAATACGAATATATTCATTTCATTGTCATACAAACTTCAGTAATAAGACCTATATTTCAAGCTCAAGCAGACGATCACACGAACAAATATCATACACATAGGAAAACATAAATATACCAAAAACATTCTAGCGTTATCATAGAATGACACATGCGTGACTTATTAAATACACTTAGTATTTCATACAATCATACCGAATTTCAATGTTGTGCACTGTTTTTGAAATGGAAATTGTTTTAAAAAATAGTTTAACATTGGGTCATACGATCGCGAAAGAAATTTCTACCCTTTACGGAACACTTATAACGTTTCAAGAAAGATGCAAAACGTAACGAATTCGGCATACACTTGAATGCAATCATTACAAGAGTCTCAACGCAGCAGTATCATTAGATGCACGCTACAAGATATATTCATTATAAAAACCGTGCTATCCATAATTAAATGTTTATGTTCGTTGTAGAACTTAAATGACGGTAACTACAATTGCAGCATTTAAAAATATTTATCATAAAAATAAATCACACAAATATCACAATATTTCAAATCCGTTGAACAAAATTGTAACAAACAGCAAAATAAAAACTACGGAGTGCAAGAATAGTTAGGAAATTTCTTGGTTCAGCACAGTCAATGCAATGCTCATGGACTCAACCAATATGATTTTAATCGACAATACAATATCGTATTTTTTCGTAATTATTTCAGATATATAGCAGAAAAGTATGGTCTATACCTCGTAAAACACCCTTGCGATGATCTTTAAAGAGAGTATTCATACATTCGTTGCTCGTCAATAATAACCATTTATAGCGATATGTCATTACATTTTTGTTAATAATCACATTGCATTCGATTCAGTAACAGTATGTGATACAGAAATAATGAATGCTTGTCATAATAAACTATACTTTAGGTAAGATTTACGTAGCGAAAAAACATAAAACTATTAGCACAGACTAGAATCATTTTACACGTATTATTATTTCTTATTAATTGGTTTGCGAGATTTATTGAAGCGCGATATAAGTCTTAGTATAATAAATAGATATGACTTTAAACAATAACGAAACACTTTGTCGGATTTTCTCATACCTCTTTTTCAAACAAGCAATTGATTACGAAATGACATGTTCACATTTGTTTGTTGAACTCTTATTTGCTTAATGAAATGCTACATGCATAGTCTCCGAATAAAATGTCACTGACGTCACATTTATAAAAACGTTTAGAATGAACTGATCCGTCTTTGTATTCAAACAGATGCAGCGTGAGTGGTTTAAGACAGCAATGAAACCATCAGTTTCAAACAACAACAAATCACAATATTATTTCTATCATAGCTGCACAACGATACTCGGATCATCTTAGACTTATGTTAATGTCTTGTTGCCACGAATCACAAGATGTACACAACCCGGAAAGAGACAAAGAAGTTTGAATAAAGTTTATAGATGAGTTTATATGTTATCTTAGCACACAAATGACAGCAAACATCCATTTCTGGTAAGGTTTGATGCGTCGGACGGATTTGGTTTGTGACCAATCAACGCAAATTAACACAGTCAATAAAAATGAGTCAAGTTGAACTGTAATTGAAAACTAACCTTCTCTTCGGATATCAATTATACTGCTTCAATGAACAATTTGTCTTAATGCGCGTCAGCTGTTTCGTGAAAATTACACTTCAATTAATCCATCGTGGTAATCTTGTCACCACAGTAAAATATCATTATCTGACAGTTAGCTCGTTAAGTATTCTGTTCATAATCATAGCACGGAGAAAATTGTAATGCAACACGAATAAAAATCGAGACTTCCAAAAATAATTGAACTTAACGGAACTTTGACTCAAGCAATGTCATATAAGGCTCGCTTGAAGCATACATGTTTGGAGATGTGGATGGCTTGTACTATATCTGACTTTTGCGTGTGTGGCTTTGGTTTGTGACCTACTATTTAATGTGTACACCGCACACATTGACAAATCAACAGCAAATAGACCATTCGTATTGGCATCTGATGGGAAAAACTCAGCTCACAACAAATGCATACTTATATGAGTCTGTAAACGTAGACAAGTTTAATAATTAATCAAATGCATACTGTTTTGCTTTATTTCATCCAAAAAGCAGAATACAATCTGATAACAATAGCGCTGGATTGCAATAAAAATACCGGAGGAAATCCGTATTCTAACCAGAGTACATTATTAACGAGTGTCCGGTCGCGAAGGACAAAGAAAAAAGCAACTACGAATATATCACAATCTTTGATAAAAGTGTTCTCTATTTTCCTCGCTCTAGGTCCGCGAGAAAATCCCCAGCGGATATTAGTACAGTGTTTTATCTAGAGTAACAATGTATATAGTCCAGTGCAAATTATATATGATAATCAGGGAAAACTACATACAGAGCAAACACGATCACACACATTTCCACCATCATGGTCTGCAATGTAAGGTCACTATCAAACCATAACTCACGCCATAAGTAGTACTATACTAAATTTTAGTCATATAACATAAATTGGCATGCAATAAACGAAAAGACTTAAAATACGCGCATGAAATCTTCGACCATTGTGTTAGAATAACAACTCAAATGTTTAATATGAATTACGCCTGCAACTGTATGCCGTAAAACGCACTGCATGTCAGTTGGAATATTTTACTGTAGTCCCATGGCCATATTTGTACATCATAATTTGATCATCTGTACTTTCAAAAACATGGTATCATTTGTGTCTACCTGTCAGGTACTGGACAATAAAAAACTAGGAAAATAAAATGTTAAGCAATTAGTTGCTTATTTATTGTACAGCACTGGCTATTTCAAGCGCTAGGAATTCTCATAGCATTTACTATAGTCATGATTATGTAATATATACCCAAGTGTCGCCTTTATTGTGTTAAGTGTAGTATATATATCACACATTCATTTAAATTTCAATGATCAAATTATAGGCACTACCAACTAGCCACAATGTGACAGGTTGAAATATTGCCGTCAAACAAGGCTAGACAAACTGTTTACTTTTCTAATCGTTTAACTCCAATGATTGGCAATTAGTTAAGAGAGTCTCTCTTGCATAGCAGACTGAATGATAGCTATACGTAATATTATAGAAACTGACAAATGATATTGCATAGAACGACTGTCTTTGACATGACTTTCAACTAACTGATACATGTATTACAATTGAACATCAAAACCTCTATAACACTTTTAACACTTTATTGTTTCTCACACGCACGAATGGAACATACTTAACACGTTTGTTCTTTGCCTAAATGTACATTTGACAGGAAAGGCTATAATCAACAAACAGAAACAGTCTAGTAAAGGGGAAAATGAAACGTAACAGTTACAAGTCCTAATATAAGGTGGCAAACAGTCCAATATGGACGTCTAAGAGCCTACACAAATAACCCGGTGAATTTAACTAGCACTCATCATTTAGCGAGACGAAGCAACACCTCGTTTGTCAAACACATGGTGCATGTCGATGAATGTCACATGCAAACAACTCCATTTTAATTGCACGTCGATAACAAACCTCTCCTGACCATTATAAAAGTCGATCTCGGTGAGAGTTTTTATCACTGAATTGTCCACAATTCTCTCTGAAGAACCGTATAGAAATAACAGTTAGGGAAATTGGTTGTGGTCGTAAATCGTCGTACCATTCCGTCGCGCACCAACGATATGGCAGGACGAAATGTCTGAAAGTCTACCATCTATTGCTGAGTGAACAGTCTATAAAAGCCTATTATTACTAGCGCACACTATATTGAGGATAAATGCTTTCAACCATTAATCAGTAAGATTTCCGTAACAAAGTGATGTATTTTTAATATTCTACCATTATAACGAAATAACAATTTGTTACCCTGAAAGATTATAAAGGACAAAACGTAAGGCAAATATTCACTGGAGTTTGTCTTGGTTTTCATAATACTTTACCATTCTACCATCGCATATTCACTTCTAAGAAACAAAAGAGTCAGAAACAGTATTATATCACATTACACTAAAATCTTTTATTTTTAATTAATATTATTCACAATCATCTTTCGTTCGATTACCGTGTTAGTTTTGAATTACAGTGACAATCAAATTATAAACGACCATTCAATTTGACTTTCGAAACACATTTCATGGGCACAATATGCATAAATAAATACGACTGGTGGCTTACCTAAGGATCAAAATTATTGGACAGAATATTTACTCTGACGACGTTGGTCAGACAGATGGCTAATACTATATACACTCATAATAGCGTCCCTTGCATTCAATGTAAAAAAACATAAGGGATAAGAAGCCAAAGGGGCATCCTTTACCTAGCAAACCAACCCTTATCCTAACCCTATTACAGGCAATATATTTAGACAACACGCTCTATCCGTAAGTAAACTGATTATCAGAAACATACTTTGTAATCCTTGTACATAACAAAATGCTGCTCTAATTAATGACATCTTATATATTATCCCAAGAAACAATATACGAGGTCAAGAACAAATAGTTTACATACAACTGAGCCAAGTGGTAACGAAACAAATAATTCTCAAGGAAGTAAATATGATTTGATAATTGGCCAGGTGGTTTTGTAACACGTTAATTGTTCCGCATACACCGTTACGTCGATCTATGTTGTTGCCAATGTTTGACAAGTTCGTTTGTTTTTGTTACAGCATAACAAGTAACAAGATTGTTTGCATTCACGAAAAATAGTTTGTGATGTACGTGTTTCTCTGAACAATTTTATAGATAACCCAAAGCTGCTCCATGCTATAGTGTCCTCAAACAATCAAATACTTATGAAAATATTTATTGACACATTAACATTATGATATCTTTTATTCAACATATAAAATAATTTTTAATAAGAAAACATATATTAGATAAACAATCAAAATTACGTACAAAAGAAAAAAATCTCTAAATGTGATACATAGTGGCGACACAAGTCGCCGTCAAACCATTTGTCAGAAATTGCTATAACACGGACGACCAAAACACATAAAAATAACCCACAGGATGACGGCAATTTAGATGTACTTATATATCATTCCATGGAATCAATCATAGGGACACTTAAACTGAAGTAGCTATAAAATCAGAATTTTAATCAATAACGTAGAGTTTGATGGCGCAGGAAATCGTCCAAATCACTCGTAGATTGTCGTAACATGGAACATAAAACTATGGAAACTAATACAGTATACGATATAATTGGTTATAGAATCATATTTATGTAAAATTACAGAGGATCATGCGGTAGGACTAGGACTGGATAAAATATTATAAATTTATTAATGCCATCTCCTGGGTCATGACATCTCAAAACGTATCTCGGTGAATAGAAAATTAGCCAAGTGCAATTTCTAAGAATAGACATGTTGCCATGTTAAATATGTTGTGATTCTAGACATTGAAAAAACACCGTTACGTATGCATGTAAGTAAATATTTAGTTTATTATATAACCCACGTGGAAGATAAAACTACACTTGCCAACAAACAGTCAATGCCCTCTTTTATGTTTATACAAACGCTAAATGCGTCTGGTCTAACCATCCTCTCGGGCTTTATGTTGTATTCTATACCTACATACAGTCTCGTTTCCCGACACCCTGAATCATAAAAATAGCTTTCAATTGATAAAACGTATTCCTTGCTGCATAAATATATTGCAAATATCACGCTTTTTGCATTACTTAATTGTGAATTTCAATTTCCATGATTTAGGACGGAAATAATTTCTTCCAAAAGAGGTAATTAGCCTGTCTGAAATCGTTCAGTTATGTACTTTGTATGTATAACACGAAATATCCCTGGGAAATGAGCTTATGTTATTTCTGCGAGCCTACTTCCAAGGTTACTATTCCACCAAGTGGGCATACAGCACTTTATAATGGATAATCTTTAACGTACATATGGACATATTTTCCACGACGCCTGTCTAACTGCGCGACGTATTTATGGATTATTCCAAGGTTACTAAGCAGACCAATTTGATAGCTTTACATTACGGTGGTTGATCATCTGTTTATGCTTCAACGATCCCTCTCTGAACTTATACTTCACACAGCCTGTCGACAATACTCGAATTATACATTGTATGTATGTCTCATTCTAATAAATTGCTTTCCTAACTAATCAATTATCCTATAAAATTTTATGTACCGAGCAAATAAATAAACATTGTGTTACTAACAAAAACACACGTTCCCAATGATACTTTCTGTTGTAGGGTCAGTCAGCAACCGAACATTAGTAGACTATGATTTGTTTCGTATATATTATATTAGTATCTGGATGTAGACTTGCTCATTTTTTCTTGCAAGCATTGCAGAAGTCCCCTACCTTGTTTCATGTTTTCAATGTTTCATGGCAACCACAACATTTGTCCGAATCAAAAAACAATTAAACGTGCATAAATTCTTATTGGTCCCTGGCCACATACCAGGTTTGATAAAGCTAGCTCGAAAATGGTTTGCGTTATAGCATGATCCAGCTTTCTTAACGGACGGACAGAAGGACGGACGGACAGACAGGCGGGGGAAAGACATATAGTTTCGTCCGTTTGGAAACAAAATATAGAGGACAAATAGCCATTAGTGCGCAGAATTACTATGAAGGCTATGCATAATGTTTAGGTGAACTAACAAATACCACTACATATATTGGCCGGATTAAACACTTCTATCACAAATCTTAGAACCAATATGTGTGGAACTAAATACAAGTGCTTTAACCCTGAAAATAATTTATTGATATTTACCAGTAAATACTTTAGCAAATTGTTAAATAAAGAGGAAAGTGGACCCATACCACTTTTGAAGAGCGTTAACAAAGATAAATAGCCCCAAGAAAGAATTAAACGCAACTTTAAATAAATCTTTTACTCTTTTATGTATCATGTCTATTCTTATAATTCCCTATAGTTCAAGATTACAAGGTTGCATATATCGGAACGGCGTAATGATATTTCTGTAAGACTAAATTTTGCAGATTGACATTCATAAATGTATTATATTCGCTCATCTTACATGCACCAAAAGTTATCTGCGAGACGAACTATATACTGGCTTACACCCAACTGTGACTATTTGAAAACGTCGTTTGTTGTCTCAATGACATGGTCATTGTTTGCTTCAATAGTTTCGGAATAACACCAAAACATATTTTAGTACTATCTGACACTGAGAAATACTGAAATGGATTTAATAATTCTCTTATACTGTTAAACGTAAGGAGACATGGTTTCTTTCAATTGTATTACTACTCCTGTCACAGCTACTCTATTTATATCATTAAAAGGGCGTCGCTGGTCGTCGATTTATTGATCAATATCATAAGCGACCTACTAGCACAAGCGACCCACTGTCTGTTGTATTTTACAGTACACTGGATATAATACTGAACAATGAATTTTTACATGGCATTTTAGCAGAAAAAATCGTAAGATTATTTCTTCATTAATCAAACAAATCGCCAACTCTTGTAAATATCTGATCACTTTTACATTCTGAATGTCTTCAGAAACATGTAATCCAATTGGAATTGAATTTCAGTGAGTTATCGGCCGTGAATACTTTTTAAATCACACCATATTGGATTACTTTACCTTGACTCTAATTAGCTTATTTAATGATCAAGACAAATATTTACTGTATTCAATTCGAAATAAAACAAATAATAAAGTTAAATTTGTATTTTCATTGTACTTTCAAAATCTCTGTGTTTTATCTGACGAGTGAGAATTCGCTCATTTAACACAGTATATATCTCGTCCAGAAATAACCATACAGAATTTCGCAAGTTATCACATACTTATGATTGATCCAATACGTCTACCTTGGGGACAGTATCTGATCCCCTAACTATATATAAATGTCATTATTGTTTCTCAATATATGACAAACATAAAAGGTTATGCCAATAAGCTAAGGAAATAATCCAACTAGGAAATTATGCTACATGTAACGTTTATCAAATAATCGATCTTCATATATATGGCACTACGGCAATTAGAAATCCCACATATCAAACGTTAAAGTGACATAAAAAGGCAATGAAAGAACACATTTCGTCATCGCATTAACATATGAAACTGCGATATTATTTTATTATAACAAAATTATAAGATTGAGTTTGTAGATATTCGTGAATCAAGATATGAGTAAATACGTACATGTATAGTGTTATAAATATGTAGACACAGTGTAAAGGTGTTTTGATAATAGTTTTACACAACAAACAAATAAACACAAAAACATTTTGAATAGACAAATGCAATGAATTCAATTACATAGCTGGGTACAAAAACAATTATATTGTTTAATATTTGCGCAGCGATTGCAATTTCAAAATACCTCTTGTGCAGAAAACAAACATTGAACTTTCGCGCTTGTTTCTGTATTTTCAATTTTATCAACAAAACATTATTGTGCATCGCCTAATTTCATTACCTAATAAACACGTAACTATGAATCTTGATTACATTTTCTCTAACCAACCGACAGGGCGCTCCAGACAATTTCCTAAAGTATGATCTTTTGCAAAGATTGCGGTTGAAAACGCAATAAGGCGTAAACATGAGCATAAAACAACTTGCTTCCATTGCGTGCTACCTCGATCTTACTAATTGAATACGTAGACTTACAATTAACGATCAATATTATCTAGGAAAACCTACGACATGTAAATCTCTTCATATATAAATTACTGGCTTGATTACCATATAATATTCAAATTCGATTTAATTTGAAGAATATTTAGCATATGCCTAAACCATATACACATAGCACGTACTTATAACAAGTTGTTGCAACTCAATTACAATTTACCGACCTTTTCAATGATACCATCAACTTGTTTTTGTTTTCAATATTCACTTTGTCATATACATGTACATGTATCTTAGATCAGGTTTTTAACTGTTTTTACACTCTGTGGTGTGGCTTTGTTTTGAAGTTAATAGTTTGAACAAACATCATTTGCATCCAATATGTGCAGTGAGCATAATGTGATAAGGATATTCAAACAAAATGGTTCGAAATGTGTTGAAGTATAATAATTCAAGGCAGACCAATCTAAAAAATCGTGACCGATAAATAAAATATGGTAAATTGACGTATAACACATATGTGGACACACACACATTCTGGTAACACCTCAATAGCAGCGCGGTTATTTCAATTCACTAGTCTTACGACAATAATGCAATGAGGCAACCTAGGTCGATGTTCATGCATACTAAATGGAATCATCTATTCATACTTAGATAATTTTATTATTTCTACACAAAGGCTGCTGGAAGTGTTTTTTATCATTTAAGACGTCTACGGTGGTGTGAAAAGGACAGAAAGTCTTCATTTTGCTCCTATATAATAACATATAAAGTACATATCACGAATTCATTAGCACCCATAATGTCTTAAAATCAAAGTAAGTAAGTCATGAAAATGGAACATGACGTCCTGATCAAGAGAGTGCACCATATTTAGACAATATTACTGACCAATTTTTAAAATAAATCTTATTCATACGTTATTGACCGGTTCGTATTTACCCCAACCTTCGAATGCAGATTTCAATCCTAGATCTTTGGCGGAACCGCAGATAGCATAGGCAACAAATAAAATCAAATACCCACAAGTGCAAAACTCGCAAGTCCCACAGAAGGATGTGTAAGTATTACTTCCACGGTAAATACCTAATAAAACGTCTAACTTCCGTATGGGCTTTATAGCAACGGATATAATTCAAAGATAAAATACAACTTGGCATTTAACTTCTACATTACGCAAGATTTAAATGTATTGAGTGACAGTTTCTGGAGAGCAAACATGCTTAACAGTGATTTTAACATCAGTCATTCAGTAAAAAGTCATAAAATATCTCCATTAGAACAACGTACCATGACGCCGAGCTATTAAAACCTGCAGTTTGTATAAAATGATGCGTAGTTGTTTTTATGTAAACCAATGAAATGGAAATGTGAGATTGACCCTAGATAACTCATGCACAACATCGCAAATGACGATTAAAACAGTTTTGGTCGGCCTGTCAGTGATGTTAATTTTACAAAGTAGATAACATATGGCATTAATAATTTCCCATCGGATTCGAATCATTTTTTAGAGACAGACAATTTATAGAGAATAATCTTTTATAATCGAAGATGTGATTGGTAATAGCAATTATGTTGACAGTGCCATATCATTAACCGAAGTCTGCATGCGATCAAAACGTATTACTGCGGGACATCCTGGAAAACAAAAAACCAAGAAATATGTCTTAAAATTGGTGACAAGTTTAAGCTTTTTTAGAAAAATATAATAAAAAGACATCATAAAGCTCACATATCTCTAGGGAATCAATGGCAGTCAGCGGAAATCTTGTTTCAAAGTTCTTTAATCAAACCACCGTAGCATTAACATAGTTAAATTGCACATTTCAGTAGCCGGAATAGGCCGCTCTTAGACGACGCGGAAATAAAGTAATGACTTGATTCTCAATTTGACAATTATTATAGAATAAATTTACATACATTTTGATGAAAATTTGGTATAAAAGCAAAAACACACAAAAGCATAACAACTGGTTGAAAACGTTCACATTTTGACGAAACTCACGTTTGTTTTACAATAAGTAAAGAGTGATAGTCAGACAGTGTATTCTTGTTTTCTCAAAATATTGATTTTGTAGTTACAACCTTCTCCTTCTAAGCAAGCAAAGTAAAGTGAAGAGGTGAGGTGAGCGCCAAAGTTTAATAAACGAAAATAACCGTACGAAATTGTGTTACTAAGGTGTTAACTGAAATGAACCAATGTACGCCGCACATATATATTTAAATTGTCCAAAGGCAAATATAATTATCCAATTTCGCAGAAAAAAAGAGTGTATTAAAAGACACTACTACTACTTCAAATAAATCTTTATTGAAAATCTTATTAACAGAAACAGCTTGCGTTACCATACCAGTATATTTTATGAGAGCAAATACACTGCTCACGAAAACCAGAGAAACTGATACAAGGTTCACAAATCTTGATAAATGACATGATTTATTCTTGGAAGTCAGAAATGGTTATCCGGTCATGTAATATAAGCACGACGCCAGTAGGTTGACATATTCCCCTGTCTTACAATTAAACATGATGCATTATTTAACTCAAATTTAGCTTTAATAGTCTTAGTGTCTTTTGCAATGCAGTCAGAACAATGGTTTAATTCCAAGTTAACTGTGAAACAAATCCGAATATTCAAAGAAATCGACTATATTTACTGTGTCTTTTCAAATGCATCAGACGCAAAAATGTCTCCTCAACTACGTTATAAAATGTGTCTAAACATTATAATGATCGAAACTGCTTCATATATTGTGTGTAATATACATTAAGCTTCTTATTGTAGCAAAACGACTTTAAAATCCTAGAAATAATGTGTACATTAAGTGTAACTTTTAGTGCATAAACCTGTTTTATTACCTATAGTAATTTTATGCATTGAACACGAGCGCCACAAGAACAGTTCAAGAACAAGCCAAAATATTTTGGTTTAAGTGCAGGTTCTTATTTAAGCAGCGGTAAAAATACTAAGCATCAAATAAAAATCCAACAACTGTACGGGTAGGAAGGTATTGAGTAGCACATAATGGGCAATTTTCAAGTTCATCCTATATAGACGGCTCACTTTTCAAGGTTTTTTAATCCCCGATGTGCAAATTTTAAGTTAATCCCCTAATATGGATCGTTGATGTATCAACGTTGGTTTTATTCCCTTACCCCTGCAGAAGCCGATGAAATTCAAGCCAAAACTACATCGCTGGTATGCAATTATGTCTATCACTTAGAATTACAAATTGACGAATAGACATTTATAGTTACGTTTATTTCCAAACTCTCGCCTAAGAAGTAATTTAAAGTTACTTCGTTAATTAAATACATAACGTATACGGCGAATGGTTCGATTTAAAGACACATTAAATTGGAATTCCTATGTTGAAGCAAAACAAACCAATTAATACTATGATATTACTTTGTACAAAAGCATATTCCTCGCAATTAAATGCATTATCATACAACCTATGACATTATTACGAAATTATTATTAGAAAACAAATAATTGCATTTACGCAAATTGCACACACTACATCAATATGAATATGACTAATAAGATAATCATTATGAAACCGTTTAACCTACTTTAAATACGAGCTTTTTAATAAGCTTTGTTACGAAGGTCGATTTCATAATTTTGTATATGGTTTAGACAATTATGTTCAAGATGTATTATTAATGAAAGTCTTAATATTTGGTTGACCGCACCAAAACACAAATGCGGCAATTACAGTGTAGTTACTTAAAGTAAAATCATTACCCATGAACTATATGTGTATACATGAGTTTATGCGTGATCCCTACTGTATATTCGACCAAAGATAGATGCAAAAATTGCAAACTTAACTATACAATGCAAACAAAGGATTCATAATGTAAGTGTTTTTGTTTTGTGTGCTTATTGCATTGTATTTCATATTGCAGGTCGCCGTAAGTACGAACAAATAGCATACAATCATTACGAGAGTCTAAAAGCGGTAGTTTCAATATACACGAGTGTTCCTAGATATACGCATTGTAAACGTTGTGCATTTTATGCTCGTTTCAGTACTCAAATGATGATAACTAAAAACTTGCAACATTTAAAATATTTTATGTAAAAATAAATCATGCAAACATCGCAATAATTCAAATTCGTTGAACAGAGTAGTACCAAACAGCAACAGAAAAATAGGGAGCGTAAGTAGATTAAGGAAAGTTGGTGGTTCAGCCGAGTAAATGAAATGGTCGTGGATCTAATAAATATCACTTTAATCGACAGTAAAATATCATTTCATGATTATTTCAGTTTTATAGTAGCAAGGAATGCTCTTTTTCTCGTAAAACATCCTTGCGATGATTTATTTCCAGTGTTTTAATGCTATTAAAGGCGATTATTCATACATTCGTTGCTCGACAATAATTGCCATTGTCAATGTCATGGCATTTTTTGTTAATAATCACCTCTTGTTTGATTCAGTTACAGTCTGTGGTACAGAAATAATAAACACTTGTCATTATTAACTATACTTTTGGTTAGATTTACGTAGGGAAAAAACGTATAACTAATAGTACAAACTAGAATCATTTTACACTTATTATTATTTGTATTAATTGGTTTGCAAGATTTATTGTATCACGATTAGATAAATCGAAATATATTAAAGAAATATAACATTATGTAACGAATCTGGACTTATCGGACTTACCGGATTTATCGGACTTGTCGGATTTACCGGACTTCTCGGACTTGTCGGACTTACCGGATTTACCGGACTTGTCGGACTTACCGGACTTGTCGGACTTACCGGATTTACCGGACTTGTCGGACTTGTCGGACTTGTCGGATCCATCGGATCAGTTGGCAGTATATAAAGGAATGACTTGAGTATTAGTCAGTCAGTTAGTTTACCACCAGGACAGTGTTAACGTCAGTCCGTTTTACCATCAGGACACGTGTGTTGTAATTAGGAAAATACAGTTGATAAACAGTGCTTGAAGTTGCTTTACCTGTGTCTTTAATCTTGTCCAAAGAACAAAAGCGTTACAATTACACTATTATGAAGGACTTTGTTCACTTGTCAAACAAGACATTACGAAATGATATGCTCACATTAGTTTGATGAACTCGTATTTTTTATGATATGCTATATGTATAGTCGTTCGTAATGATATGTCCGCTGCTATCGTGGAAAACAAAGTGACGTCACGAATTAAAACTGACTAAAAGATCGGAGGGTTTGGAATAAACAAATCCTCCTTTTTATGCAAACAGATGCAGTGTGGGTGGCTTAAAACAGCAATGACACCATTAGATTCTAGAAACAACAAATCGCAATACTGGTTTTTATCACAGTTGCATGATACTTGTATCATCTTAGATGGATGTTAATGTGTTGTGGCGACGAATCACAAAACGTAAACAAGTCAGAACGAGACGAAAATGTCTGCATAACGTTAATAGATGCGTTTCTATTGCGTATTTATCTTAGCACACAAAGGACAGATTACGTCGCCCTTTTCTGCTAATGTGAAATATTCACAGATTGATGCATCGTACGGGTTTGGTGACGTAGTCAATCATCGCAAATTAGCTCCGGGGACAAAATGAGCAAAAATGAACTTTACTTGAAAGCCCACCTTCTCTTCAGGCATTAACTGAAATGCTTCAATGAGCAATTTGTCTTAAACCTCGTCAGCAGTTTCTTGAAAATTACACTTCAATTAATCCATCGTGGTAATCTTGTCACCACAGTAAAATATCATAATCTGGCAGTTAGCTCGTTAAGCATTCTGCTCATGATCATGGCATGGAGGAAATTGTAGTGAAACACGGGAAAAAATCGAGACTTCACAAACAATAATTGGACTTAACGGAAATTTCGATTCAAGTATTTTCGACGGCATGTGTTCCCATTACAAGGTGGGTTGAATACTTAATATTACTGTTTGAGCACTTGTAATGACTAGTTCCTTTCAATTAATGAAGCAATTGAAATCTGATTACAAAACATCGTTAATATATTGATGACACAAACACGACCAAATTACGTATAGACCATGTAATATACGGGGATACGATTCCATATTTATCAATAAGTAACATATTAATTCATGATTTGTTCATGTGTAAGGATTGTGAGGATATCAGTACGCATACACCAGAGTTATTGAAAGTTCAACAATAAATGTTCAGCAAATGAAACTCATTGCATTGCACATAGGCAGTGTGTTTACTCAGAAAGTTTGTGTATGAAAACATTCTGATATATGGCCCTACACCAGTTATATTCTATATAATAGTCTTTAGGTATACTGATACTTTATTTTTAACATTTATACTGATAGTTCTAGAAAAAATCTGGTTAAATGTATTCCAGTTTGATTATTAATTAGTAGATAATGCAGGTATTTTATTCTAGGGACGTAAATTTCAATATAAATAAGCCTCGATCTGAGAAAAGGGCCCTTAATGACATTGACTTGAAATTGAGAAAATTTAGTTTTTAAGTTACGTCACCATATTATGCGAATTTCAGAACAGGGCACAAAATGCACATAAATGTTTTATGTTATATACTTGTTGCCTTGTAACAAACATAATGTGGAGTTCTATACTATAACTTGAAACCTATATTTTTGGGGTAAAACATGAGAAACTACAAACAAAAGTGAGGATTTTTGGAATTGACCGACCACAATGTCATTTATAGTAGTATTTTATTGAAAACCCCTGCAATATGAGTGTAGTATCTTATAGTATTATATATCATACGAAATTATCGGCTATTAGTCAAGATACGATATTTTGGGGTAAAATACTACAAAATAAAAACAAAAATGATGATTTTTGGAATCAGTTTACTATAATGTCAATTATTATGATATTTCATTATAAATCATTAGGATGGACTCATATTGTCTTCCTGCTTATGATATTGCTTATCTGGTGCCTAAATGTTATGTATTTTAAGACCTTTTTGGGGCAAAAACATTGGAAATATAAACAAAAGTGAGGATTTTAGGAATCGATTGGCCACGATGGCATTTATAATCGTATTATTTATAAAACAACTGTAATTAGTTTGTAGTAACTTAAAGTTTAGTATATCAAATAATATATTATCATATATGATTACTGAATGCAATTTTGGGGTAAAATCGTACAAAATATAAACTTAAATGGTGATTTTTGGAATAGGTTTACTACAATGGCACCAATCACATTATTTAGTTATAAATCACTAAGATAGACATAATTATGCAGTTTTTCCTCTTAAGATATTAATAATCTAGTTTCAAAATGACTGGCGTCTTGGGATATATTTGGGGTGAAACCGTCCAAAATATAAATAAAAGTGAGTATTTTTGGAATAGTGTGGATTTTCACAATATCATAACGACCCAAACTGTGCTATTTTATAATTAATCACTACGATAGGCAAGAGTTGTCTTTTAGCATAAGAAATTAATAATCTGTTCTAAAAGTTGTTCATAGGTTATCTTTTTTGGGTAAAACATTACTAACTATTAAACAAAAATTAAGTATTTTTGGAATCAGAAGACTGCACAATTATTAACCATCGTATTCGTTAATAACCGCATTTGGTTGGTAGTATCAATTTGCTTAATACATCAAAACATTCATGTATCAAATAACTTGTGTAAAATGCAGTTCTTTGGAATAAAACACAAAAATATAAATGAAACAACCTACTCCAAGCAATCATTATCAGGCAATGATGTGTACCACAAAGAGCCGTTATCTGCCAAAAGCATTGCTAAGACAGGAATAAGACACAACGTGTCGCCAAGAAAGGAATGTCTGACGAGGAATTGCTGTGCCCGACCAAACTAGGTATCTTTATTGTCAGGATAAAAATGTTCAGTGAGACCAAGGCATAATGATGAATACCACACATGCATGGAATCTCTGCATATTGTATTTTGAGTAGATCATATTGTTTAGATGACTTTACCTGGTCATATTTTCAAATACCAGTACCTGGTTTGGCCTGAACATTTTTGAAAATATACAGGGCTTCAAGTCTGCTAATCAAATGAGGTTTACACTACAAGTGGGCCCCCATTTCTTTGATTACTGTTACAAAATTTGTTAAGTGTTACACTCTAAGGTCACCATCTCATATATTTTGTTAACGTTACATTGTTTGAAATATTCGAAAAAAGAAACACTGAAGTTCCACAACAAGAAACTATGAACTTTCATGAAAAGTTGAAAATCATGTTTTCATGTCGGCCAAATAATCTTGCGCAAAATACGCTATATATTCTTCAGACAAGCTACATTTACAGCAATTACCATCATAATATCTCATTCAAAGTAATTTGATAGTAAACTGATACTCTTTTAAAGTAACTGTGACGTTGACCCCTAATGCTCCACTTATATATGAGCGGTACTCCGGGAAAACCTGCTGACTTGACATCATGTAATTACTGTATAAAACAAGGTTTTGATAAAGCTCTAAAATAAGCGAAAACATGTATATATCTGTTGATTCTACTTTAAGTAATTTATCCATATAGTACTATATCTTAGCTTTAAATTTTCTTATAAATTATGTTGAAACTATATACTTTGTTGCCATGGTTACCAATTTCGGAAAAATACTTCAATTAGAAAAACTGACAGTAAGCTGTTTAAAACAACAGTAGCCTTTCTCTAAATGCAACATGTTTATATTATGATTTATATTTTAAAAATCAGAACATAGTTCTAAAATGTCACACTATTGTGAACATTTTATGTCAATAATTAAACAAATACTTTTAACAGTCAAATGACGTTCGAATGGCATTCGCGACGTCAGGCAAAAAACTCGGAATATGGACCTTACAAAAACAGCTGTAACTTCCTCAAAACACAAGATATTTACACAATTTCTTTTGAACTATGCTTCATTGGCATTAGTCTTTATATCTCTAAAACATCACAAAAATATGTTTCTTGTCAAAATAGCAGGTTTTCCTGGAGACTTACTTATATATATATAACATAGTAAACTCAAGATTTTTGTCCGTTTATAAAAGCTGGATCCGGTCATAGCTTACACAGTTTTGAAGCTAGGTTAATGAAACTTGGTATGTTGATACGGATTAATAAGCAGATTATTCATGTCAATTTGTGTTTTATTCAGACAACAATTGTGGTTGCCATGGTAACAAAAATATAGAAAACCAAACAGGGTGCTTATATATTGCTTGTAATTCGTAATTGATTGTTATTATTAAGCAGAAACTGGCTGTTTATTTTATCAACGTTGACCTTGACCCCATTCACACCTATTTTGATGGAAAGTATCTTCACGAAAGCTATATATAGACCACGTTTCATTCATATATGTCATTCCGGACTGAATATAGTCAGCGGAAACCAATTTTCTATTTTTAGTAACAGTGACCTTGACCCTAAATGTCCCATTTTTTGTCCCAACGTGTATCATCCTACAAGCAACATATATAGCAAGTTTCATCCAAATATCTCATTTTTAACGGAAGTTATTAAGCAAAAACCGATTTTCTATTTTTAGCAACAGTGATCTAGATATTGACCCCATGAATCCAACTTTTTATTTTTGATGGCGTATTGAGTCAAGCTACTTATACACCAAGTTTCATCACGATATGCAATTCTAAACTGAAGTAATTTGGTGAAAACCGCCATTTGATCATTTTGGCGGCCATTTTGAAAACCGTTGCTATGGCAACCAAAGAAAATATTTTAAGTGGGTCTCATAAAAAAATGTTTCAAATGGACAAAGGAACAGTTGTACCAACTTTGGTAACTTTCTCCAAAAATTAATGTTTATTGGACATTATTGCTGGACTATTAGAAAATAACCATATATATATATAAATATATGTTTTGTTGGAAATTAGTCCAAATTGTGATCTGATATACTGTATAAGCTTAAACATCTTCTGGAAACCTCCAGACTATTTTAATCCTGTAGTGGGTAGTAAGTAAAATACAAGACTGATTTGTCATATAATTGACTTGTACAGATGACCAGATGTCATTTTGCTAATAATGAACTCGCAATCTCTTCTCTGATAACAATTATCAAATCATTTAGATGGCTTGCTATCAGTTATTTGCGTATATACTTACACTAAATATTGGAAAAATTCCCTGAAAACCAGGATGATAAAATCTGTCTTATGAAGACGTATAGATAAACCAAGCACGTCGTATACCTAATGAAATAATTCTGATGAGGAATGTTATTGGTGATTCTTGATTTATAGTTCGGTCGACTGGGAACTATCCTATATTGCCACAAGTTGCCATAACTGACTTGATAATTAATACAGCTCATTATAAATTTAATTGATTGATTGAATTTCGTCACATTGCCTTTTATATGGGAAGGCGGATATTTTCAACTGGCAATCTTATATTTCTCGATTCAATTTTGTCGGTTCTCCTTGAAACACAGAATTGAGTTCCACAAATAAGACGAGACTAATTGTGGTCTTTATAAATAATCGGTCCATAAGTACACAATGTCTGTTCTAAAATGCAGACTTTGATTCTCTAAAACAATTTGAGTGACTTTATTTTTGAGAACTTTATCATAAACATAATACAGTTTAATGGAACATTTATGAACGGCTTTAGAAATAATGGATGAGAGAAAAATAAGTGTATGATACTGTCATGAATATATTCTATTCTTGTCTAATGTTTCTAGTCCTAGATCTATATATATATATTTCTTTTGTACCGATATGTATTTTGAGGTCCGTAACACAACACGTACAATCCCGTTCAATGTCAACTTTATTTAAGTGACGTCATGGTGTTGTGGTCCTCCTACTTGTATGTCGTCTCTGTTTATGTTAATACATGAGGCTATTCTCATTGTGTCTAGAATTAAACTTGAGATGTTGGATATACTGTCTACATTAATTCTGGTTGGGTGTCATCAAACTTAAAACCATACAGTTGTTGGCAGACGCGACAATGTCGCTACAAGACGATGTGTGAATGCCTGTTGTTTCATAAGCTCGTTTACTCATCACACAGAAACAACACAACATAACTACACTGAGATATGCCCATACATAAGCAACCATATAAACAATCGAAAATGTCTGTTGTTTCATGAGCTCGCTTATTCATTTGTAGACTCCAGTGACTTTGAACTTTACTATGATGCTGATGTGTCTTTATGCATGATATCATGTAGAGATGAAAACAAATTTTTAAACACTTATATTGTAAACAGGTAGTACCATGATCGGGCATAAATTATGTTTATGTAGTTTTTAACTTCGATTGGTAGTTTATTTGAATGTTTAAACATATACAAACATCCGAATATATTCGTTGACATCCCTTAATTATGATATAGCCAAACGGCTGTATGATTAATATCATATTAGCGCCACTGAGGAACACTATTAAAGACAAAGTATCCAAACACTTGTTGAGTCTCTACTAGAGTATATGTCCGTGTAGAAAGACTGTTTGTATTAAAATACCACTCAATCTTACAGAATTGCATATAATTGACAGCCTACATGAAACATGGTCATGGACATACGACATTAGTGAGTTCACGACCTAAATGTACAGTAGTGGGGGATCACATACTCTCTCGTGTTTCCATATGTACGAACAAAACGAATATCCTTAAAAGCATTTCTGTATGTCCCTGACATATTGGTGGATAACAATAACACACTATGGGACATTTGTACCCAGTCCTATTGTAATAAATATCTGAATATTCAATGATACAAAATACCAATGAACTCTAGATAGATAGTGATGACTCTATTTATATTATACCGCATTATGACCTTAGGACAATAAAAGGAAATAACAAAATGCTAAGTCAAAGCGTCACGAAATCACATTGTTTTATTGATTACCTAGCTACACGAATTCTTGTCAAACTTGAATATAAGATAACATTAATAATAACAATATAATAACATTTGTTGATGAACGTTCAATATATCTGGTTTACTAGTATACACTTACGGACTTTGAAAACGCACCACTTTTCAGGGGTCGGCATTTTTTGTATGAACTATTTAGGATTATTTTATACCAATGGAATAATGTTACTGGGTTAGAACGTTGTCGGTAAAGTATATTTTAATTTATTTTTACTAACCGAATTGCTAATAGTGACCACGTGGCCAAATCCCATTTTTAGCGCGTGAGTCTCGTGCGAATGACAATATCCGACCTGTGTAAATGACGATGTGTAAACGATTCATTAGCATACCAAAAAAACAACATATTTTAAGTTTTCAAAACCAAAGGTTACATTTAATGTCAATCTCAAACTGATGTGCCTGGAGGTAAAAACATGTTACAAACCGGAAGTAGCCACCGCGTGGTTTTTGCACGATTAAGTTGTCGTGATACAATAAATATTCGTCTACAATAGCGTTTTATGCCAACTGAAACCACCGATTATCTTCAAATAGGGATTAAAGGCATAAAAAGCCACCGAATTGGGATAAATTAATGCGCATGCTCCGCCATGAAAAGGACTTCCGGTCAACAAACGTGCCTGTCAAAAGAATGCTTGGTGTCGAAAGATATGCTAAATCATAAAATAAAAATATCAAACACGTTTATTTATGAAATATAACATTTTCACTTAGTACCCTGCCAATTTTATTTTCATCTAACATTGAACACGTGCTTCAACATGCAGTCACTTCCTTCTTGTTTTACTATTTCCGGATGTAACGGGTGTTAACCTTGGACAGTATGAATATAACCATGCGTATAAATAACGAATAACAGTCAATTTTCTTGAAGAAAGCAATGTCTGCGTGATGGAATTTCCCAGATTTGGATTCCACCGAAAACATTTGACATGTTCTTTCACACCTGAGTCCATGGATAAGTTCAATGGCCCGATCTGCCCACACGATTGTCCGAACCTGTGTTGGTGAATAGAGGAACATTCTCCAGAAGCGAATTGAAATTGTAATGAGTACCCGCTGTTGTGAACGCACCAAAACATAACTTTACACGCACTTTCCACAAATGTGAATTTGGTTTTGAGACTTAAGCACGTGGATGTCACGTGACTCAGTAACATTGTTAACTGTCGTTTTGAAAGTTTGACAGATGTTAAAACATAAATTGAGCTATCTATAGACAAAATTTCAATACAATTAAACAATGTATACTATTAAATTTCGTGGTTTGAATAAGTGGTGCGTTTTCAAAGTCCGTAAGTGTATTGTGTATATTAACACTATTAACTAATAGTTTGTATATCCAATACAACATTACGTTTTTCCGTCATTTCTATTGGCTGATATTTGCTAGAACCATTAAACATAAACTAAGGAACAACTCTAAGACTTGTCAGTGAAAACAATAAAATAAATATGTTTTAACATAAGCAATATATCAATATGTTCAATATAATTTTATAGGTCTGATATTTAATATCTACAGACCACCCTTTGTATGTGACACATGACGGAATGAAAGGGCGTCTAGCGAACACATTTACATATATGTACACAATAGTTCTTAATAATAGTTTCCTAGTGTGACTAGATAAATATATTGATCGAATCATCCCACGCCATGGGAGTACGGCCATAATGTAATTTGAAACACCATCAACTTATATTTGCATGTACATTATCTTATTTCGGTAAAAAACAACGAAATGTATTCATGTATTTAAAGCAAACAAATGTAAGGAACATTATAAATGTATATAAACAGACCGGGGATTTGAATTGAATTCGCTGACGTATTGTAATTTGTTACCAATTTCGGTACCAAGGCCAATGTCAGAATGTTGACCCCGCCAAAATGTTCTGTTGTAATAGATACAACCTCTACCGTACATATGATAAATAAACCAGTAACAGCAAAGTGTGGTAATCTTTCACATAAGATAACTATATATAAGATTGTTTGAAAAGTGATCAAAGGTAGAAATAGCCATACTTGTTTACTAGCCATTATTACATGCTTCAATGGATGAACATAATTATCGATATTGTAGAAATGCTGACGAGATGGAAATAGCAAAGTACACTTCAAATGCACAGCCACGCTAATTACAAGAATATGCAAATACGAGTATACAAACAAATTATTGTTGTATCCAAGTTATAAATATCTTGATCACGCAAACATACGCGCAAAAGTAGCTTATAACCACCATTAAAACATATTTAAAACGACTTAAGATGGAAGAAAATACGTCAGTTAAAACAATATTGGTAGAACAAGCACTGTTGTTTTCTTTCACAATTGATTGGAAACGCAATCCAAAACACATTATCCTTATTCGGGGGTGTTTGAAATAAATAATTTACGTCCTTAGACTGTCATTAAATATCCAAACCCTCGTATAGAAGAATATTTGTGTATCCCAAGCATCAATGAAAATATATATGCGGTGTTTCACTTGGGTCACTTGCTTGACGGGCTAGTAGTATCAATAGTTCGTATGTCAATCTAGCGCATTTCTCAGTTGTCTAATTTGTTATTATATTGTGTTGATAATCATAAAAATATATACCATTTACAATGTTCGATAAACTTACTTCTATTTTTCATAGAATCAAACCCTGTCTTGAATGCATGATTGTGTAGCTATTCAATTTCATTTCTCGTGTTCATTTATTGTATTTGTTATTTTGGTTTGTACAAGCAGTCTATGGTTTTCATTTCCATGTTTGTAATATTAGCACCCTGTGAGTTCTGCTGTTTCTTTTGATAACCTTTCCCCCTGTCCGATTTGTTTAAATCTTTTTTTCAGATATATAATCATTATTATGTTACACTGTCAGGACGTTAACTATATAGCAGTCAGCCAGGATTTATGATGTCTGGAGCCGTTTGTAATGTAAATAGTAGTTTTATAACATTGATTGCGCCTTTTTAGGAAATGAGACAGAAATTCGTATAAAAAGCATAACACACTTCGGTTAAGCCTCACGACTAGGTCTTTTCGTGATTGCGCTTCTAATGTCAATATCTGTACTTCGATTATGTTCAGGGCGATGCATAAAGTAAAGTTTTCGATTTTGTCTACTAAATCGATCTACCAGGATCAGATTCCTATGCCAATTTATGGTTTTATTATTGGTGACTGTCGCTTCTGCCACGTCCAACGGATGTTGAGAAGTTGGCAGTTACTGACGAGTGTTTACATTTGGAATTTCGTCTTTTGATGGCGAAATCACTCATAATATATAACTGTATTATTAATGTAGCCTACTCAAATCGTTGAGGAGGAAATGCCAATCACGTATCAAAGAATTTCATATTATCAGCAGTTTATATAATCAAATGACAACTCTTGAGTTCATGTTCCCCTGAGAATACAAATGATTTTATATCAATATTGGAAGATTTGATATGCTCTGCCGATCACCTTTCATATCATCAGTCATCGGTGACAGTTTACATGTAAGTTGGGGACATAAATAATGTTTATTGTAACAACTATGTTAATCAAATTATAAATCACAGGTTAAAGTACCGACTTTATAGGAAGCGGTACCTATTTACGATTGATAGGTTCAGTGACGTTATATAGACCAGCATTATATACAACATAGATCAACCAGTGCTAATTAATTTTGTATGGAATACATCCGGTCTGGATTAATGCATTTCTCTGAATTATTTCCCTGTAAAATACTCATTTAATATTGCTTCATAGTCTTAAACTAGAGCAAATTTGGTGAACTAGTGATTACTATTGCACATAGTACAGAACATTTGTATCCATAAAAAAACACATTTTATTTGCAATATGTGATTAAACAAACGAACCAGCGCAAGCTGTTTCGTTGATAAATTGATAAAGGAAACGACGGAACCACTGGATAATCCTAAATATATTACATGAACAAATCATTGATACTGTTTCATACAATTATATTAATTGTATAGCGTACGGAACAGGGTGTTCGTGGTTATGATATGCATACAAACGTCACAACCGCCGCTATGGCTATGCTCGTCGGTTACTTATATGATGTTTGTCCATCTACAGACATTCTGGTTTTTGTCGACCACTTGACATCGGTGCACGATCGCCCGTTGTATGACAGGTTTATATATGAGAATTATCATATTACGTTTGTTTATCAGGAAAGTGGATACAAAAACGTCGTGTGCTACGGGCAGAAATGTGCTAATATAATATGATTGCCTTATAAAACATTTAATAAACTACAAATATGCCTTTTATCTATTGGGAATTATATTGATGAAACTAGATCTTCTTTGAATTTTGTAAGAGCTTAATTTGCGCCTTCGTTTGTTGATTTTCTATACAACTAATTTTTTAGCAAACTCGGAACAGATTGTACGGTTACTCTTGTGTAGTTTGTTGTAAATAGAGTAACTCCTACGTGCAAAATATATTAAACCATGAATAGATTATGTCTTACATTATGACTTAATTTCGATTTCTCTTGTCAGTTTATTGTTGGTCATTGTGGTGTTATTTATTTTGTGTGTGTTCCTATTTGGGTTGTTTGGTTGGGGGGTGCATTTACTGTTCGATTTTTTATATATTTATTCAGTTTCAATGTTTTATTTTTTATTGGTTTCCATCCCATCGAAAGTAGTCAAGTCATATTGTGACTAATAATTTACACTACCTTGGCACATTGGTCGACGATTGAACCTGCCACTGCTCATTTTTGACTTTGACGATCTGACAACTCGGCCACCAACGACGAGGATGAGTGTAAGTTTCATTGTAAGACCGTCTTTGTTTTTCTATCAACAATATTATACGTACAATCTTACATGTGACATGTGAATGTTAGACCAAATATTTATACAGTGAGTATTGACTTAGCGGCTGTATATATTTTTTAGGATATAGTTTGTTTATTACTCTCACTTCTTCACACGTTATTCTGTCATAATCAATCTTATCTCAGCCGTTTGTTTGTTGGAATTTGTTGAGTTCCTGAATAGATAATACATCTGTCTGTTAAACGTGAAAGTTTTAATCCTCTATCATGTTCGTTACCTACTCTGAAGTCAACTTCATATCAGACACACCATGTTACTTTTGACACTTTCCGTCACATTTACAGAGTTCGCAAGTTCATGTTCAAGTCGAAAGGCGACTACAACATTTATTGACTCTTCTCAATTAAGATAGTGTAGATAGGGCTTGCATTGTTGAAGTAAACCACATGTTTTGCTTTGTTCTTGTTACACATATACGGAGTCTATTAATTAGCAATTATCTTTTGATCAGTGGCCGGAGCATTGTTCTTAATTATTTTGTTTTGTCAGTCGTCGAGTTGAATGTTGTATTCAATGGATCATCCATGGTGCGTTCACTGTTTTATCAGGCAATTATATCTTATATTGTTATAATTGATGACTGTATGCATGTTTATTGACATGTTGGCAAGATAGGAGTCAATAACTTATCCCCATTGATCCTCCTATTTCATGTAAATTGGACTGACAGTTAACGGACCATAGTCTTCAGATTCCCATTTAATGTTGTTCTTGGAACAAGCTGTTCTTACCATTATTTTCACTTCGTTACGACCAACTGATTGATGATACTATATATTACAAGGCCGTAAAGAATTTGTCCTATGTTTATACCCATAGGAAAAGCAACATATTGACCACCGTTACGTTTCTCCCTAAACGATCGAAAATAGCTGAATACAAAACACAAAAGATTCTTAAGTTCTTGAATGGCTTAATAATATATCAACTAGATTGAGATTTAGATAGACTGATAGAATCTATTAACATGAATAGCACATGTCAAAGTCACCATATGTTAAATGAACAAGTTGAGAAATAAATTAATCATTCACGCTGTCTGATAGCATTGTCACCATACTTGTAAAAAACGTCCAGTCTTCCCTATTTGTTGTAATTAAAGACTTGTGATGAAATTATAATGCATAAGTAGAATTCGTTATCGAAGATGGAATTTCGCAGATTTAATCAAAACAATTACCTAAGCCGAAATTGGCTATAGCGATGCAACAGTTAAACAAAACACCATACTAGTGTTTGTATATATAATGATAATTCCTTTGTCTATCTAAGGAATAAGTGTATGTCCTTGACTGTTGTTAGTTGTGTTTAAAACTCTCTAACTATTTATGTTTTGTTTGTCGGTAATAGACTGATAATATCTGAATAATGACAATTTAACAATTACGGAATGGCGTATTCGATGGCAATGTTTATCAAGAAACTACTCAGTGAAATAATTTTATATGATTTGGTGGTTGCAATTATAATTAGTGGTCAAACTGGAATACGCACGTATGTTGTTGCAATACATTAAATTCGGATGCTATGGTTTTACCAACAAACTGTTTTTGCTTCGACAAATTAGTTATTTTTGGTAGTACGAAAAATTCTTGTAAAGGATCCGTATGAGCATAACCCAGGCTTACAAATTCCTACATAAATTGTCACTTGCCTGTACTTGTAATAAAAACTCCCACGATGTTCATGTTTATCGTCATTTATAAGTGTACTTCTTTCATAAATAAATGATTTATCACCGCAATATTTCAAAACACTTAACGTCGTAATTACCAGTCTTCCTTTTCCAATCGATTACTTTATTGTCTCTATATTGGTTAGATGACCATCGTAATGATACATGGCCGGATGTTAGACAAATTACGTAGATCCATAAATATAAAATCCTTGAAGGGCTTCCTATCGGAGAAGATTGTTGGTTACATGACGTGCAATTATCACGCATGTTAAGCAGATGTTCTCAATCGACGGCTCGTTATGATGACTATCTCATTCGCTTTTCGCAATTACAAAGACTCTATCTATATTCGAATTGTTGAAAGTTTGATTAACTTTTGACCCTCTGTCATTGATTAAATAACCTATCAGTTCGATCGTGTGGGCTGGAACAATACAGTAGTGTACTGATGACGTACGTTTGATCGATTTGAAGATCCAATTTTACGGTAACTTTTTGCAACGTAACGGTCAATATTATGATCACCACGTTTGATGAAACACCTTTCATCATGTATCATATTGCCTTTGTATCTACTCAACTTGAAATAAGCCAATAAGCAATTATGGGTATATGTTACTAGAAGTACGGATTTTACTCTATGACAACTTAGAGAAAAACGAATATACATAAAATTAAGTGTATGCAAACTGACAGGTGTTGTTTTTTTCAAAAGTTTGTTTAATATCTGGATAAATTATTAATAATGCATAAATAGAAATGTTTCCATATAATATATTATGTTTTTTAAACGATGAGAACAAATAGGATTCGGTGTCCCAGGATTTCGATAAAGTCTAATAAGTCTGGTCATTACTCAGATCATTGCAATTATTATAATTGATTAGTGCAAATGTTTAATATCATTCAAACTACATTGTCGACATCGTAGGTTAGGTCATTGGCCTATATATGTAGTAGGGATATCAACGAATGACTACGTTTTCACGCCAGATATGTTTTTGTATGTGCATGCCTGAACACGAATAGAGTTTCTGTCTGCACAATTGCAGCCCCTGAAATAACCTAAAACACATTTTTTTATTGTTCACAATAATGTCATAATATTTAATGTGTCACAAATACGCAAAATATAGAATAACGTATCGGACGCGGAATGCAGCACTCAACAAAAACGGCAGAATGCGAACGTCACAAAAAGAACACAAATAACTAGGAAAACTTATACAAGACAGATACAAACCAGAATTATTATCGTATTGGGCATTTCTCTCGTTGACACAATCTAACAGTGGGGGCTGACCACTTTGACTTTACGCTCTGTCAACTTATATTACTTCGTTCATCTGTTTCCGTGTTAAAATTTCCCGTATTTCGTGATGCAATTCTCTATACGATGCCTTGTGGTTCAATTTGATAAAATATTCTATTAATGTCACGGATTTATTTTAGTCCGAGCATCATTAAATGACAATTAAAACAAGCCTAATATATTTTTATCAACAGGTACATCTGCCTAGTCACGCATCTTTCTTGGTTTTCTCTATTGCCGTTTCTGTACATAGGGATTTTGAACTTTAGGACATAACCTCGTCTAGCTACCTGTTATGGATTGCAATCACAAAACTAGTTGTTTAGCGTTAATTTATTCGACAGATGCCCCGTTTCAGGTATTGCCAATTAGAGAAAATCCTGAGAATTATTTCCATACCACTAGAACTCCCTTTGACAATTGACTTTTTCGTTCATTTCTCATTTGTGTTTTATTATTGTTCAGTTGAAGTTGTCGGTGTATAGTTTAAAGCTAGTTTTCATATATTCGCCAACACTTTTTCAGACAAAAATGCGCATGTACTGTTGCATTTACTACGGTGACACTACGTGACTATGGTTTTGCTGCAAACCATAATGCCGCCCTCAATTATTCCGTCACTAAACACCTCCTCGTGTTATTTGTCAAATATTGCAGTGCATTTTATATCAATAGAAAGCAATAATTCAGTCTGATTTACAAATAAGCTTAAATCGTTATTTTGCACTATATATAATTTCTTCTTTTCAAATTATCTGACAAGTGTATCCCCATGAACCATGTAAGGAGATGGACAGGATGAATTGCTTCAGATTTATGATTCGCAATCAAATCATCACGAATGAGAACTACTTGTAATTCTAACTGCTTTTCCCAAAAGTATTCCACAAATTGTGTATTATGTTTCTAAGACTTGAGCTGTTCCATTTTATTCTCGCTATCCATTTAAACATAATTTACGTCTAGGAATATTTTAATGTTGGGGAAAATTATATTCCATTTTTGTCCTGCTAAATTTTCACTACAACTGTGTCATTGCTTGATGTTTAACGTCAACATTTTAAATTTCATTATAATATTAAGATGATTTTGCAAAAATACCGATTTCAGTATGTTCTGTTTACGCCATTTGTTTTGGTGTAGCACATGTCTATTTAATTTTATGTGCTTTGAGTAAGCGATCGTCATCAAGTTAATGAAGTAAAATGAATATCTTCCATTAACAGTTACAAATCGTTTGTTTGACTGTTTGATATGATATGTTAGGCTTGCCACCGACCTTGAAAAGTCAGTATAATTTTATTTTGTTTCAAGGTCATTGAATTTTCGGGAAATTCTTGATAATAGGCAGTGAAAAGTATTATTTTTGAAAAGTCAGTGAACAGTCAGGGAAAAATGAAATTCTGGGTCGATGTTTGATATATGTTGTGGCTTTGACAGTCAAAATGTTTTCTACGCTCGCACAAAAATAAACATATTTTCTTCTTTTTTTTCGGAAAAATTGTCATAATTGTTCGCTTTAATGGTCCATTTTTTCCGAAATACGATTGAATACGAACTACGATATATGATTGAATCCTAATTATGTATGCACAGCCAAACATAGTGTTCAACTTTCATGAAAGATGCAAAACATTGTTATACGAAAGTTCATCATTACGCAGCAGTATAATTTCAATTCACGGACGCTACAAGATATATTTATTGAAAAGACTGGGCGATTCATAATAACATGTTTATGGTCGTTTCAGTACTTAAATTATGATAACTGAAAATTGCAACATTTCAAATATTTATTGTAAAACTAAATCATACAAATCATACAAATATCACAATATTTCAAATCCACTGAACAGAGGTGTAACAAACATCAAAATAAAAATACGTAGCGTAAAGCGATTTAGTGAATTTGGTGTTTCATCACAGTAAATGCAATGCTCGTGGAACAGATAAATATGTTTGTTTTCGACAGTACAATGTCATTTCATAAATATTTCAATTTTATAGCAGCAAAGAATAATCTTTTCCTAATAAACAACTTTGCGACGATTTATATCCGGAACGTCAATGAATTTGAAAGATATTATTCATACATTCGTCGCTCGATAATAATTACCATCGGTAGCTATACGTCATGACAATTTTGTTAATAATACAAAAATAATGAATACTTGTCATTATGAACTAAACTTTATGTTAGATTAACTAATAGCACAGACTAGAATCATTTTACACGTATTATTATTTCTTATTAATTGGTTTGTGAGATTTATTGTAGAACGACTAGATAAATCTTAGTATATTTAATAAATGTGACATTTCACAACTATGACGATTGGTGCATTTTACATGTTTAGTTTCGTGGCCAATCAACGCACATTAACTCCGTGAACAAAAATGAGCAAAGCTGAACTGTAATTGTAAGCCCACCTTCTCTTAGGATATTAACAATAATGCTGCAAATAGCAATTTGTCTTAATCCGCGTCAGCAGTTTCTTGAAAATTACACTTCAATTAATCCATCCTGGTAATCTTGTCACCACAGTAAAATATCATAATCTGGCAGTTAGCTCGTTAAGTATTCTGCTCATGATCATGGCATAGAGAAAATTGTAGTGAAATACGAATAAAATCGGGACTTCCAAAAATGATTGGACTTAACGGAAACTTCGACTCAAGCATTTGTGACTGAATGAGTACACCGCATGCAGTGGGAAATCAAGGACAACTAGTACCATGCGAACATGGGATGATAAAAAGTCATTTCCAGAAATGCAAACACCTGCTGATTAAGTCGACTATTACCGTATATTCGTAAGCTACAACTACATGACTATGAGCATCCAAGTTTCAATATGAATAAGTTTTGTTATACTTTAAGCCAGCCATGGTGGTGTGGCATAAATCTGTTTCATGACATGTGTTCTCATAACACAGTTTATTGGATACTTTCTATTACTGTTTGAGCACTTGTAATGACTAGTTTCTTTCAATTAATGAAGCAATTAAAATCTCATTTCCAAACATCGTTAAACTATTGATGACACAGAAACGACAAAATTACGTACAGACCAGGTAATATACAGGGATACTATTCACTATTTATCAATAAGATTAAGATCCTATTTTACAAACCAGAAAACATCAAACAAAGTGGACTACAAAGGCTCATCATAATTGGAATACCAGTTACATATAAGTTCATTTTTGTTCATTTGCAAGGATTGGTGAGAATACTACTACGCCTAAACCAGAGCAATTGCAAGTTCAACAACAAATGTTCAGTAAATGAAGCTCATTGCACATAGTCAGTGTGTTTATTCAGAAAGTTAGTGTATGAAAACATCCTGATACATGGACCTATACCAGTTAGAAAATAATCATTATATAATTAAATGTATCGTTGGAAAATCGTCCAAATTGTGATCTGATATACTGCCTAAGCAAAACTTCCAGACTATCTTAATTCTGATGTGGGTACATGTAGTAAGTAAAATTCAAGACTGATTTGTTATATAATTGACTTATCATTTTGCCAATAATGAACACGGAATCTCTCCCTCTGATAACAATTATCAAATCATTTAGATGGCTTCCTATCAGTTACTTGCGTTTATACTTACATTAAATATTGGGAGAATTTCCCTGAAAACCAGGATGATAAAATCTGTCTTATGAAGACGTATAGATAAACCAAGCACGTCGTTGATCTAATGAAATAATTCCGGTGACGAATGTTATTGGTGATTCTTGATATATAGTTAGGTCAAGTAGATACTTTCCTATACATTTTTTTCAGAATTTGCCAAAATGACGTGTTAATTATAACAGCTTAATTTTATTCATATCACTGTAAATTAAATCACCTAATCGATATTCATTCCATGACCTTTAAATGGGAAGGCGAATATTTCAAACTGGCAATCTTATATTATTCGATTCAATTTGGTCGATTCACCTTGAAACACAAAACTGAGTTCCACAAATAACACGAGACTAATTGTGGTCCATATAGATAATCGGTCCATAAGTACACCATGTTTGTTCTAAAACGCATACTTTGGTTCTCTAAAAACAATTTGAGCGACTTTATTTATGAGAACTTATACTGTCTAATGGAACATTTATGAACGGCTTTAGAAATAATGGGTGAGAGAAAAATAAGTGTATGATACTGTCATGAATATATTCTATTCTTGTCTAATGTTTCTAATCCTAGATCTATATATATTTCTTTTCCACCGATATGTATTTTGTGCTCCGTAACACAAAACGTACAATCCCCTTCAATGTCAACTATGTTTAAGTTACGTCATGGTGTTGTTCCCCTCCTACTAGTATGTCATCTCTGGTCATGTTAATACATGATGTTGTTCCCCTGCTACTAGTATGTCAACTATATTTATGTTAATACATAATGTTGTTCCCCTTCTACTAGTATGTCAACTATATTTATGTTACTTCATGGTGTTGTTCCCCTCCTACTAGTATGTCATCTCTGTTTATGTTAATACTTGATGCTATTCTCACTATTGTGTCTAGAATTAAACTTGAGATGTAGAATATAATGTCTATATTAATTCTGGTTGGGTGTCATCAGACTTACCACCATATGGTTGATGTCAGACGCGACAATATCGTTACGAGACGCTTTGTAAGCGCCTGTTGTTTCATGGGCTCGTTTACTCATTACTCAGAAACAACACAACTACCGTGAGCAATACCCACACATAAGCAACCAAATAAACAATCGAAGACGTCTGTTGTTTCATGAGCTCGTTTACTCATTGGTAGTCTTCAGTGACTTTGAACTTTTTAATGTTGTGTCTTTGTGCATGATATCATGTAGCGCCGAAAACAGATTTTTAAACACTTACATTGTAAACAGGTTGTACCATGATCGGGCATAAATTATGTTTATGTAGATTTTAGCTACGATGGGAAGTTTATTTGAATGTTCAAACATATACAAACATCCGAATATATTCGTTGACATCCCTAAATTATGATGTAACCAAACGGCTTTATGATTAATATCACATTAGCGCCACTGAGGAACACTATCAAATACAAGGTATCCAAACACATGTGGTGTCTCTAAATAGAGTATATGTCCGTGTAGACAGACTATGAGTATTGAAATAGCACTCAATCTAACAGAGTTACATATGAAGGACAGCTCACATAAAACATGGCCATTGATATACGACATTAGTGAGTTCACGACCTGAATGTACAGTGGTGGGGGATCACATACTCTCTCGTGTTTCCATATGTACGAACAAAACGAATATCCTTAAAAGCATTTCCGTATGTCCCTGGCATATTGGTGGATAACAATAACACTCGATGGGACATTTGTACCCATTGCAATTGTATCACATATCTGAGTATTCAATGAAACAAAATGCCAATGAACTATACTTAGATAGTGATGACTCCGTGCTTATACCACATCATGACTTATGGACAATAAAAGGAAATAACAAAATGCTAAGTCAAAGCGTCACGAAATCACATTGCTTTGGTGATTACCTAGCTACACGAATTCTTGTCAAACTTCAGTATAAGAGGGATGCTCAAGATAGATTATAATGTTATTTGTAGGACACTGCTGTATTTACCTATCATGCTGTACACAATTAAGGCTACGTATGCCTTTACATGTTAGAGTTTGTGTAAGTTAAGAATGCTCATTTTCAACAGTAAATGTGTAATTGAACCTTATTTGATACATCACATCAACATGCATACTAATGTTAGCACTGTATGACAAAACGTACAAGTGACCTATCGATGGCTTAGAATGAGAAGGTCGTAACTACTACTTAAAACATTTTAAGACTCATACATTTTTGCAATATGCTTCATAAGGCGCTTATTATGAGCCTATTTTCATGAAATTCGGAAATTGTCATGTTGACCAAAATCAAGTTTTAAAAACTTGTTTTTTCATAGGTAAAGTGTAAATTACAGACAGTTTTCTCTTGTTTTCTCAATATATCGATTTTGTAGTTACGACCTTCTCATTCTAAGCCATCGATATATACAAAAAGTTGTGTTTGCTGAACATTTATTGATGAACCTTCAATATATCTGGTTTACTAGTATATTAACACTCTTAACTGATAGTTTGTATATCCAATACAACAATACCATTTTCCTTCATTTCTATTGGCTGATATTTGCTAGAACCATTAAACATAAACTTAGGAACAACTCTTGTCAGTGAAAACAATAAAATAAATATCTTATAACATAAGCAATATATCAATATGTTCAGTGAAAATAATAAAAGAAACATCTAATGGCTTAAGCTTAACTTCAATATATAGATATGTTCAATATGATGCCATAGGGCGTCCAGCGAACACATTTACATATATGTACACGATAGTTCTTAATAATAGTTTCCTGGTGTGACTAGATAAATATATTGATCGAATCATCCCACGCCATGGGAGTACGTCCGTAATGTAATTTGAAACACCATAAACTTATATTTGCATGTAGATTATCGTATTTTGGCAGAAAAAAACCCAAAATGTATTCATGTATTTAAAACACACAATTGTAAGGAACATTATACATGTATATATACAGATCGGGGATTAGAATTGAATTCGCTGACGTATTGGAATTTGTTATCTGTTTTGTTACCAAGGCCAATGTCAGAATGTTGACCGTGCCAAATTTTTCTGTTGTAATAGATACAACCTCTACCGTACATATAATAAATATACTAGTAACAGCTAAGTGCGGTAATCTTTCACATCAGAGAACTATATATAAGATTGTTTGAAAAGTGATCAAAGGTAGAAATAGCCATAATTGTTTACTAGCCGTTATAACATGCTTCAATAGATTAACAGAATTGTCGATATTGTAGAAATGCTGACGAGATGAAAATTGCAAAGTACACTTCAAATGCGCAGCCACGCTAATAACTAGAATATGCAAATATATACGAACAAATTATTTTGTATCTAAGTAATAAATATCTTGATCACGCAAACATACGCTCAAAGTACTTTATAACCACCATTAAAACATATTTAAAACGACTTAAGATGGAAAAAAACACGCCAGTTAAAACAATATTGGTAGAACAAGCACTGTTGTTTTCTTCTACAATTGATTGGAAACGCAATCCAAAATACAATATCCTTATTCGGGGATGTTTGAAATAATTAACGTCCTAAGACTGTCATTAAATATCCAAAGCCTAGTGAAGAAGAATATTTGTGTATCCTAAGCATCAATGAAAATATATATGCGGTGTTTCACTTGGGTCACTCGCTTGCCGGGCTAGCAATATCAATAGTTCGTACGTCATTCTAGCGCATTTCTCCTTTATCTTATTTGTTATTATATTTTGAGTATAATCATAAAAGCTCATTTCTGAAGGTACAATGTTCGATAAACTTACTTGTATTTTTCATAGAATCAAACCCTCTCTTGAAAGCATGATTGTGTAGCTATTCAATTTCATTTCTCGTGTTCATTTTTTGTATTTGTAATTTTGGTTTGTACAAGCAGTCTATGGTTTTCATTTCCATGTTTGTAATATTAGCGCATTGTAAGTTCTGCTGTTTCTTTTGATAACCTTTACCCCTGTCCGATTTGTTTATATCTTTTTTCTGATATATAATCATTATTATGTTACACTGTCAAGACGATAACTATATAGCAGTTAGTCAGGATTTATGATGTCTAGAGCCGTTTGTTAATGTAAAAAGTAGTGTTATAACATTGATAGCGCCTTTTTAGGAAATAGGACATAAATTCGTATAAAAAGCAAAGCACACTTCGGTTAAGCCTCACGACTAGGTCTTTTAGTGATTGCGCTGCCAATGTCAATATCTGTACTTCGATGCATATAGTAAAGTTTTCAATTGTGTCTACTAAACCCCGACATACCAGGACCAGATTCCTTTCTCAATTTATATTATTGGTGACTGTCGCTTTTGCCACGTCCACCATATGTTGACAAATTGGCAGTTACTGAATATTGTTTATATTATGATTTTCGTCTTATTGTTAAGAAACCACTCATATTTCTATCTTTGCAGTTGTATCTATAGAAAAAATATAACTGTATTATAAACGCAGCCTACTCAAATTGTTGAGGAGAAAGTGTCATTCACGTATTACAGACTTTTATATAATCAGCAGTTTATAAATCAAATGACAACACTAAGTTCATGTTCCCCTGAAAGTACGAATGCTTTTATAATAATTTAGGAAGATTTAACATGCCCTGCTGATCGACTTTCCTGTCTTTCTCTCTAATATCTCACCATATCATCCGTAAGAATGACTGTTAAGATGCTATTTGGATACAGTTATATTATATATTGTAGCAACTATGTTAATCAAATTATAAATCAAAGGTTAAAGTACCAGAGATATATGAAGCGATACCTGTTTACGATTGATAGGTTCAGTGACGTTAGATATACCAGTATCATATACAACATAGATCAACCAGTGCTAATTAATTTTGTATAGAATATATCCGGTCTGGACTAATGCATTTCTCTGAACTATTTCCTTGTAAAACCTCGTCTAATATTGCTTCATAGTCTTAAACTAGAGCAAGTTTGGTGAACTAGGGATTACTATTGCAGATAGTACAAAACATTTATATCCATAAAATCACCCATTTCATTACAATAAGTGATTAAACAAATGTACCAGCGATAGCTGTTACGTTCATAAATTGATAAATGAAACGACGGAACCACTGGATAACCTAAAATATATTTCACGAACAAATGATCGATACTGTTTCATACAATTATATTAATTTACAGGGTGTTCGTGGTTATAATATGCGTACAAACGTCACCACCGCTGCTATGGCTCGTCGGTTACTAATATGATGTTTGTCCCTCTACAGACATTCTTGTTTTTGTCGACCAATTAACATCGGCGCACTGCGATCGTGGCCTTTGACATTAATCGTATTATGACAGGTTTACATATGAGAATTATAATGTTACGTTTGTTTATCAGGGGACTGGGTACAAAAACGTCGCGTGCTAATATAGTGTAATTGCCTTATTAAATATTTAATGAAATACATATATGCCTTTTATCTATTGGGAATTATATTGATGAAACTAAGTCTTCTATGAATTCTGTAAGAGCTTGATTTGCACCTTCGTTTGTTGAATTTGTATACAAATGATGTTTTGGCAAACTCGAATAGTAGGGCTCCTCTTGTGTAGTTTGTTGTAAATAGAGCAACTCCTACGTGCAAAATATATTATACCATGAATAGATTATGCCTGACATTATGACTTAATTTCGATTTCTCTTGTCAGTTTATTGTTGGTCATTGTGGTGTTATTTATTTGGGTATGTTTCTATTTGTGCTGTTTGTTTGGGGGATGCCTTTACTGTCCGATTGTTCATTATATTTATTCAGTTTCAAATTTTAATTTTATTATTTGGTTTCAATCCCATCGAAAGTAGTCAAGTCATATTGTGACTAATAATTTACACTACCTTGCCACATTGGTCGACGATTGAACCTGTCACTGCACATTTTTTTGACTTTGACGATCTGACAACTCGGCCACCAACGACGAGGATGAGTGTAAGTTTCATTGCAAGACCGTCTTTGTTTTTCTATCAACAATATTATACGTACATGTGACATGTGAATGTTAGACCAAATATTTATACAGTGAGTATTGAACTAGCGGCTGTATATATTTGTTAGGATCTAGTTTGCTTACTATTCTCACTACTTCACACGTTATTCTGTCATAATCAATCTTATCTCAGCCGTTTGTTTGTTGGAATTTGTTGAGTTCCTGAATAGATAATGCATCTGTCAGTTAGACGAGAACGTTTTAATCCTCTATCATGTTCGTTACCTACACTGAAGTCAAATTCATATCAGACACCATGTTACTTTTGACACTTTCCGTCACATTTTCAGAGTTCGCAAGTTCATGTTCAAGTCGAAAGGCGACTGAAACATTTATTGACTCTTCTCAATTAAAATAGTATAGATAGGGCTTGTATTGTTGAAGTAAACCACATGTTTTGCTTTGTTCTTGTTACACAAATACGGAGTCTGCTAATTAGCAATTATCGTTTGATCAGTGGTCGGAGCATTGTTTTTAATTATTTTGTTTGTCAGTCGTCGAGTTGAATGTTTTATTCAATGGATCATCCATGGTTCGTTCCATGGTTATCTGGCAATTATATCTTATATTGTTATAATTGATGACTGTATGCATGTTTATTGACATGTTGGCAAGATAGGAGTCAATAAATTATCCCCATTGATCCTCCTATTTCATGTAAATTGGACTGGCAGTTAACGGACCATAGTCTTCGGATTCCTATTTAATGTTGTTCTTGGAACAAGCTGTTCTTACCATTATTTTCGCTTCGTTACGACTAACTGATTGATGATACTATATATCACAAGGCTGTAAAGTATTTGCCCCATGCTTATTTCTATCGAATAAGCAACATATTGACCACCAATATGTATGTCACGGTCTGAACATATTCAATAAAGGGAAGAAATTAGTGTAAGCAGCCGGCTAGCTCAGTTGGTAGAGCATTCGCCCTGCAAGCGAAGGGTCCATGGGTTCGAGCCCGGGTCTGATTGCAAATTGTTCTTTCCCTGTTACATTTGGCGCCCAACGTAGGGCCATGACTGTATTTGCTCCGAGAACATATCACTATTCTCTAGACCTGTCAGAAATTCGAGGACGAATTTCATTCTGACGGGGGAGTATGTCACGGTCTGAACATATTCAATAAAGGGAAGAAACTTGTGTAAGCAGCCGGCTAGCTCAGTCGGTAGAGCATTCGCCCAATAAGCGAAGGGTCCCGGGTTCGAGCCCCGGTCTGGTTGCACATTTTTCTTTCCCGGTTACATTTAAAATATCTGAAAGGAAGGAAGGAAACACACACCATTCTTAAGTCTTTGAATGTCTTAATAATACATCAACTAGATTCAGATTCAGAAAGACAGATAGAATCTACAAACATGAATATAAAATGAAAAATGTCCCCATATGTTGAACGAACATTTCGAGATTTGATAGCATTGTCACCATACTCGTAAAATACTTCCTATCCTTCTTGTTTGTTGTAAATGAAGACTTGTGTTGCTATTATGTTGCAATTGTATTTTCCAGACAATACTGAACCCTACTTTGAAAACTTGCATAAGTAGTATTCGTACTCGAAGATAGAATTTCGGTGATTTAACCAAAGCAATTTCCTCAGCCGAAATTGGCTATAGCGATGCCAAAGTTAAACAAAGCACCATACTATTGTTTGTGTATATAACGATAATTTCTTTGTCTATGAAAGGAATAATTTGATATCCTTGACTGTTGTTAATTGTGTTTAAAACCATCTAACAATTTATGTTTTGTTTGTCGATAGTGGACTGATAATATCTTAAAAATCACACTTTAACAATTACAGAATGGTTTATACGATTGCAATGTTTATCCAGACCCTCCTCAGTGAAATAATGTTATATGAGTTGGTGTTTGCTATTATAATTAGTGGTCAACCGAAATACATATGCTCTTGCAATACAATATGTATTTTGTTTTAACAACAAAATTGTTTTGGTTCGACAAATTAGTTATTTTTTGTAGTACGAAATATTCTTGTAAAGGATCCGTATGAGCATCACTCAGGCTTATAAATTGTCACTTGCCTGTATTTGTAATAAAAAACGATTTGCAACTAAATCTCCCACGATGTTCATGTTTATCGTCATTTATAAGTGTGCTTCTTCCATAAATAAATTATTTATCACCGCAATATTTCAAAATTCTAAACGTCGTAATTACCCGTCTTCCTTTTCCAATCAATTACTTAATTGACTCTATATTGGTAAGAGGACTATCGTAATGATACATGACCGGATGTTAGACAAATTACAGAGATCTATAAATATAAAATCCATGAATGGCTTCCTATCGGAGAAGATTGTTGGTTACACGGCGTGCAATTATAACGAATGTTAAGCAGATGTTCTCAATCGACGGCTCGTTTTGATGACTATCTCATTCGCTTTTCCCAATTACTGAGACTTTATCTATATTCGAATTGTTGAAAGTTTTATGAACTTTTGAACCCCTGTCATTGATTAAAAAACCTATTTGTTCGATCGTGTGGGCTGGAACAATACAGTTTTTTCCTGATGACGTATGTATGATCAATTTGAAGATCCAGTTTTACGGCAACTTTTTTCAACGTAACGGTCAATATTATGATCACCACGTTTGATAAAACACCTTTCATCATGTATCATATTACCTCCGTAAATAATCAACTTGAAATAAATAAACAAACATCTCTGGATATATGAAACAACACGTGCTTATTATACTCTAAGTCAACAAACATGGGTATATGCATGGACTTAAATATTTACAAGCACGTACTTTACTTTACGACAGCATAGAAAAGACAAAACTACATGAAATTAAGTGAATGGAAATTGACAGGTGTAGTTTTTCAAGAGTTCGCTAAATACCTTTAAATGAATCAACACATAACTATTAAGTTTGACTAGGTTTGAAAACATTCAAAATATTGTGTAAATAGATAAGGTTTGGCGTCCGAGGAGTCAGATTAAGTCAAATAAATCTGGCCATTACTCAGTCATTTTAATGATTTTAATTAATGTGAGGAAATGTTTCGTATCATACACACTACATCGTCGACATCGTATGTAATTGGCTTATCTAGTAAGGGAAACAATGATTGACTACGCTCCCATGACTGCTATATTATATATTTAACTTAACAAACATTTTTATACTTTACACAATGAAATAACAAAATATTTTAATGCATTAAAGATGTGACATACATCAGTGGATCGGTGTAAGTTACAATATAATACAGTCTTTGTTGTTCTATCAATGATATTAGACGTACAATCTTACATGTGACAAGTGAATGTTAGACCAAATATTTATACAGTGAGTATTGAACTAGCGGCTGTATATATTTGTTAGGATCTAGTTTGCTTACTACTCCCAATACTTCACACGTTATTTTGTCATAATCAATCTTATCTCAGTCGTTTGTTTGTTGATATTTGTTGAGTTCCCGAATAGATAATACATCTGTCAGAGAGACAGGAAAGTTTCAATCCTCCATCATGTTCGTTACCTACACTGAAGTCAACTTCATATCTGACACCATGTTACTTTTGACACTTTCCATCACAATTTCAGAGTTCGCAAGTTCATGTTCAAGTCGAAAGGCGACTGAAACATTTATTGACTCTTCTCAATTAAGATAGTATATATAGGGCTTGTATTGTCGAAGTAAACCACATGTTTTCCTTTGTTCTTGTAACAGATATACGGGGTCTGCTAATTAGCAATTATCGTTTGATCAGTGGTGGACCATTGTTTTTAATTATTTTGTTTTGTCAGTTGTCGATTTGAATGTTTTATTCAATGGATCATCCATATTTCTTTCACTGCTTTATCTGGCAATTATATCTTATATTCTGATAATTGATGACTGTATGCATGTTTATTGACATGTTGGCAAGATAACTTATCCCCATTGATCCTCCTATTTCATGTAAATTGGACTGACAGTTAACGGACCATAGTCTTCATATTCCCATTTAATGTTGTTCTTGAAACAAGCTGTTCTTACCATTATTTCGCTTCGTTACGACTAACTGATTGATGATACTATAAATCACAAGGCTGTAAAGTATTTGTCCCATGCTTATATCAATCAAATAAGCAACAAATTGACCACCAATATGTTCTAAAATATCTGATAAGAAAACACACATCATTCTTAAGACTTTGAATGTCTTATTAATACATCAACTAGATTCAGATTCAGATAGACAGATAGAATCCACGAACATGAATATCAAATAAAAAGGTCCCCATATGTTGAACGAACATTTCGAGATTTGATAGCATTGTCACCATACTTGTAAAATACTTCCTATCCTTCTTGTTTGTTGTAAATGAAGACTTGTGTTGCTATTATGTTGCAATTGTATTTTCCAGACAATACTAAACCCTATTCTGAAAACTTGCATAAGTTAGTATTCGTACTCGAAGATGGATTTTCGGTGATTTTACCAGAGCAATTACCTCTGCCGAAATTGGTTATAGCGATGCAAATGTTAAACAAAACACGAGAATATTGTTTGTATATGAAACGATAATTCCTTTGTCTATCCCAAGAATAATTTGATGTCCTCGACTGTTGTCAATCTGTATAAAACCATCTAACAATTTATGTTTGTCGATAATGGACTGATAATATCTGGATAATCACACTTTAACAATAACGGAATGTTTATACAGACGCTCCTCGGCGAAATAATTTTATTTATTTATATAAGTTGGAGTTTGAAATTATAGTTAGTGGTCAAACCTAAATACATATGTTGTTGCAATAGATCAAATTCACTTAATATGTTTTTCGTTTTACCAACAAAATTGTTTTGGTTCGACAAATAAGTTATTTTGGTAGTACGAAAAATTCTTGTAAAGGATCCGTATGAGCATCGCGCACGTTAACAAATTCCTACGTAAATTGTCACTTGCCTGTATTTGTAATAAAAAACTATTTGTAACAAAAACTCCCACCATGTTCATGTTTATCGTCGTTTATAAGTGTACTTCTTTCATAAACAAATGATTTATCACCGCGATATTTCAAAATTCATAACGTCGTAATTACCCGTCTTTCTTTTCCAAACACTTACTTAATTGCCTCTATATTGGTAGAGGGCCATCGTAATGATACATGACCGGATGTTAGACAAATTACGGAGATCCATAAATATAAAATCCTTGAATGGCTTCCTATCGGAGAAGATTGTTGGTTACATGGCGTGGAATTATCACGCATGTTAAGCAGATGTTCTCAATCGACGGCTCGTTTTGATGACTATCTCATTCGCTTTTCGCAATTACTGAGACTCTATCTATATTCGAATTGTTGAACGTTTGATGAACTTTTGAACCCCTGTCATTGATTAAAGAACCTATCTGTTCGATCGTGTGGGCTGGAACAATACAGTATTTTCCTGATGACGTACGTATGATCGATTTGAAGATCTAATGTTACGGTAACTTGTTTCAACGTAACGGTCAATATTATGAATACCTTGTTTGATAAAACACCTTTCATCATGTATCATATTACCTCCGTAAATAATCAACTTGAAATAAGCCCACAAACATCTCTGGATATATGTTACAACACATGCTTATTATACTCTAAGTCAACAAACATGGGTATATGCATGGACTTAAATATTTACAAGCACGTACTTTACTTTACGACAGCATAGAAAAGACAAACCTACATTAAATTAAGTGTATGCAAATTGACAGGTTTAGTTTTCAAGAGATAATAACTGTATATGAATCAACACATAAATATTAAGTTTGACGTGATTTAAAAACATTCAAAATATTGTGTAAAACAGATAGGTTGTGGCGTCCAAGGATTCCCATTAAGTCTAAAAAATATGGCCATTACTCATATCATTTTAATTATTATAATTAATGTGAGGAAATGTTTCATATCATACACACTACATCGTCGAAATCGTAAGTCATTGGCATCTCTAGTAGGGGAAACAACGTTCGACTATGCTCTCATGACTGATATGATCATGATATGACAATGTTTATACTTTCCGAAATGAAATAACATTACAGATATGACATATACCCCTAGGAGACTGGGTTGTTGTTTAATGGCCATCGTAATGAACATTTTGTCTAGAAAGGAATAACCATGCATTAACGACGGTTGTATTAAAGCATATAACGGAAGGCAGCACTGAAACGACATAACACGAACGTTACAAAAAGTACACTTAACTTAACACTTATACCAGACAGATATTTAGCTGAATGTAAATTAGAATAGTGATGACCCTGAGATTTTCGATTTGTTTACGTAATGGGACATGTAGCAGAGGGTAATGGCCACTTTGACTTAACCCAGTACAATGCAGATACGTTTGAAAACACTTACGACAAAAATCACATTTGAAACATGCTTCGTAATTTAGATTTAATTACGTAATTCACTGCGAACAGATACATCTCCGTTTGCGATATTGTCGTGTCGTATTAATTTTGTCTTAAATGTTTAATGAAATCAGATGAAATTGCATTTATGTTAATTGGAAATGTAATGACCCATTTAGCTTTCTTATTGCTTAGAGGCTTACCACACTCATTAAAAGTTAAAAAACCTCCAATGATGTCAATGGCCGGTAGAGTATCGTACTTTTTAGGTTCTAGTTTGAAGTAATTAGTGTTCAGTATTATCACAAACACAACATGCCGTACAATTAAATTATACAGAAAATTAAAAAAGTCGTATCGGAAAGGAAAAACGTTGTTCTTCTTTCGTCTTTTTGAGATCGACATACTATACAGTTCGTGGGGGTTTTTTTTGTTGTAATGTTTATGTACAACGGTCGCCCGCCGCACCCGGACAGGCGTGTTATTGACTGTTGCATAACAATAACAATTGCAGATAATGCATTATTAATTATTAACGGGCAATGTCTTCCAATGCTTAACTATCTATACCTTTACATACTTGTTGTATTTCATAGAATAATGCATGTATATTTTATATGCTTTTTACACGCTTTTTTAGTTGACTGTTAAGACATTAGTTGTGGTTGCTGGATTCTCACTTGGATTGAATCAGGTTAGTCTGGATGTATGAGGTTTTCTACAATGGAATTAGCATATCAAACCAATAACCACCATGCTTGATTTATTCTAATTATGTATGTTATGATAAATGTACATTGAAGAAGTATCAATTTTGGTTCTAATATTACAAAACATATCCGCCTAATAGTTTGTGTCGTAGAAAGGAAGCTTTCTGTGTAGTTTAAGGTGCTATTTATGATTATATGTAGCAACTTTACCCCTGTCATTCCATTGAAAAATTAAGCGAACATTTAGCCACTAAATAAATCAAAATCTTTCCCGTAGTACAATCTATTTAGAACTATTTTATTGCTGATACTTAAGATACCCAATAGTCCCGGTAGTATCGTATTTCATGACATAGCGTGTTATAATGATTACAAAAATGAATTTCCGTCAAATTCGTTTTACTCAATTGTCTACTATGAACAGTACAAATGTACAAACCTATATGACATACACCTTATTTCATATTTTAACAATTAGAAAATACTGAGGATTTTATACATGATAAATGTCAATATCTTTTATTTTAATACCGCTGGAACTCCAATTGTCAATTAACATTTTCCTTCATTTCAGATTTGTGATTATTGTTGTTATTGTTCATTTAATGTTATCGGTGTAATAGTTCAAATCTAGTTTTGATACATGTGTATTCGCCACCTCTTGTGCTCCGACAGAAATTCATATTTCATGTCCATACATTACGGTGATAACATATGACAAAGAACAAAAATAAAATAAAATATAAAGAACAAGCACCACTCTTTGATGAATGATAAGAGTTGCATCCTCTGAGCTTTAAAAAAATTGACAACCTATTTGTATCCTGTATTTTTCATTCAGCAACAAGCTATTATGTCACCCACAATTATCCCAAAACTAAACATCTTTTCACGACATTTGTCAAATGTTGCAGAGCATTTTAATACTAATCATCTATGACTTCTAAAAGTAATAATTCACTATGATTAACACAAAGCTTAAAACGTTATTTTGCTCTGTGTATAACTTCTTCCTTTTTAATGATCTGACAAATCTCTCACCAGGAACCATGAGAGGAGGTAGAATTGCTTTAGATTTATGATTCGCCCTCAAATCATCACGGATGAAAATTTATTTATAACGTTTTTCAATCAATATTCCTCAATTTGTGTTATATTGCTGAGGCATGATGCGTTCCATAATAATACACTCTGTCCACTTAAATATAATTTACACAGTGGTATATTTAAATGTTTGGGACAATTATTTTCTCAGTTTGGCCAGTTTTTATCGCGACAAATTGATTTTCACTACATTTGTGCTAATTGCCTAGTATTTTACGTCAACATGTCAAAACTCCCTGCAGTATTAAGATTATTTATACGATTTTGCAAAAAGTACATATTTCAGGAGATTCTGTTTACGCCGTTTGTTTTGGATGGATCACATGTCTATTTGATGGTATATGCGTTGTGGAAGCTAATGTCATCAAGTTAATGTGGTTAGATGAATACTTTCCATTAATAGTCACAACTCATTTGTTTCAATGCTTCTGATTTTATTGTATATTTGGGTGGCAGTTTCGACATTACCACGAATATAATAAAAGTAATAAATATGTTGCATTAATAGTACGACTGGGTCCTATGCAATCCAGCGTTAATAGAAAGGAGTTTGTACGTGCCCTTACACCAAACACTTCTCATTTGTTTTGCATTTGTCTGCAATACCGTTTGGTGAATTGAAATAATTCATTATTTTATTTCTGTTCGTTCTCCATTTGTATCTATAATTTATTTCTTGACTCACATGTGAGGAAAACATGATATATGTTCATTTCGTGTCAACGTTGTACTATTCACATTTTTTGAAGGATACAAATACTCCAAATATTGTTTCAACTTATTATCCTGATTGGCTGAACAAGGAGTGTGTATGTCATGGTGTATGATATTATACATCCCTTTGTATTCATCACCAGTTAAAGAACTTTCTAAAAATGTGTGATGTTTGTTATTAATACATGTTTTCAAACGATGCAATTTCCCTTCTGGCGATTGATATTATCTGTAATAAGTTGTCGACAAGGATTAAAATAGCTGTATCATCAATTATAGAATAAGATTTAAAAAAACACAATATAAAATTCCCTCAGATATTTCATACCTCGTTTTCTTTGCTGTTTTACTGGTTATGTAAATGACACTATGTCGTGACTATACCTATCCAGTGCTGATGGCGACAGTTTCAGATCTTATGCAAACGAAGTCTTCACTGATCTAGCGATAGAACCTCGTTAAAGAGGCTAGTTTGAACAAAATGTCATATTTTATTTAGATTTTGACCTTGCATATTTCCGCTGTGGCTAGACCTGAGTCGACATTTAAAAACGTATGAGGTGATTTCATGACAAAACATATCTATTGAAAACAAATGAACTCGAATAGATGCAATTGTAGTTGTTTTAACAAGAATAGTGACTGGAGACGAAGGTAATTAAAGCAAGTGTTTGAAAGACAATCGATTGTTGTTAAACACAAGTGTTATTTGTATCTTCAACAAGCAATCTTTATTATATGTGTCATACTTTACATGTGTTTGTAAGCAGTAAGCAAATATTACATGTATTAATTGAACGATTGTATCAATTGTTTGTGAGGATCTATTTGTGTTTAAATTCTGAATTTCACCATCTGGTATCGAGTAACACGGCACCTTTCACGGTACCTTACACTCAATATAAGTATCATTGCGTTATTTATGTTATAAAAATCACGAAAACAGGAGATACAGTAACAAATCTGACTGTAAAGCAACAGAATAAAACAATAAAACGCACGAAAATGAAAACTGTAACAGTACAACATCAAATCAAAATGGCAAGCATGAAAAATAAAATAAAATGAATTTGAACAGTTTAGTCTGATTGAAAGCTTGAATGAAATGAAATAGCTCGAACAGTAATAGAAATGATTCAACAAACTGTGTAATGGGGATAACACATGTCATGACAAAGAGTTATGTCGCAGAGCCATGGCAAGTTTAAGATAGAACAAAACTTATGCAGACTGAAGCTTGTCTGTTCACAGCCATGTGACTATTACGAATATACGGTCATTGTCGACCTATATCAGCAGGGTTTTGCAGTTCTTCTACAGACTAAATTTCTGCCATCTCATCCACACACAAATGCACTATTTGTACTTAATTTGCCAATGCATGCGGTGTTATCACTAGGTCGAAAATTCTAGAGTCGAAATTTCCGTTAAGTCCAATTATTATACGAAGTCCCGATTGTTATTCTAGTTTCACTATAATGTTCACCATGCCATGTTTATGAGCAGAATGCTTAACGAGCTAACTGCCAGATTATGATTTTTTACTGTGGTAACAAGATTACCTCGCAGGATTAATTAAAGTGTAATTTTCACGAAACAGCTGACGCGGATTAAGACAAATTGATCATTGAAGCATTTTGGTTAATATCCGGAGAGAAGGTTGGCTTACAATTACAGTTCAGTTTTGTTCATTTTTGTTCACAGAGTTAATGTGCTTTGATGGACCTTCAAACGATGCACCAAACTTTGAATATTTCACATTCTCAGAAAATGACGACGTCAGCTATCCTTCGTGTGCTAAGATAAAAATTCAACAGAAACTCATCTATAAAAAGTATGCAAACATCTCTTTTTCTGGGTTGTTGACGTCCGCTGATTCGTCGCCAAAATACATTAACATCTCTCTAAGATGATACAAAAATCGTTGTGCAACTTTGATAAAAACCAGCTTTGTGAATTTGTGTTTCTACAAAATTAATGTAAAATGTAGTGGTTTCTTTGCTGTTTACAACCACCAACGCTTTATACTGTATGTTTGAATATAATAGATGCTCAGTTTATTCTTAAAGTGACACATTGTTGTGTCGTATTTCTTTAATATACTATGATTTATCTAATCGTGCTACATTAAATATAGCAAACCAATTGATAAGAAAAAAAAACGTAAAACGATTCTAGCCGGTGCTATTAGTTATACGTTTTTTCAAGCGATAATCTAACATAAAGTTTAGTTTTTAATGAAAAGTTTTCAGCATTTCTGTATCACAGGCTGTTACTGAATCAAATGCAAGGTAGTTGTTAACGAAAATGTCATGTACCAATTGTAATTATTGACGAGCAACGAGTGTAGGAATTATTTCTTTCAAGATCATTGACACACCGGAAATAATTCATCGCAAGGATGTTTTAAGAGGAAAAGATCATTCCTTGCTGCTATAATACTGAAATAATCTTGGAAGGATATAATACTGTCGATTTGAATAATGAAAGTCCACACTCATTTTCGCAACTGTGGCGAAACAATTCAAATCCGTCAATATCCTGATCACGTCCTGTAGTTTTAATATGCGTTTTGATGCAGTCTACTGTATTTGTTCATTTTATTATACAGAAATGGCCATGAAAGAATGTTGTATTGTCGATTAAAGTCGTATTTATTGTTTCATTTACTGCGTTGAACCACCGCAATTTCGTAAAACCATTATGCTCCGTAGTTTTTATTTTGCTGTTTGTAACACAAAGGTTCATCATAATTGGAATACAAGAAACTGATTAGTTTTTAATTGCTACTAATTGTTCAGCCAAGATAATATGCTGGAAAATTAATAGTAAGAGTATTTTTATCCTTTGTAAGATGTTAATGGAACAGCGTTGACACAATATGAAGTTCTGGTAGTTTTTGACCCTCATTCGTGAAACAAGACGACAAAATTGCGTGTTCCATTGTGATGATAAGCTGAACAATTATGTCAATAAATTGTAATCGTTCAAACAATGTAACAGATACAGATTAAGAACGAACGTTTACTTGAAACGACATGAATGGTATTGATAAAACAATAAACCTTCCATTCTTCCAATGCTTTTGCAGATGGATGTAAAATAAGTCAAATATTTATTGTTACCAAAGTAACCGCTTTCCAGAAGAGGTCCGATGGGATAGGATCGAGTCTTACTGTAAATATAAAGTATTTGTAACAGTAATTATCCTAAAATTGATGTCCAACTGCCAACCACAATGACATCAGAAACAGTCAAACAAATGATTTGTAAGTATTAATGGAATGCATTCATCTAACCACATTAACTTGGTGATGTTAGCCTCCACAACGCACATACAATCAAACATTTGGTGCATCAAAACAAATGGCGTGAACAAAACTGCCTGAAATATGTACTTTTTGCAAAATTAAATACATTATCTTAATACTATAGGGAGATTTGACATGTTGACGTTAAATACCAGGCAATGACAAAGTTGTAGAGACAATCAATTTGTCATACAAAAAGATGGCCAAACTAAGAATATAATTTTCCCTAACACTAAAATATACCACGGCGTAAATTATGTTTAAGTGGATGGAATGAATCATTATGACACGCATCAAGCTTCAGAAACATATCAGAACGTGCGCAATATTAGTGGGTAAAATTAGAAATACAATTCTCACAGTGATGATTTGAGTGCGAATCATAATTCTAAAGCAATTCTACCTTCTCACATGGTTCATGTGGAGAGATTTATCAGATCATTTAAAAGGAAGAAGTTATACACAGTGCAAAATAACGTTTTAAGTTTTTTTTGGTTAATCACAGGGAATTATTTCTTTTAAACATCATAAATTATTAGTATTTAAAGTCTCTACAATATTTGACAGATGTCATAAGGAGGTGTTTAGTTTTGAAATACTGGTTTGCTGCTGCATAAAAAATTCATGATAAAAATATATTGTCAAAATTTGTAACGCTTATATGACGCAATAACAGAATTATTTAGTGCATACCAACCAACTTCAGGACAGTTCGACATGCAATCAATTACCACGTCTCTAGTTGTTCCAGTGGTGGCAACATCCCCAAAAATAATTACTAACTACTAACTATTATGCGTTAAGCAAGAGGAATACTAGAACCATATTTATTTCGTCAAATTTATATTGTCAGATTGCCAGTTGATGACTAATAGCTAATTATTTTAGAGTTCCATTTTGTGTTTGCTGTTATGGTATATACTTGGGAACAGTGACGTTCTATTAGCGTTCATGTCGGTGTCTTTCGAGCAAGGTTTTTTGATGGTGCGCCACATTCCCGTTCAGCATTGCAGTTATCTTTTGTACGCGATCTTAATGTGTGAATATTCAATGTAATTATAGCATGTTGGTATTGTTCATAATAGAAAACAGAGGAAAACGAATATGACGGAGATAGGATATTTTTGTATCTTATAAAACGTGGTGTGATAAAATAAGATCCTAGCGGGACCGTAGGGAACCTTAAGTATCAACAATGAAATCATTCATATTCAAGCACTACGAGATTGTTTTCGAACAATTGGTGGTTTAATATCTGCGTTATTTCACAAGGGAGAGTTCTTGTCATATTAGAAGATAAATATCAACGCTATAGCGCTTTAAAGTACATAGAAAGATTACTTTCCACGACACAACAAGTAGACATAATATCACAAGGTCAAGCAATCAAGCGGATATGCTTTGTATTATCAGAACCACAAATTGATACTTACACATTTATCATAACGAAACATAATTAGAATAAATCAAGCATGGTGGTTATTTGTTTGATATGTTAATTCCATTGTAGAAAACCCAATACTTCCAGACTAACCTGATTCAAGCCAAGCGAAAACCCAGTAACCAAAACTAATGTCTTAACAGTCAACTAAACAAGCGTACCAGTGATACACATCAAACATCGACATATATCACTAAGCTAAATGTAAGCATATAGGTCCTTACGCAGTGGAAGACATTTTCGGAGCGTAAGTAACCATATCGCTGGCTTAGACAAGAAGGTCATAACTACCAAATCGATATATTGAGAAAACAAGAGAAAACTGTCTGTAATTTAGTCTTTACCTATGGGAAAACAAGTTTTTAAAACTTCATTTTGGTCAACATGACAATTTCAGATTTTCATAAAAATATGCTTATAAGAAGCGCCTTGTGAAGCAGATTTCAAATATGTATCAATCTTACAAGGTCGTAAGAGGTAGTTACGACCTTCTAATTCTAAGCCATCGATGTATTAATTATATTACGGTTTCGAAGATATTGATACGTAAAGGCGAAAGAACTAAAACTTTTTCACTGTCCGATACGACTTTGTTACCTTTCCATTAACATGCTGCTTAATTTATTTGTACGAAATGGTGAATTTGTGATAAGAATGAAATTTTCTGTATCAAAACACTTGTATTTGGATCAACTTCAAACTAACACCAAACAAGTACGATACTCTACTTTGAGTATCCGACCATTCACACCATTGGAGATTATGTCAATTCAAATCATTGAGGCAAGCATTTAAGCAATAAGAAACCTAAATGAGTCATTACTTTTTCAAATAACCTAAATAAAATTTTATCTTATTTCATTACACATTTAAGACAAAATTAATACAATGCAACAATATCGCAAATGGAGATGCATCAGTTCGCAGTGAAATATTTAAAAGTCTATACCACGAAGCTGGTTTCAAAAAGGATTTTTGTCGTGAGTGTTTCCAAACATATCTGGAGTCTACAGTTCGTATGCTTGGTGTAACCAATTATTTCCAATAAATAGGTTTGAAAGGTCAGTTATCATCTTATGGTTGTGAGCATTGTATGCCATGTGTATATTTACAACAACAGCCATTCAAAAGAGTTAAACCATTAATTAACATGCATTATTAAAGAGTGAACGGCATATATTTTCTGTTGTGTTCACGGCATATTCAATTAAAACGAATATTTTCCAGATTTCAAAAATCATATCACAAAGTCACTACATGGAAGAACGAATGGCGGACAACAATCCTTACCACTAACTGAAAGGAACCAAAAGAGTCTCGGATAGAGAATTGCATTACGAAAGACGGGAAATATTAACACGGAAACAGATGAGAGCAGTAATAGAATTTGACAGAGCGTAAAGTCAAAGTGGCCAGTACCCACTGACTGCTACATCGTGTCAACGAATACGATGGCCAATACGTATACAAATCCAACATCTCAGCGATATTCCGAGACACTTATATTTATCTGGAATAAGTATTCCACGACGTTGATACCAGCTTATGCAATTGTAGACGAAAGAGTTTGAATCTTCAACGGGTATTTGACATATCTTTTAAACAATAAAATATTTTATTTCATTTTGAACATTACGAAACATGTATTTCAGGGTATTTCAGGTCAACCGTAGCGAGGGGCTGTGACTGTGTATAGGCCTGAACGGACAAGCATTCTACGATTAAAGACATAATATAACATGTCAGTCATGAAAGCGTTTTCATTCGTTGTTTCCCATACTAGATCAGCCAATGACCTACGATTTCTACGACGCCGTTTGTATGATATTAAACATTTGCAGTCATTAATTAAAATAATTAGAATGATCTGAGTAATGGGCAGATTTATAAGAATTCATGGGAATCTTGGGATGCCAAACCGTTTCTGTTTACACTGAATCCTAAATGTTTATAAAACATATGGTAAAATCAATAGCTATGTGTTTATTCATAAATAATTATTAAGCAAACTGCTGAAAAACAACACCTGTCAATTTCCATACATTTAAATTAATGTAGATTCGTTTACCCTAAGCTGTAGTAGAGTAAAGTACGTACAGCTTGTAACATAATTATACACAGAGATGTTTGTTGGCTCATTTCAAGTTGATTATTTACGAAAGAAATTTGATACATGATGAATTGTTTTATCAAACGTGGTGATCAAAATATTGACCGTTACGTTGAAACAAGTTACCGTTTTGGATCATCAACAAGCGTTCGCCATCAGTAAACTGCTGTATTGTTCCAGCCCACACGATCGAATGAATAGGTTCTTTAATCAATTACAGGGGCTCAACAGTTCATCAAACTTTCAACAATTCGAATATAGATAGAGTCTTAGTAATTGAGAAAAGCGAATGAGATAGTCATCAAAACGAGCCGTCGATTGAGAACATCTGCTTAACATGCGTGATAATTGCACGTCAAGTAACCAACAACCTTCTCCAATAGGAAGCCATTCAATGAGTTTTTTAATGGATCTACGTAATTTGTCTAACATCCGGTCATGTATCATTACCATGGTCCTCTAACCAATATAGAACCAATTAAGTTATTGATTGGAAAAAGAAGACGTATAAGAATTTTGAAATATTGCGGTAATATATCATTTATCTATAGATGAAGTACAATTATAAATAACGATGCGCATGTATATCGTGGGAGTTTTTATTACAAGTCGTATTTAATAACAAGTGCAGGCATGTAACAACTGTAATGATATCAGAATTTGTAAGGTTGATTTATGCCCATACTGAACATATAAAGTAACATTCCGAATTACCGAACTTAGTTAATGTGTAATAAAATAAAATACATTTCTGAATTTAATTTATTGCTACAACATTCGTATTTCTTTCTGACACATAATAACACCAAACACCAAATCATATAAATTTGTTTCACTGATCAGTGTCTGGATACATCGAAATCACTGCAATGGCTATGTTACGTCAAAACAAAAGTCCGTTATTGTTAAGGTTTGATCATTCAGATATTATCAGTCCATTATCGACAACATTCCACAACGCATTGAATTTTTAAATGGTTTGCTACTCAATTAACAACAGTCTAGGCCATCAAATTATTCCTGCTAGACAAAGGAATTATCATTACATATAAAAACATTATAATGGATATTCACTTTTGCATCGCTCTGAAAAAATTCAGCAGCGGTATAAGCTTTGATTCAATAATCTAAATTCCATCTTGAATACTATTATCTATGTTTTCAAACTAGGGTTTAGTATTGTCTGAAAAATACTATTGCAACATAATTGCAATACAAGACTTCACTTACAACAAACAAATAAGACTGTTATCAGACAGCGAAGATGATTAAATTCGTTCTCGAAATGTTCATTTAACACATGGATTTTTATCATTTTATGAATATCACATTCATGTTAATAAGACCTGATACATTATTGAGACATTTTAACACAAAACATGTTGGGTGTTTCGTATTCGGTAATTTCGATCGTTTTGAGAGAAATGTACCGGTGGTTGATATGTTGGTTTTGTATAAGCATAGGACACATACAGTACGACCTTGTGATCTATAGTATCATCAATCAGTCGGCCGTAACGAAGCGAAAATAATGGTAAGAACAGCTTGTTCCAAGAACAACATTAAATGGGAATCCAAGGACTATGGCCCGTTAACTGTCAGTCAAATTTACATTAAATGAGAGGACCAATGGGGATAAGTTATTGACTCCTATCTTGCCAACATGTCAATAAACATGCATACAGTCATCAATTATCACAATATAAGATATAATTGCCTGATAAATCAGTGAACGAACCGTGGATGATCCATTGAATAAAACATTCATCTCGACGACTGACAAAACAAAATAATTAAAAACAATGCTCCGGCCACTGATCAAACGATAATTGCTAATTAGCAGACCCCGTATATGTGTAACAAGAACAAAGCAAAACATGTGGTTTACTTCAACAATACAAGCCCTATCTATACTATCTTAATTGAGAAGAGTCAATAAATGTTTCAGTCGCCTTTCGACTTGAACATGAACTTGCGAACTCTGAAAATGTGACGGAAAGTGTCAAAAGTAACATGGTGTCAGATATGAAGTTGACTTCAGTGTAGGTTACAAACATGATAAAGGATTAAACCTTTCTCGTCACTCTGACAGATGTATTATCTATACAGGAACTCAACAAATGTCAACAAACAAACGGCTGAGATAAGATTGATTATGAAAGAATAACGTGTGAAGAAGTGAGAGTAGTACGCAAACTAGAACCTAATAAATATATACAACTGTTAGTTCCATACTCACTGTATAAATATTTGGTCTATCATTCACATGTCACATGTACGATTGTACGTCTTATATTGTTAATGAAACTATAAATACGGTCTTACATTGAAATACACACTCATCATCGTTGGTGGTGGTCGAGTTGTAAGATCGTCATTCTCAAGAATCCTAGGCCAACGCACCAAGGTAATTTAAGTTATTAGTCACAATATGACTTATGGGCCCTCATTACGCTAGGTAACGTTCAAGATCAGTTTGTGCGCAATGTTTATATTCATGTGTATGACCTTTATTGGCATGTTTGCAGCTTACAAAAGGATTAAACTTGTAATAGGTATCTCCTAGATATTTCTCATCTATAAAATTGCCATAATGTAATCAATGCCAAAGGCCACGATCGCAGTACGCCGATGTCAATCGGTTAAAAAACACCAGCATGTGTGTAGATGGAAAACATAAAAGAAACACGAGAAGTTAATAAATTAGATTAAACATAAAGATTAGAGAAATATTTATATGAGTTGATCAAACAATACCGACACTTTTGTTGCAAAATGTATTTTAGAATACCCAGACGTTACTGCGTTCTCTTTAACAATTTATCAACGGAACAGCTCGCATTGGTACATTTGTTTAATCACATATTGCAAATAAAATGTGCGATTTTATGGATATTAATGTTTTGCACTATGTGCAATATCAATCACTTATTCACCAAACTTGCTCTAGTTTAAGACTATGAAGTAATACTACTAGTAAATAAATATTCTCAGGGAGATATCTCAGAGAAATGCATCAATTCAGACCGGATTTGTTCCACAAAAAAATAATAAGCACTAGTTGATGTATGTTGTATAAGATACTGTTCTACCTAACGTCACTTAACCTATTAATCGTAAACAGGTACCGCTTCATATAACTTTGGTACTTTAACCTTTGATTTATAATTTGATAAACATAGTTGTTACAATAAATATTATAACTGTACCCAAATAAACTGTACCCAAATAACATCTAAACTGTCACTAATGACGGATGATATGGTGAGATTTTAGAGAGAAAGACAGAAAAGTCGACCGGCAGAGTATATTAAATCTTTCAATATTAATATAAAAGCATCCATACTGTCAGGGGAACATGAACACAGAGTTGTCATTTAATTTATAATATGAAGGATTTTAATACGAGACTGACATATCCTCCACGACGATTTGATTAGGCTGCATTAATCATGTAGTTATACAGTTCATATAAGCACACTTGGTTACCGCAAAGATAGACATATCGATGGCTTTGAACAAGAAGGTCGTAACTACCACTTACAACCTTATAAGACTCACACATATTTGAAGTCTGCTGCACAAGTCGCTTCTTATGAGCCTACTTTCATGAAAATCAGAAATAGTCATGTTGACCAAAATGGAGTTTTAAAAACGTGTTTTCCCATAGGTAAAGACTAAATTACATACAGTTTTCTCTTGTTTTCTCAATATATCGATTTGGTAGTTACGACCTTCTGGTTCTAAACCATCGATATTCATGAGTGGTTTCGGCACCAAATGACAAAAAAACAAGTGTAAAAAATCGTCAGTAACTGGACATCCGGAAGGCGTGACAGAAACGATAGTCATGAACAAAAATAACCTGATAAAACATGGTATAGGAATCGCATCTTGCTCTGTAGGGTTTTAGTCGACACGGTCGAGATCTATTCTTTATACATCGAAATACAGATATTTGCATCGACAGCACAACCATGTCCAATACCAAGTAGCTCGATGTGTGCTGTGGATTTATTCATACTTAAGTCGCATTTCCTAAAAAGGCTAAATTAATGTTGTAACACTATCATTTACATGAATAAACGGCTCCAGACAACATAAATCCGGACCGACTGCTGTATAGTTATCGTCTTGAAAGTGTAACATAATAATAATTATATATCTGAAAAAGATATTAACAAATCGGAAAGGGGGGGAGTTCTCAAAAGTAACAACTGAGTGCGAAATGAATGTTATAATATTTTTGCTGATAATCATCAAAACTCATATCATGTCAGTAACTTTAACAGGAAAAGTTATCTTAATACACAAAGTACAGCTAACGTCGCATTGGTCATTGTTCTTCTTATGTGGGATATTTTAAGTTTGACGTATCGTACGGGTTTGGTTTCGTGGCCAATCAACGCAAATTAACTCCGTAATAAAAAATGAGCTGCGTTGAACTGTAATTGAAAGCCAACCTTCTCGTCGGATATTAACTATAATGCTTCAATGAGCAATTTGTCTTAATCCGCGTCAACTATTCCGTGAAAATTACACTTCAATTAATCCATCGTGGTAATCTTGTCACCACAGTAAAACATCATAATCTGGCAGTTAGCTCGTTAAGCATTCTGCTCATAATCATGGCATGGAGAAAATTGTAGTGAAACACGATTAAAAATCGGAAGTTCCAAAGCAATTGGACATAACGGAAATTTCGACTCAAGCATTTTCGACCTTATTTGTGCACTGAATGCATTGGCAAATCAAGTACAAAAAGTGCATTCCTGGGTACATGAGAAAACAGAAAGTCAGGACAACAATATAGGAAATAACTGGCACCTCAGATTGAAAGTCCTTGAACCAATCTGGCCTCTAAATGCCTTTTAAATAGGTACTTTCTTCAAATTACATTAAAAACATCCTACTTTTTGTTTCATTATGGCACCATACTAGTGCGCACAGAGAGTGTTAAGTTGCAACCCACAAGTGGTCGCCGGTGTCAAAACGAAAGTAGACTGTTAAAATCGTAGTTTGATTAAAATAACTGTTTTGGGGTCAGATTGGCCCAACAGCTTTACGTCCGAGATACGCCAGATATTTCCTATACTGACGAAATATCACATTAAAGTGTCATATACATGACTCCGTGTTCATTCAAACAAGTTCATCGATCAACATTCCATCTTAGTTGGAACTTGTCGCATAAAACAAATGGAACAACATAAAGACATAGGTTAACGACTGGGTTATCCCATGGGCTATTGTTTTTAGGCAATATTCTGTGTATTGTTGGCAAAAAAAATGATTTCCTTCCCTCTCCTTTCTCAAATTTCATTGTTTTACACTGAGAAAGTCCCGTGCCAGCACTGAAACGTACTGATACAGTGTGTTTTGCAAAGAGAGGATGACGATACGGTTATACACCGTGAGTAAGCACAATGTACATCAAACAAGTAATTCATGTAAAGACAACATCAGGATCCCAAAGGCCCGGCATAACTGGGATACAAGTTTCTGATAAGTTTCTGTAATTGCTACTACAAAGAATGACATCGTTTTTTACAATTAATCATGTCAAATTATATTGATTGCATTTCACAGCTTTCAAATAAAAGAAGTTATTCAAATGCATTTTTTCATCATTTTATGCTTGTCCTTTTTGCCTTGTACTTAAACTACTACAGTTTTACTTTTTGTACGTTCTTGTTTTGTATTCTGTTGTTTTACAATCAGATTTGTTATTGCAATATTTACTTTCAAAACATGTAAATTACAACGAATACCGTAAACATCGCTTATTGAAGAAACGACAGCATTACAAATGAGACTGGTGTATAACAATCGAATGTCTTTAAAAGACATGCTATAATAAACCGTCGTCTCCATTGACTATTTTTTGTTAAAACAACTACAATTTCTTTTACTCGAGTTCTGGTGGTTTTCAATACATAGGTTTTATCATGAAATCACCTCATATGTTTTAAATGTCGAATCAAGTCTAGTCACAGCGGACATGTACAAGGTCAAAATCTAAATAAAATATGACATTTTGTTCAAACTATCGGTCTGTCGGTTCTATCGCTAGATCAGCAGATAATTCGTTTGCATAACATCTGCAACTGTCGCCATCAGCACTATATAGGTATCCTCACGCGACATTTACATAACTATAAAAACAGCAAAGAAATCGAGGCATGGCGTCTCAGAGGGTATTTTATATTGTTTTTCAATCTTGTTCGATACGAGAGGATGCAACTATTTTAATCACTCTCGACATCTCATTACTGATAGTATCAATCACCAGAAGGGAAATAGCATCTTTTGAAAATGAATTAATAACAACCGCCACACGATTATAAACACTCCATCAACAAGTGATATATGCAAAGGGATGTATAATTGAATACACAAATACAGTAAAACTCAGTGTTAAACAAATAAGAATAATGTGTTGGAAAAATACACTTTTGTATTTCTATCCTTCAAAATGAACGAATCGATGCGTAGCTGATGAGCTGAACAATTAAGTCAAAAAAGTTAAATCGTTCAAATTGTGTTACATTTACAGATAAATAACGAACGTTTCTAAACAATAAGAAAAGGTAATGAAAAACGATTTTGCAAATGAATGTAAAAACACGTGAAATATATTTTTGTAAAAATCATAGAATCTCCTTTCTTGATGATGGTAGGTACAATGTAGTATAGGATCGAGTCTTACTTTAGGTTCTAACAGATTGTAACAAATTATCCTCGGGTTTAAGTCAAAACTTCCACCCACAGTAACACATAACATATGAAACAGTCAAACAAATTATCTGTAAGTATCAATGGAAGATATTCGCTTAGCTACATCAATGTTGAAGAACGTTTCCACAAAGCACATACAATTAAAAAGACATGTGCTGCATCAAAACAAATTGCGCAAATTTGGCGTAAACAGAACTTCTGAAATATTGTACTTTTTGCAAAATGAAATAAATTATTTTATCATTATAGAGAATTTCGAAATGTTGGCGTTAAATATCAGGCAATGACACCGTTGTAGTGAAAATCAATTTGTCAGGGGAAAAAACTGGCCAAACATAGAAAATAATGTTCTCTAACACTGAAATATACCACGGCGTAAATTATATTTAAGAGGATGGAATGAATCATTATAACACGCATCAAGATTCAGAAACATAACAAAAAGTGTGGAACATTTATGAAAAAATTTAGAAATAAAAATCTCATACGTGATGATTTGAGTGTAAATCATTAAACTAAAGTAATTCTTCCTCCCAACTTCGTTCATGTGGAGAGATTTGTCAGATAGTTTGAAAGGAAGAAGTTATACACAGAGCAAAACGACGTTTTTAAGCTTTTTTGTTAATCAGAGTGAATTATTACTTAGAGAAATCATAGATTATTTGTAACCAATTGCTGTGTAATATTTGACAAATCACACGAGGGTGTCTTTATTTCGAATTAATTGAGGACGACATGATGCTCTTTATCTTTATTTTTGTAATTTGACGTGTGTTATCACCGTAGTGAATGCTACAGGAAAATGAGAATTTCCGTCGTATTTAGATTTTTACACTATACACCGAGACTGTCAAACAAACAATAATAACACATGCATGAGAAATGAATGAAAATGTTCAATGACAATGGGAATTATTGTGGTAAGCAGCGCACTCCATTATTCTCAGTCACTTCCTATGATAGTGTACAATTTATGTCTACTTTCTAAGTGAAAAAGGGGCATAATGTTGTCAAAATGCGTGTATGAGAAAAGGCTGGGGCCATGATGGTAAACAAGTGTGCCAAGCTTCACGCCAATATTTCATGGACTTAGGGAATATGTGAGGTGGCATGTAAACTGTAACATTACCATTACGCCGACACTCGGGTGACTGCAATTTCATATACAAAGAACCATCGAGAAAAAAGAAAGGTGTGTGAAAAGGCAGATGTACCAATTGATAAATATATAAGGCTTGTTTTAATTGTCATTTTATGATCCTCGGACTAGAAATATAACCATGGCATTAATAGAATAATTTATTTATTGTATACCAACCGACGATCCATAGACAATTCAACATGCATTCAATCATCACGTCTGTAGTGGTTTCGTTGGTAGTAACATCCCCCAAACAGATTATAAACTACTTACTGTTATGCTTTAAGCAAGTGGAATAATAGTACCATACTTATTTCGTCAAAATTACATTGTCACATAATAGTAAAATATTTTAAGTTGTTAACTTGAAGCTAATTCTTTTCTTGTTCCATTTTGTGTTAGTCATTTCGGTTTCGGATTGGGCCCTGTGACTATCAGTTTTGTATAACTGTCGATGCCTTTCGAGAACTGTTTGTTTCGAGTGTCCCTGTCCCTATCCGCAATGAAATTATCTGTTTTCATGGAATATAAACGTTTGGATATTTAGTGTAATGATAACGTGTTGGTATTGTTTTAAAAAACTAATGTAATTGACAACTAAAGAAAACGACTTGGCGGAGATAAGACATTTTTGTCATCGTTATAACACGTGGTGTGATAAAATAAGATCCTAGTGGGACCGCAGGGAATCTTAAGTATCAACAATGAAATCATTCAACATATATTGTACACATTTTTGTCCATTCAGAACGTCCGCGTGATACCACAAGGGAGAGTTCTTGTCATATTAGACGGTAAATATAAACACTATAGCGCTTTAAAGTACATAGAAAGATTACTTTCCACGACACAACAAGTAGACATAATATCACAAGGTCAACTAATCAGGTAGATATGTTTTGTCATATCAGAACCAGAATTGAAAAATGAATACATTTATCATCATGAAATATAATTGGAATAAATCAAGCACGGTGGTTATTGGTTTGATATGTTAATTGAATTGTAGAAATACCATACTTCCAGACGACAAACCTGTGTCAATCCAAGCGCAAACCCAGTAACCAAAACTAATGTCTTAACAATCAACTAAACAAGCGTTTCAAAAGAATATCAAATAAACGTACATGCATCATTCTCTGCATTACAACACATTTTCAACAATACGATTGTGTAAACGTTGTCATGAAACCTTATAACCAAAATAAAAAAACTCAAAACATGTTCAGTATGTCGATGTCAAAATAACGAAAGAACAGTAACGTTTTCCCTGCCAAATACGACTTTGTTAACTTTTCTTAATGTTTCTGTATTATGTGCTTGTACGAGTGTGTTGTTGATAAGAATGAAAACACTTGAATTCATCCATGTAATCTGATTAATTTCAAAATAAAACCGAACAATTATAATACTCTAGACTACTAGTATATATCATACGGTCATTGGCATCATTGGAGAATGTATAACATTTAATGAATGTGGTGAGCCTCTATGCAATACGGAAGCTCAATAAGTCATTACTTTTCCAATTAACCTGAATGCAATTTCATCTGATTTCATTGAACAAAATATATACGACACGACAATATCGCAAATGGAGATACATCTGTTCGCAGAGAATTACCTAATTAATTATACATTACAAATCTTGTTTCATATTTTTGTCGTGAGAGTTTCTTAATATATCTGCATTCCTCTGTACTTATGCTCGGTATAACCGATTTGTTCCTCAAAAAAGTTTGAAAAGTCAGTTTCTATCAATAGGTTATAAGAACATTATCTCAATGTTTGTTTATATTTACAACGAAAGAAATTCAATACAGTTTAAACATCAATAGACATGCATTTTCAAAGAATAAACAACACTGTATAGTGTTCAGGGAATTAAAATTTGAGAATTGAACAATAATATCTATAGTTTTAAACAGCTCACGGTCATATGCATATCGGCGCCTCTCAGAGCAAAATGAAATGTAAGGCTCGTCTCTTTACGGGCTTGGGAAATCGCACGTGCGTTGAACGTCATACTTTATACGTAATCCAAAATGATATAATGTAATGTTTCGAATGACAGATAACACTCCTTACAACTAACGGCACCGACTAGAACCAAATAGCCTCGGATATAGAACTACATTACGAAAAAAGGGAAATGTTCCCACGGTAACAGATGAGCGAAGTAATAGAAATTGACAGAGCGTAAAGTCAAAGTGGCCAGCACCTACTGACATCTACAATGTGACGACGAGAGAAATGCCCAAAACGAATACAGATCCAACATCTGAGCGTCGCCACGAATCAGAGAATAGCCTTATAATATTTATATATCTGGTATAAGTATTCCAAATAATGTGTTCATTTTTGGCGTTCATGCTGGATTGTTTCTGTTGAGTGCTGTTTTCCGCCTCCGATAAGTTATAATATTCAGCGTACCAACCACATTGATAGATGCTTAAGCATTTCTAGACAAAAACATCAATACGTTAGCCAAGAAACAACATAGTACATAATTGGTATTTGTTATACTAGTCTCTTTATACAATAAAATACTTTGTTATTTTATTTTGGGCAATATAAAACATGTGTTTTAGGGTATTTCAGACCATCCATAGTCTATGATTGTTGGATTACTGTAGACGGCAACCGTATTCTTCAACCTGCAAAGTAAATACATAATATTAAATCTCAGTAATGAGAGCGTACTCATGTTTTCACTGCTACATAGGCCAATGGCCTACGCTTTCGACGATGCAGTTTGTATGATATTAACTATTTACACTCGTTAATTATAATAATTAGAATGATCTGAGTAATGGGCAGATTTATTAGAATTCATAGGAATCCCGGGATGCCAAACCGTTTCCGTTTACACAGTATTCTAAATGTTTATAAAACATAAGGTAACATCAATAGCTATTTATTCATAAATAGATATTAAGCAAACTGCTGCAAACAACACCTGTCAATTTTCATACACTTTATGTATTTTTATCAATGTAGATTAGTTTTTTCGAAGTTTTATAGAGTAAAATACGTACGTTTTAACATATACCAAGAGATGTTTGTTGACTTATTTCAAGTTGATTATTCACGAAGGTAATATGATACATGATTGAAAGTGTGTTATCAAACGAGGTCATCATAATATTGACCGTTACGTATAAACAAAAATATTACCGTAAAAATACAACTTCAAATCGATCATACGCACGTCATCGGTACACTACTGTATTGTTCCAGTCCACACGATCGAATAAATAGGTTCTTTAATCAATAACAGGGGTTCAAAAGTTCATCAAACTTTCAACAATTCGAATATAGATAGAGTCTTAGTTATTGAGAAAAGCGAATGAGATAGTCATCAAAACGAGCCGTCGATTGAGAACATCTGCTTAACATGCGTGATAATGGCACGTCATGTAACCAACAATCTTCTCTGATAGGAAGCCATTCAAGGATTTTATATTTATGGATCTACGTAATTTGTCTAACATCCGGCCATGTATCATAACGATGGTCCTCTAACCAATTTAGAGACAATTAAGTAATTGATTGGAAAAGGAAGACGGGTAATTACGACGTTATGAATTTTGAAATATTGCCGTTATAGATAATTTATTTATATATGAAGTACTATTTCAGATAACGATGAACATGTATATCGTGGGAGTTTTAATTACAAATCGTATTTTATCACAAATGCAGACATGTATCAACTGCATTGATATCTGAATTTGTAAGGCTGTGTTATGCTCACGCGGAACCAATCAAATAACATTCCGCATTACCGAAAATATATAGTTAAAAAAAACATTAATAAAAACACACAACTGAATTTAATATATTGCTACAACATTCGCATTTTCTTTTGGCCAATATCTATAATCGCAAACACTGAATCATATAAAATCGGTTCTCTTAAATGCATCTAGATAATCACCGCAATGGCTTGGTAGACTTGACTAGTACGCCAAAACGCAATTCCGTAATTGTTCAAGTGTGATTATTCAGATTTTATCAGTCCATTATCGACAACATTCCAAAACGCATCGAATAGTCAGATGGTTTGATACACAATTAACAACAGTCTAGGCCATCAAATTATTCCTGCTAGACAAAGGAATTATCATTACATATACATACATTGTTATGGAGTTTTACTTTTGCATCGCTCTGACAAATGTCAGTAGAGATATAAGCTTTGATTCAATAATCTAAATTCCATCTTGAATACTATTATCGATGTTTTCAAAATAGGGTTTAGTATTGTCTGAAAAATACAACTGCAACAAAATTGCAATACAAGACTTCACTTACAACAACAAAACAAGACTGTTATCAGACAGCGTAGATGATTAAATTCGTTCTCGAAATGTTCATTCAACACATGGATTTTTATCATTTCATGAACATAACATTCATGCTAATAAGAGCTGATACATTCTCGAGCCATTTTAACACTTAAAGATGCTGTGTGTTTCGTATTCGGTAATTTCGATCGTTTTGAGAGAAATGTACCGGTGGTCGATATGTTGCCTTCGTATAAGCATAGGACACATACTGTACGGCCGTGTGATATATAGTATCGTCAATCAGTCGTTGGTAACGATGCGAAAATAATGGTAAGAACAGCTTGTTCCAAGAACAACATTAAATGGGAATTTGAAGACTATGGCCCATTTACTGTCAGTCCAATTTACATGAAATAGGCGGATCAAGGGGGATAAGTTATTGACACTTATCTTGCCAACATGTCAATAAACATGCATACAGTTATCAATTATAACAATATAAGATATAATTGCAAGATAAAACAGTGAACGAACCATGGATAATCCATTGAATAAAACATTCAACTCGACGACGGACAAAACAAAATAATTAAAAACAATGCCCCGACCACTGATCGAAAGTTAATTGTTAATTAACAGACTATGTTTACCAACAATAACAAAGCAGAACATGTGGTTAACTTGAACAATGCAAGCCACTATCTTAATTGAGAAGAAGCAATAAATGTTTCAGTCCCCTAACAACCTGAACATGAACTTGCGAACTCTGAAAATGTGACGGAAAGTGTCAAAAGTAACATGGTGGCTGATACGAAGGTTAATTCAGTGTAGGTAACGAACATGATAGAGAAATAAACCTTCTCGTCTCTCTGACAGATGTATTATCTATACAGGAACTCAACAAATGTCAACAAACAAACGGCTGAGATAAGATTGATTATGACGGAATAACATGTGATGTAGTGAAAGTAGTAACCAAACCAGATCCTAACAAATATATACAGTCGGTAGTTCAATACTCACTGTATAAATATTTGATCTAACATTCACATGTTACATATACGATTGTAAGTCTAATATTATTGATGGAACTACAAAGACGGTCTTGCATTGAAACATACACTCATCCTCGTTGGTGGCCAAGTTGTCAGATTGTCAAATTCAAGAACGAACAGTGGCAGATGCAATCGGAGGCTAATGCGCCAAGGTTATGTACAATATTAGTCACCCTATGACTTGACTGCTTTCAATGGGATTGACATAAAACAAAATTAAAACTGAATAAATATAATGAACAATTGTACAGGGAAGGCAGCCATCCACAGAAATGGCACAAAAAGGAACACACAGACAATAAATAACACTACAATGACCAACACCAAAGTGAAAGAGAAATCGTAATTAATATGTTGTAAGACATTATCTATTCATGGTATGCTATAATTTTCTACTTAGACGTTACTCTAGAAACAACAAACCTTGACACAACTTCACACGAGTAAATCTGTTCGAGTTTGCTCAAAAATCAGTTGTATACAAAAACATCAAACAAAGGTGCATATTATGCTATTACAGAATTCAAAGAAGATTTAGTTTCATCAATATAATTTCCAATAGATATATTCGTATTTCATTAAATATTTAATAAGGCAATCATATCATATTAGCAAACGACTTTTTGTTCTTATGTCCCAATTGTAATTACACAGTTATGATATATAAAATTATCATAATGTGATCAATGTCAAAGGGCACGATCGTCAATAAACACCAATATGTCTGTAGATGGACAAACAGCATAAACTTACAAGTTATATTGTATAGGGAAATAATTCAGACCGGATTTATTCCATTCAAAATTCATTAGCGCTAATTGAATTATGTTGTATATGATATACTGGTCTATCTAACGTCACTGAACCTATCAATCGTAAACAGGTACCGGTTCATATAACTTCGGTACTTTTGATTTATAATTTGATTAACATAGTTGGTACAAAATATAGTATAACTGTACCCAAATAACATATACACTATCATTCCTGGAGGATATTATGGCGAGGTATTAGAGTGAAAGACAGGAAAGTCGATCGGCAGAGCATATCAAATCTAACAAGCTCCGTACTTTCAGGGAAACATGAACACAGAGTTGTGATTTGATTTATGAACGGCTGATTATATGAAGTTCTTTAATATTTTATTTGATTAGGCTGCATTTATGATACCTTATGATTGGTTTCGCGACCAAAAGACAAAACCCCAAATGCAAACAAACGTTAGTAAGTTGTGGAGAACGATGCCGAAACGACAGTCATTAACAATAATAAACATATAACATGCCATAGGAATCGCATCTAGATCCTGGTTTTAATAGACACTATAAAACTAGAACACTATACTTTATACAGCGAAGTTAAGACAACCGAATACTGATATTTATATTGGCAGCACAACCATGTCCAAGAATAAGTCGTGAGGCCTAATCGAAGTACGCCATGCTTTTATAGAAAATGTCTCCTTTTCTAAAAAGGCGAAATCAACGTTGTCAAACTATCATTTACATTAATAAGCGGCTCTAGACATCATAAATCCTGGCTGACTGCTATATAGTTATCGTCTTGGTAGTGAAACATAATAATGATAAAATATCTGAAAAAGATATTAACAAATCGGACATGGGGAAAGTATTCATACGAAACAACAGAGCACAAGGGTGCTAATGTTACAAGCAAGAACAAAATCACAGACTGTTTGTACTAGCCAAAATGACAAATAAAAATGACAAGATTTAACACTGTTAATGGTATACTCAGAAAGGAGTTTTAATGATTATCAACAAAAATTAATAACAAATAAAAATAATAATAATAATAATAATAGCGGATGAATGAGCGAGAATGACATACGACCTACCGACACTGATAGCACTACCAGCCAGTGGCTCAAGTGAAACACCGCATATATCTTCTTATTGACGAAAGAGATACACAAATATTCTCCATTCATCTAAAGTAGGGTTTTGATTGTTCATGATAGTCTCCAGGCGTAATTATATTTATAAATGGGATATAACATAAATTTGTTTGCATATATTTACAGATTCTAGTACTTATCGAGGCTGAGCATTGGAAGTGTACTTTGCAATTTTCATCTCGTCAGCATTTCTACAATATTGTCAATTGTGTCTGTCTTTTGAAATATTTATAAACAAGTATGACTGGTTAAACCTTCGATAAAATTTCAAATAATCTTTTATAATTCTCTTATGTGAATGACTACTATATGAGTTTTACTGGTATATGTAAAGTAAAGGTTGTATTTATTACCACAGCTAATCAAGTTCTTGATCATGTTGATGGGGTCAATATTCTGACAAAATGTGGAACCCAAATACAATACGACAGCCAATTCAATTCTAATCCCCGGTCTGTATATATACATGTATAATGTTCCTCGAAATTGTGTGCTTTAAATACATGAATACATTTCGGTGTTTTTTTTTACCAAAATGAGATAATGTACATGCAAATATAGTTTGATGGTGTTTCAAATTACATTATGGCCGTACTCCCTTGGTGTGGGATGATTCGATCAATATATTTATCTAAACCAGGAAACTATTATTAAGAACTATCATGCACATATATGTAAATGTGCTCGCTAGACGCCCTTTCATTCCGTCATGTGTCACACACGAGGAGTGGTCTGTAAATATTAGGCCTAAAACATCATATAGAAAACATTAGCATATCGAAGTTTGGATTCAGCTAATAGTAACAATACAATCTACTAGTATCAAGTTTTAGACGAATTCGTGCAGTACGTAATCAATAAAACAACGTGATTTCGTGACGCTTTGACTTGGCATTTTTTTATTTCCTTTTATAGTCCATAGGTCATGATTCGGTATATAAGATAAGTACAGAGTCATCACTATCTAAGTAGAGTTCATTGGCATTTTGTGTCATTGAATATTCAGATATGTGATGCAATGGGACTGGGAACAAATGTCCCATCGAGTGTTATTGTTATCCACCAATATGGCAGGGACATACGGAAATGCTTTTAAGGGTATTCGTTTTGTTCGTACATAGGTTAACAAGAGAGAGTATGTGATCCCTCGCTACAAACAGGTCGTGAACTCACTAATGTCGTATATCCATGACCATGTTTCATGTAGGCTGTCGATTATATGGAATTCTGCAAGACCGAGTGGTATTTTAATACAAATAGCCTTTCTACACGGACACATACTCCAGCAGTGAGACAACAAATGTATCAAATGCTTTGTCTTTAATAGCGTGCCCTCAGTGTCGCTGATGTGATATTAATCATAAGCCGTTCGGCTACATCATGTTAGGGATATCAATGAATATATTTGGATGTGTTTGAATATTCAAATTAACAACCAATCGAGGCGCTAAAATTAACAATTTAGGAATATAGGAGAGTCCCACTCGACCTAACTATGAATCAGGAATCACCAATAACATTCGTCATCAGAATTATTTCATTAGGTCAACGACGTGCTTGGTTTATCTATACGTCTTCATAAGACAGATTTTATCATCCTGGTTTTCAGGGAATTCTCCTAATATTTAATGTAAGTATATACGCAAGTAACTAATAGCAAGCCATCTAAATGATTAATTTTGATAATGTGTTATCAGAGGAGAGATTTCGTGTTCATTATTAGTAAAATGACAACTGGTCATCTGAAAAGTCAATTATATAACAAATCAGTCTTGAATTTTACTTACTACCCATTTCAGGATAAAGATAGTCTAGAAGTTTCTAGAAGATTTTAAGATAAAGCAGTATATCAGATCACATTTCGGAAGATTTTCTAACGATACATAACACTATATACAGTGCCCACCAAAAATATGGATACAGAGAGTCTTCCCCCATTTACTTGCCTGTATAACATTACTTACAGAACAGAGAAGCAACAATGTTTTTGAAGACCTGGAATATTTTTTTTATTTAGTGTTAAGACTATACATTGATTGGTACCCTAGATGGAAAACATTTAGTTTCTTTGCCAGCTTTGAACGGCAACATGATCATATAATACGGCGAATTCAGCCCCTTGAACACCATAGTTTATTTTTAAATAAAAAAATGTTCATCTTTCTATCCGTCACATTTTTACTCCTTCATTATTTGTAGTTTCAGAAATTACAAACATTGTTACCATCTGACCAGAAGATATGGAATAATTAAACCAATTATAATTCTGCATCTGTCAAAAAGTGTATCCATATTTTTGGTGGGCACTGTTTGTATGGTTATTTTCAAACCGGTATAGGACCATCAAAACGCCGATGGTGTCGTATGTGATATATACAGCATAAGGATAGATAAAACTCACACATGATCAATATGTAATTTTATTTTGTTTTTAGATAAAATTATCTAACTTCAAAATGATGTGCTCGTAAATTATATGTCTACGCTAGATCCGTCCATCTCTGATTAAATTAAATGACATTCAAGTATTATCTGATTATCTGAATTAAGATTATACAATATCCAAAAAGAAAAACAGACGCATAAAATAAAGTTAAAGTTAGACTAAATGTTATAGAGGCAAAACCACGATTCTACACCCTGAGCACTTGCAACTCCAGTCAGTCAAACATAACCGATACAAACACCAAAACAAACTATAACAAATCTTAAGGACAATCACCCACCACAAGGACAGTGCTCAACAGATAAGGACAAAAACAAGAACAAATTTAATACAAAGTCAACCATGTAATCTAACAAGAAGTAACAGAGAGACATACTAACAATCGTTTCAAAAAGACGCACTTTAACGGAAAACGTATTAATCTAGAAATTACGATAGAAAAGAAGCACATTCAGGCAACCACCATGACCTGGAGTTGCCGACACATTATTTGTCATCCCTGTTCCAAATTAACATTGAACTGCAAATTGCAGATAACAAATAATAAATTAGTAATTTCTTCCTTGACAAAGTATCCTAATTTTCCATTGTACTAAAAGTACAGAACTAAATGTATTTATCAGCTAATCGAAACGGAAAACACACTTTGTCCCGACTGACATTTTGAGTTTCAAGAAGAGTAGAAAATGCTGGATAATAGTCAGACTAGTGTCAATTATCAGTCTCACCACGTCAGACCCATCTATCAAGTGAGTACAACCAATAAGACATGGTAACTGTTTATAATCAAGAATTGTTTTATGTATAAACATTTCCGTTGATTGTACATCAACATTATCTTGTAAATAAACACGAGCTATCAATATTTTGTCATTTTTCATTATCAGTCGTTCAGCGCGCTGACGCTAAAGAGAGAATTTATTAAACATAACACTGACAACAGTAATAGGCCCAGATATTGTAAAACAAAGCCATCGGAGATAAACCAGTGTTTCTTATCCAGTTCACCAGGAGCATCATGTCCAGAGAAAACACGTTTCGACACTCTCCTGTCGATAACGTAAATTAAGAGGCAGTGCGATTAATTTCTACGGCTGCACTGGGTTTGTATGTTATTCGGTGCAGTGCTTTTTCCAGATTATGTGAAACAGTGCGCGTCAATGCTGATAAATTACTTAATCAAAAAGGTTTTTAATACTCTATACTGTATTAAATTCCCGTGCACTGGTTAGATTAGAAAACAAATAACGTTTATATTGATTCTTAATATTTGAGAAATAGGCTCACGCTATTTCAGGGGAAACATGTGTGTATTAAGCACTACTACGATAAGAAGTGGGATACTGGCTTTGTGATTGAAAATGAGAAAAATTCTATGATTTGAATGGTTTACAAATGATCCACAATGAAAATAACAAATTGGTATTTACATCAACATGTTCGTATCAGAATGTCACATGCGCACTTAATAATGTATTATTATTCTGCAACAATGCTAGCAAAGTGGTAAACACTCGCCTCCGATTTATCTCACATTTATTTATGGAATTATAATATTTTGTCCGCATTGTTTTGTTTCGAGCTCAACTACAACAATAGATCACAACACGTATATTGTATTTATGAAATTTATAAACACTTATGTATCGGCTTACATCTTCATCAGAGTCGTAGATTTACGGAATTCTCAAAATCTGTTCGTGATATAAGGTACACTTCATGCACCCATTAAGTGTAAATCAAACTAGTTTCTGTATGTAAAGTAGTAATAAATAAATACCTAGTAGAGCTGCTGGACTGCTTAAATATCGATGACGTAGTCTGGCGTCCACAAACACATATGTGTGCATTCAATAATAATGTATTATTGTTTGAAACATTACAAAGCTAGCATAGATAGATTTCTGACAACCCAACATTTCGTCTCGGAATTATGTTTCGAACTCAATTTATTTGAGAAGAAAATGGTTTTAAAACAAGTTTTCAGCGTCATATTGTTTGTTCTACAACATTGGTGTAGTTTGTCTTTGCATATTTAAAACGTATCATTCAGCAAATGGTAGTTATAAAACCGCTCGAATGATAAATACGCTGTAGGTTGTTGAGTACACCAGTGAAAATATGCTCATTTGCACCTCACGACGTCAAGAAATAACATTCATTATGTGGTTCAAACGTCGGTCCATAACATCGATCAGTGGTGAGTCAATTTAAATTAATTAAACCAACGTACAAACCATGACAAAGGGCAATACCAGAACATTATTCTGCGTAATTATTAATAACCTCTCGAGTGTTATGCACACAGTTGTGCTTGCTTTGGTGAAACCTTTATTTTTATTGTGTAACATTTTGTAATCGTAGTTGCAATATTCAGCAAAACCAGTCATTCACGAAGTGTCATAAAATACGTTTAGTTTGAGCGTTTCAAGTTGATCTATTGATCTCCCCAGGTAGTACAAGGTAATGTCAGGGCTAACACATTTGTACCTCACATGAACATGGTCCATCGACGACATATGAGCAATTTATGAGACAGATAACTGCTTTGGGTGCTGCTTGAACCTTGTACTAAGGTCTTCGACGCGTCTTTTGTCTGCAAGTCATAATCAGTTACATTCATGTTGGAAGGTTCTTGGATAAGTATGTTTCTCCAGTTAATAAATGTCTGCAGTCGTGCATGTTTAACATTTGGATTTGACGTGTTTATTGTTGGTGGCAGTATGGAAATGTTTTCATGTGTTTACGTCTCACCCTTAATTTGAGATTAACTATTTCTTACGGACTTTGAACATATAAATAAATTATCAATTAAAATCACTTATAATTGCCATTATCACTATCCTCTTGACTTTTGCACTATCATCAATTACAGTTTCAAAGAAAGTGTTTGCATTTAGAGAAAAGTAATTACTGCTTTAAACAACTAACTCCTTGTTTTACGGAAGTATTTTAAAAATTAGTCACCATAGCAACGAAGAATGTTATTTCAACACAATGTATAGAAAAGTTTAAAACTAAGATATAGTATCATATGGCTAAAATACTCTAAACAAAATCAATAGATACGGTGTTTGTTTTCTTATTTTAGAGATTGTTTTCAAAACCTTGTTTCATCTCGTAATTAAATAATCAGTCAAAATAGCAGTTTTTCTGGAGAACGGTTCGTTTGTTTATCCACTGATGGCGTACTACAAGCGTGTGTTAGCATTTACCAAATCCGTGGCTAGCGTCTGTGTTTTTCCTTCATCGATAAACAACAAAATCAATTTTAATTTTTGTTGGTAATACTTAAAACGCTTGGTTATTTTTCTGTTTGAACACCACATGAACGGCTTTTATGTCGTCAATGACCTGTATATGAACTCTTTCTCGTAAAACATATAACATTTAAACCCTCCAGGGAAAGGGAATACACCAACGAGATGTGTCTGCTTTATTGCTTATTTCATACGAATGGGTGAATTTCATCACTAATTACTTGTGGTAACACTTTAGGGTTATTAATATTCCACTGAGTAAACGAGTATACGAGCGAAATTGGAGCACACATGGTAGTAAAGAGAGACTTTAATCGCTTTATACATACTTATCTGAGGAAATAGCACGTGTTCAGTTTGTGTCAAGTAGCAATTAATATGACGCCAGTACTTTTTATATTGGTCTTATTATTTGCAGTCATCGTTGGCCCTCATTGGCGAAACCTCTAGAAGCCATTCGATGGATTTTAGAGGGTAGTACATAACACAGTAGCATTCCTGGTTTGTATTGTAAATGTGTATACGTAGAGGCCCACATTGAAGATTGGGAAACCAAATGTTTAGCCTTGTAAATAAAGTCTTTAAGGAACGATTTTATATATAAGCTTAGCGTTCTACTCAATCCTAGATTTGTATTAAAAAATGTACTTATATCATGTTATGAAATTCAAATATTGTTTTAACCGATTAAAGTCTTTATTTACTCACTTATAGAGCCGAAATGGCACCTTAAAGACTAGCCAAAAAAACAACGGCTAATAAAGTTGACGATGGAGCATCACACTATGTCACCATTGTCCGTACAGTGCATACACCGCTCAGTCGAAGTTTTAAATTAAAACCATTAATCAACCAGTCGTTGATATTCAATCAAAATAATCGCATTACTGCTCAACTGATCTGGCGTTATGTTAATTAACTAACACCTTGCATAACAATATTATCGAATCCAATTTTTCAACAGCGTGAAGTGGTGGAAATAAAAGTGCATCCTAGACATAAGAGGATTCTGGAATCATCTTGAAACCTTTTTATAACCCAAGCCTGGAAGTTAATATCAAGTAAACAATTATAATTACTGTCAATATCGCCGGCTTACAATAAGAAGGTCTTAAGTACAAAATCGATAGTTTGAGAAAACAAAACAAAACTGTCGGTAGATTATTCTTTATTTATGAGAAAACAAGCTGTTTCAACTTCATTTTTGTCACTTTGACCAGTTCCGATTTTCATGAAAATAGCCTCATAAGAAGCGCCTTGTGATGCTGAGTTTAACATGCATCTGTCTTATTCTTCTCATTCTTAGCCAGCGATATATTTGCTTGTGATTGATTAAGTTCTTCCGGTTGAGCCAACCAGGAGTTGCTATAGTAGTACACATAACGCGCGAGTTGTTTTGCGATCGGATTTTCAACACCTGGTTATTAATTGGAACTTAAGACACTGCACGTAAATGTCGATCTTTTAAAGGTCGGAGAAGCTCTACATTACGCATTATTATTTAAAGAACTATGCTTTGCGGTTTATTTCATTTCTATCTCGCTTCTTCGACGGAAAATATATTGAATTATAGGTTTCAGTGATTGCATATTGCTTGGGTCCAAGGATAGTTGTGTACATTAAGCCACTTTCTATAAGTGTCGTTTATGTGAAATTATGCTTTTGCTTGATAGTTTGTAGAACATTCCGATTACATCTCTATGATTTATTGCAATTCTTTTTTTTTTCAAAAAATCATTTGTTTTTACTTATTATTGATTGGTATATTCTTTCAATGTTAGCTTTCAGTTCACATTCATTTGTATGTTCGCACGGTTAGTTCAGAGTCCTACACAGTTGAATGGACACGTCTGTTTTCGCATCTTTAGTCATTATATCAAGGGTATTATCAATTTTTAAGTCTTCACCAGCTGCTGGCAGTTTTACCGACTACTGGGGGATTTACCAATGTCAAACTCAACCTATTAAATGATCGACCAATAAGAAATTAATAGTGTAATGAAGATAAAACCACGCTTTGCACACCTAATTATCATTGACTACTACGTCACAGTCACTGGCTACATTAAAATTCTTGGAGAACCTGTAGTCAGGAGATCGTACATTTTTCTGGTTAACATTCAACGGGTTCTACCATTGTTTTAGTTTTTCTGGCTTTAATTGAAGCTATAATAGTACGAAATTAAACGGATCTACTGCTTGAGTACATAGCTAAAATAAAACTTGACATGAATGGTAATTTTAAGAACAAACGTTTTAAAATAGCACCTTGAATGCTCTAAACGTGGAAATCCTCAAATATTTTTGCAAAGCAAATACAAAAAATGTAAGCACAGGTTGGTAACCAACCTACCAACTCAATGAAAATTGGTAAGGTTAATGGTCACCATAGATGACAGAACAATTGTTGAAAACAACATAAAATCCGACGACGACAACGACTAACCAATTCCCATATTTGTCACACGACAGAGTCTTAATTAAGAAAGCAGCTGTATTCATAGCTTCCCGACAAATATAACAATATATTCATTGAATCTGTCGGTTTTCATTTGGCGCCAAAATATCAACAAATAGCCTAATACGACAATATGTTCTATTTGCTTCCAATTCCAAATCTTAGCAGATGCGAAAAACTAAGAAATGACTGACATTGAATACCTCCAATGCAGAAACAGAATGTACCGATCATATTAAAAACATAGCCTTAGTAAATGCTTCAAGTTATTTTAAAATAACGTGTCAGGTTATACAGGGTGTCCAAAAAGAAAGTATATAGTTCCATTGCATTTTAATCCAATCTTAACGTTCTGCTATCCCATAGAAATTTTGCAGATCGTTAGTCAAAAGATGTAAGCTTTTTGTAGCATTAGTTTGAAAATTATAACTCGAATAACTTTTAAAAAATGTCAATTTCCATAAAACACTTTATTATGACCGTGACGTCATTTTGCCGTTATTTACTTCGTTTTCACTCATTTAAATTCACTGAAACTGTATACTCTCTTTTTGGACACCCTGTAAAATGTTAGTATAGTTGAGTTAATACACGTTAATCGCCAAAGTTATGTCTGTAAATAGAATGGAACACTCTTATCAACATCGTCTTAGTAAACGTTGTAAGCTACTTTAAAATATCAAGTAATTCGGCCAGGTTGTAGAATAAAAGTATATTGAAGTTAATAAGCGTAAATCGTCAATGTTATGTCTGTTATTACAATGGAACACTAGCTTTTATTAACGTAATCTTTGTAACTTCAAGTTACTCTAATTCATTATGGACCGGTATCATGTATTTCAGCCAGGTTGGTGAATAAAAGTAAATTGAAGTAACTACACGTAAATCGTCGATGATATGTCTGTAAATAGAATGAAACACTCTTATAAACATCGCCTTAGAGAAAGTTACTTCAAAATATCTAGTAATTCAGTCAGGTTGTAGAATAAAAATACATTGAATTTACAAAACGTTACTCGTCAATGTTATGTCTTTAAAACCATAAACAGTTTTGAATAGTGGCATCCAGGGATTGTTTCTGTGTATTTCTGTAAGACTCCAACAAGAATTTAATACGTCCAGTAATTATGTGAGATTTATGCGAACAATAAACTGTAAACTGTTGTAATACAAGGAAGATATTGTATGTTTATTGTTTGTTTTACGACAGGTACTTAGTCAAGCATTTAATTCAAACTTAACAATTTACAAGAAATATTGAACAATTATGAAGCCTATACTTGTCGTCAACAGATCCAAAATTTGTTTTGTGGTGGCACTGAAATAACGAAACCATGTTCATAAGTCGATAATTGATTATTTAAAGCAATTAGGTCATAATGTTATTTAACGTTTAATAGCAAATTAAACTTTGATACAATGTAAAAAGGTTTGCGTATGACAGATAAGAAAACACAGACTCGGAATCTGTTAACAAGTTGGACAATAGTTCTTGAGAACAACTCCCACACATTGATCTATATCGCTGGCTTACAAAATACGAGAAGGTCGGGAGTACAAAATCGATATTTTGAGAAGACAGGGAAAAACTTGTCAGAAAATTACTCTTTACTCTTTAAAATAAGCTGTTTCAACTTCCGTCGGTCAATATGACCAGTTCTGATTTTCATGAAATTATGCGCATAAGAAGCGCCTAGTAATTCAAATTTGCATCAGTCTTATAAAGTCGTAAGTGCCTATGACCATTTCATTCTAACCCAGCGATATATTCATACATGAAGTTAAGATATTGTAAACATGAGTGTCTTAAATCATACTAGAAAGAATTCGAATATTCACAGAGCTCTGGTTTACTTGTAATGAAGACAAATTGGTTCCTGTGAGTTGATTGGTGAAGTTACTCGGTATCTACACGAGGACATGGTGATAATAAGCTTACAAGATTAGGAAATGATTAAAGGAGTTACCAAGTATGTGAAGAAGAAAATCGCTGTTGTTAGTTTATAGTCATTATTTATTCAACGACGTCTCAAATAAGGTATTTAACTTACGGAAATCTCTTTCAAATATAGCAAAATTGATGCTAATGTACGTGTATATGAGAAAATGGCAAAATGCGCTAGACTAATGTAATTCTTGTACAAGCTTATATGACAATGTAAAACGTTTGCAGAATCTCCTTTTCCTTAAAGCTGTGAATTATTGAAGGCTTAAATAACTGATAGGTGGGTTTTCCATGGTGATATTTTAGAACATGCTTATGGTACACTACTCCATACACATTGAGGGGATGTCATGTTACCACATGCACTTGCTAATTCATTAATTACAAATGTTCAGCTGTAGCTGTCAGAGGAAAAATCATTCTTTATTGCATTCACTCTTATGTGACTCTAAGTTTTTGGTTACATAAAACCCTTAACTGTGTAAATACATGCAATTAAAGACGACTAGCACGTTCAGTTTGTTTGCCTGTATTGTGTATTTATATGTAATTTATATGTATTTGTGTATGCATGTGAATTATGTTACGTTGATATTTGCTGTATTTATTAATTCATACATGTGTATATGTCAAATAATATTTCAAGTTGATCTAATTCATTCTTATGTGACTCTTATTTCTTTGTTATATAAAAACCTTAACTGTGTAAAATGCATGCTATTAAAGACGACTAACACAGTATGCCTGTATTGTGTATTTATATGTATTTGTGTACGCATGTAAATTATGTTGCATTGATGTTTGTTTTATTTATTATATTCATACATGTGCATATGTCAAATAATATTTCAAGTTGATCTTAAGCCGGTGGCCACTATATCAAATATAATATTGTCATTGTGTAATAGACGATTAAAACATATGTTTACATATATCGATGGTACAGTCACTATTTTGAGAACTAACATCATGGCTAAAATACTAGTACAACCATGTGGATAGTGTGATTGCATTCTCAAATCTGGCAACCTTTCAATTCCGGGTCAAGAGGAACTCTTCATATGTATGCCATAGGGTTCAGTTTAATTAAGCCACTATTAAGCCTATACAGTATATTTAGCATTTGTAATTGTACATTGTTTTGTTAATGAATAACATATAGCGGCTGTTGGGTTTTATGTTTGTCCTTGTGATGTATGCTTTAGTTTCTTTTCTGCTATCTTTTAGTATTGCTTTCTTTATCAATACCAGAGCATTAATAATTTGTAATGTTAATAAAATAGTTATGTCAATGGCTGATATACCATGAAGCATAAATCGCTTTACATTGCATATTAGATGGTAACACAATATTCCTGACATTGTGCATCTTATTATGGCTTTGTTTATATTGTAAGAATTGAAAGAACAAGGTTAGCCATGTGGTCAAGTGGAGCGATTAGCTGCGGACAGAAGTCATTGGTGTTCATTGATGATGGTCTAAGATGCAAACCAGCCCGAAGAGAATTAGGTAGGTATATATTGTGTTGATGGGTATGTATACTGTATACCTATTACATGCACATGTAGTAGAGAATAATTGAATGTACAAAATGTAAACGCTATTGACAGGAAAACTACATTTCCATAAAGTCCACAAACTTTGGTGCTATATTTAACAAAATGGATGTGAACTTTTTTAGGGCTCGGTGCAAAACTATGGCAATACCTGGAAACTTCATCAATTTATAGAGGAATGCACCATAGTTTTGCAATGAACCCTTTAATGAGTAATATTGTATGTATTTGTGGTTGTTTTATTGTGAATACATATTCTGACCACCTCAGCCTTTGTGGCTACAAATATTAACCAGAGACAAACAGAAACTGCCAAGCTTACACGTTTGGGTACAAACACACACTATTAGAGCATATATATACAACACCATACTATGTTCTTACCTTTATCTAGTTTTGGTGGTGGCCGATACTTCACTCCAGTCTGGCTCCAGTACACAGGTATAGATCCCCGCACTTGTACAAACGAAACACGATGATGACTAAACTCTATAATCTATAAACATAAATAGAATGAAAAGAAATATTCAAAAACAATTTTCAGATATTTTATAATACTGTCAATTAATGTGTCAAAAAGATATAAGGAAATGGGACTGGGAAGGCAGCACTCAACCAGCCGAGGATATAAAACAGTAACAACACAACAGCAATGCGCACACGCGTCACACAACCCAAAGAAATGATCAAAAGCCCAAGTTTCTGTCACAACAATCAAGGATGATTGTTTTCTCAAAATATTGACTTTGTACTAACGACCATCTCATTCTAAGTCAATTGCCAAGTGACGAACCACGAGAGAAATTAACAGAACCATTTTTAATGTAATTTGTTATATCATGATCTGGATTGAACCTGCTTTACCACATGGCAATAAAGGCAAAATACAAAGTTTTAAGGTACATGTATTTCGGAATTGCATTGACTAAAACTTAATATTTTTTAAAATACGAATATTCTATCAAGAGTCATCTATCTTAATTTTGTACACAGGCAATTTCGCCACATATGAAACAATTCATATGAGAATATATGAGAATATATGAGAATTCATATGAAATGTGAGCATTGTGATTCTCATATGAAGGGATTTGCATATGAAAATCATATGAGATGTTTAGTCCCTTTCATATGAGAATCATGTGCAAATCCTTTAATATGCGAATCATATGTGGAAAATTGCCTAAGTAGCAGAGTTGTTATCTGAGAAGTCCTGTATTGATGTATAACGTTGCCAGTAAATCTAACTGAAGTATGACACAGATACTATGTGTAGAATAGCAAATAATTTTCTAAAAAGTCTCACTGAAGACAAACTGTGCGTGCTGTAAACTGAGTGTAGAGTGTTACATTTTAATTGTTTTTCTTGATCGATACATTTCTTGCCTAACTAATGCAATACAAAGGATACAAAAAAACGTCATTCAATTAGCAAGTTGTCTTAATTCAAAATTAGCCATTTGTCTTATATTTTACTTGCCACATAAAGAAACTACAAAGTGAAGTCGTAAAGACCCCCTTCCAAAATTGAAACTTGAAAACAATGAAGAAGTGATATGTCAAATTTCCCACCCAATTCCTACCTTGCCCATTATTTTAACTATAGGTCAAGAAGTAGTAGTGCCTCTTTAGGTCGCATAACATTAGGTCATTGTCCTTAGTGTTTTAAACTAGGTCACGCCCCAGAGTTGTTGTGCCTCATTTGGTAGCCGTTTTGGCATGGGTTTGTGTGGGCATTGATCAGGGTAGTTGTGTCGTGGTGTTTCTGATTTCTGTGCTCGGCTGGTTAGGTTGAGTGCTACCTTCTCATACCTTTTTATTTTAAAAGTTCTTGTCTTCTCCTCATGTTCAGTATAATATTTATGTCAAAGATTTCTAGCATTATGAATGTAATCATAAAACACTTAAAACAATGAAAAGTAAATCAGTCAACATTATGCTTAAAAATCATGCTTTTTTTCACAAATATTTTAAAATTACCAAGTATTAAATCACCAAATAACTGAATTAGATTACTGAAATACTGCCAAGAATATTTATAGAGAAACATTCCTAACACAACTCCTGCCCACCTTTAAAGATGTAACACTTACAGTGCAAATGCATGTACATATATTAGTAGTAGGGCAATGTCCTGACAAGAGTCACAAGATGTGTTCATCACAAACTGCATAGAGCTGTTCATCTGCTCACACAATACTGGTCAGGATAATGTCTGATGGTTTTTGTACATCAAATAAACAATTCACACACAGAGAGCCATCCACAGGAAGTTTCATTACCCTAATTGTAGGACCAGAAGCTTAAGTAGCTTTCTTAAAGATATTAGGTTTGTTAGATAGAGTATCAATAGTCTCAATAGTCTTTGAGTTAACAGATAAAAGCACTTAACAACAGCCGAAGCAAGTCAATGGTGAATATACTATCTTAGGCATTGACAGCAATTCCGTAATTGTACTAGAAGTAGGACAGAATGAATAATTGAAGAGCTCAGAGCATTACTATGGTACATGTCACTATAAATTGATGTAGTTACTATAGTTTTGTTCTAAACCCTCAAATTGCATTATACAAATTATTTTCCATTTCCCAACCTCACAACATTAAAAAGTAAATCTATTAGACATACACAGTGTCCAGTTAAGTAGTTGGCATTGATACTGCACAACATGCTTCACAACTGACAAGTAAGTCTCATGCTGAGGACAATCAAAATAAGCAATGAAAACCAGGATGGCTTTATCAATGTTATTTGGTTATTTCTTTGTAAAATTGGGTCATCCTGCATTTTTGCAGCGGGGACTTGTATTTTTGATCATTTCTTCGGCTTATGTGTGGGCATTGCTCAGTGTAGTTGGGTTGTGGTGCTACTGTTGTTCTACTGTGCTCGACTGATTAAGTTGAGTGCTGCCTTCCCATTCTGATTTCCTCAAATCTTGTTTGTGTTTTTTCTGTTTATCTTGAGTGCTGCCTTCCATAATGGATTAAGTATCATCTGTTCAGTAACATGTAGGCAACATTTATATTTATTAATCTAGATATATAAACAGTATCATTCATAAATATTCATCTACCCAAAACATTTTCAGAGAGCATGTTGTAAAATAAACCTTTTTACGGGTACAGTATAAATTAAGTGTTTAAGTGTTACATTTTCAATGTTCATTATTCCTTTGGTAGATATATTGTTCTTCCTACGGAAGCACGGTTCTCTTTTATTGGAGGAAAAGTAAGTAGAATTTACAAGATACATGGCTTACTTATTTGTATTAGTTCAAAAAAATGCAAATGCAAATTGAGCTATAATTGTATGTGCCAAACATGGACACAAAATATAACCATCAGTGAAAGTAATATTACATTTACAGGAAATTTTTGAAGACCATAAAATTAAATTGCATTTTTATGACTGTTTTACACGAAAAGCCAAGTAAGTTATGATTAAACCTTCAGTTTTTACCATAACATATTATCGGAACGGTGTAAAAATAATAGCTGATGTCCAGTATACAGTTAAACCTCTGTGCACCTTGTATTTATGTAGGTATTCAAAATTTATTAGTTTATGGTCACACTAGCTAGTGTTTACAATCAATAAACAGCTAAATGAACGATTTGCACCAATACAAACTCCAGAATAAAACGAAAATGGTACTGTCCATTTAATAAGTAATACTAATGATTCAAAAGAATAGCAGGGACTCAGTTCACTAAGTTACAGCCAGTTAAACCTCTAGCGTTACTAACAAGTTCACCTCTAAGGCTTGGTAAAACAGTATGAGCAGTGTGCCGTGTTTTTCTGTCATTTGGTGTTTTTATGTTTTCTGTGCATGGCTGGTTAAATTGAGTGCTCCTTTCTGCATCAAAGTTGCCCTTATGTTTTTGATAAATATTGGTTCATACGTCAGCCAGCTTAGCTCACTATGTAGAGCACGAGATTACTGATCTCTCAGGCTTGTGGGTTCGGATTCTGGGCTGAATCATTAAAATTACTAAATAGCCTTTCGGATGAGACTTTAAACCTAGGAAGGCTAGGTTCCATGTATGTGTGCTATACAGCTGGCATGTAAAAGAACCAGTACTGTGTATCTGGGATGGGTACACTACCTGTATTTGCACTACTGTAAAATCATTTAATTTCGTTGGGACGAAAATTTCGTGGTTTTGGTAAAAAAGACAATTTCGTTGGCACTTGAAATCGTGGATTTGCATTTCAGGTAACAAAACAAGGGTCAAAATCAATGTTTGTTGGGATTAAAGTTTGTGGTTGAAGTGAACCACGAAATCCACGAAATTTATTCCCCACGAAATTTAATGATTTTACAGTATTCCACCAAAACCACATGGAATATCTGGTTGCAAGGATACATCAAAGCATTAAACCACATTTTTTCATACCATGTACTATACATCACTTTCACTGACCTGTTCTGTCTCTACATAGTTAGAGCAAGCACCTGTATCATCTAATCCTCTTCTCTTCGATCGGGTCCCTGCAATGTTACAAATACAGTAGAGACTTCCACCTCTCTGAATCACCCATTGCCAATATAGAATGGAACATAATGGACATATATAGGGCTTAACCTCAATACAAGGCCAGTTTGGCAAAATGAGACTAATGTGTACAATAAAGTGTCCCCTGGTGACCATTGCTTGAGATGGAAATAATTAATTTATTACTATCATGCAAGAAGATAAATTGATATACACCATACATATACGATCTATGACCTTCTGATCTTGGACAAGAAGATATTTGCAAGATTGGTGCCAATACAATGAATGAGAACGCTACGAATGACCTCATTGTTCACAAGAGTTGAATTGCACTTTTAACAAATAGGAAATAACACATGGGGTAGAGGCTTCTTTTGACCAAGACGTATGAAAAATAACAGAATTGATAGAGAATGTCGACAACAACAGTACATGATGCTTCAAGAAAATTACCAAAGTGTAAGTTTAAAGTATGTAGTTTTTTCAAAGTTTTCCCCGGTGACAGGGGTTGTTTTGTTAGTTGGGATATACTGTTACAGCTAGAACACCTCTAGACAAAATACCATGCAAACTATGAAAGGTCTGGGCTTCACATGGTCGTATCCAGAGACAAAATTACACACAGGCAAACCTTGTCTATGGTCTATTTGTGCTCTTTGGGCATTTTTTTCCTTAAAAATCTGCTTATTTGGCAATTTTTCACATTGTAACTGACTGAGGCAAGCGTCTCTGTGTGCCTCAATATTGCTACGGGCCTGCTTTAACAGTTACAGACAAGCAAACTAGCAAGCTAAACAAGCAAAATATTTCATTTTTTTAAACCCACTTTAGGCAGTGTAACCTCATAGTGAATTGGATAGAGGTCCATGGACAGAGATTAAGAGGGAGATTTTGTGATCTTGTTATGATAAAATGCTGATAATGGACAAAGCATGACCAAGGTGACAGACTAAAAGAGTGATCAACAAGATTACTGATAGTTATTAAGATTTTTCCATTCAAATTTTAAGAACTAGCAAGTTTGAGTTGTCTTTAAGACTGATCAACACAATTTCCAAATTTGGGCGGAGATTTGTATTTGATAATTATGATTTAAGAGATTAGACATGGGGTTGAATCAGGGTGAACAAACCACATGACTTTTTTGCTAAGTCGGCAAGTCAAAAATCTGTCAACAAAAACATAAATAGTTTATTTTTCAATTGATTTTAACAAGACACATTCAACTTCAAGCCAAGAATAAGCTCTACTGTTGCAAATTTGTTTCAACAGAAGGTCACTGAAATCCATGCAATTCAGTTGGTTTCTGGAATAAATTTTGGTCTGTTTCACAAAACTAATAAGTTGTGTGGATTGTGTTCATCCACAGGGTGGACATACCACGTGGTGTGAGACGTAATTTTTTGCTAAGACAACAAGAAGAAAACTGTCAACAAAACGAGAAAAACAACCGTAAGTATTTTATTCGTTGATCAATTTTCACGAGACTAGCCCCACATTCAAGCCCAGAAAGAATAATATGCACTTCGTTGAATGATTTGGCACAAAAACCAACAGTTTTTTCCCGAAAGTGGCTCAACGGTTAGAAATGGACAAAATCTGAAAATCAAAGACGACAAGAAAATATTTATTTTATCATTCATAGCTCTTTTGAGCATAATAATGCAAAATGCGTACTGCAGACATGTATAACAATGTATTAGAAACAACCTGTTAACATAATTAAGCATTATATGGTGCATTTCATGAAATATTTTGTGAAATACATAATTCGTCTGAAATGCTAAGACGACAAGAATGGAAAGACAACAAGAATATTTAAAACTCAAAATTTAAAACTGATAATAACCCTTAAATCTATAGCATGGGTGGCTTTCTTCAGTTAACAGTACTGTCAAAAAATGTATTGAAATTATTAAAACATGCACTGAAGTTAAACCATGCCTACCTGAACATTTTTATTCATAACTATTTTTGCATTGGCTCAATCTATATCTTTATCTTTACATAAGAAAACTTGAAATGTCTGCGTGATTTTGCTATTTGTTATAGCATGTACACAGTCTAAAATGGCAACCACTGTATAAAGTTCATTAACTGTTCTGCTGCAGTTAAACGCTCCATTGACATAAAGGATGAAGTATTTGCATAACAAATATATAGTCGATTCAATAAGTGATACTAATGAGCTAACTATCCCATTCGAAAGTATAGCGGTGAATACCATTAACAAACAAAGTATATCTCATGGACGATAGTATATTTTCAATGCGTCTCGTTTAAAAACTTTATCTTTGAAAGTACTGTCCATTTCTTGGGGTTTTTTTCTGTCGCTTTAAATACAAGTGTTGTAAAACCTTAAAATCACCTTTCGAATTGCATAATTCGTTATTCAGGTATAGCTAGTTTGCGATAGAAAAAAGTCGTGTTTTTGTAACATTTCTGAAAATCTATTCATCAGATTTTGGTAAAAAAATACACAGAACTACAATAACTTCCTACCGTAACTCTCATTCCGAATTACATAATTTTAGTGACCTAATAAAAGACATTTATTCTTTATTGAAATTACATGTACGAGGGGCATTTTAAAAGTTCTGATGATGCCTCTGTAACTTGTTAAATATTAAATATACATAATTTTTTTATATTTTCTGAAAGATGCAACCTTACTCTAGCGAAAACAAGTAAATCTATCAACATCAGATCGTTTAATATTCGTATATATGGCATTATTCATGTAGGTATATTACCCATTGAATTATCATCAAAATACGTCATATTAGTGCTTTGGAGGGTTACATAAATGCAGATCATTTCCACAAGTTCAATCCGATTTGATTGAAATTTGCACATATCATGTAATATATACATATGTATCTATTGGTAATTGAATGTGCATGTTGCAACAGTTAGCATGACTCAAGATAAACATGAGATAGACCGAGCCTAAAATTCTCCTGAATACGACCATTTTACCGGAAATATGCGAATAATGGGCTATTGCATCTGTCTGCTGGATGTGTTATATGAAATAAAAAAACATGTGCCCATTTTGTACATAAGTATGTTATTGCTATTCACACCAAACCAGAATTCTGCAATATTCACAGTCTGGACTGTACAGCAGCTTCAATAATGTGACCACATGGCGAAAACACTTGTTTTAAATGTATGACGTTACATCATCATAGTATAATTTCGCAAAACAAAAATGTTAAGTATTATTATGTAGATTTGCAATATGCATTAGTCTTAGTGCCACTTACGACCTTCTCATTCTACGCCAGCGATATTGCGGTATCGTAAAGCAGCAAATTAAGCAGGTAATGTAACACGTGATGAATTCTTCTAGACCTAAATGACCATGAACGGGAATCACTTCACTTACTATACTAATCAGACAATGAATTAAGGAGTTTATACCAGTTTTAAATGTTGAGTTATAAATCTTCTTGTCGTCTTTCCATTCTTGTCGTCTCAGACGAATGATTTATTTCGCAAAATATTTCATGAAATAGACCATATAATGCTTAATTATGTTAACAGGTTGTTTCTAATACATTGTAATACATGTCGGCAGTATGCATTTTGCATTATTATGCTCAAAAGAGCTATGGATGATAAAATAAATATTTTCTTGTCGTCCTTGCTTTTCAGATTTTGTCCATTTCTAACCGTTGAGCGACTTTCAGGAAAAAACTGTTGGTTTTTGTGCAAAAATGACTCCGTGACGTGCATATTATTCATTCTGGGCTTGAGCGTGGGGCTAGTCTCGTGAAGATTGATCAACGAATAAAATAATTACGGTTGATTTCTCGTTTTGTTGACAGTTTTCTTCTTGTCGTCTTAGCAAAAAATTACGTCACACACCACCTGGTATGTCCACCCTGTCATTCACAGCTTGAGCGTCTAGCATATCTCATGAAAATTGATCTAGGAATAAGATATTTACTTTTGATTTTAATTTTTTGTTTACAGATTTTTACTTGTTGTATGTCCACCCTGTAAACATCACAGTACAAACCTGCTCTATGTCGACTCCGTCTTGAGATCAATATAAAACAATATGTTATTGGATCTTTCACTGGTTTCGGCATCACAGGGCTCAGATCCCGGGTGGATTCATTGAAGTCCATACAACATTTATGTATATCTATACAACCTTGTATAACAGGTAGGATCCAGTGGTTGGCCAAGGCAGTCTGCAAGAAAAGAACTATGTGTGAGTAGAATACATTCAAAGTCAAAGCTTGACCGTTATCATTTTGGTCACTGGACCAACAGAAAAGAAGCATAAAATATGTAAGCAAAACAGTTACTGGTCCTTCAAGACGTTCACTAGTCATTCTTAAATATTTAATAGCCTGGGGCCAGTGGACCCGTGTTAGTGTCAAGCCCTGCCAAGAATTTTTCACAAAACTCCTAGTCTGCACTTTTTCTCTTTTTTTATGTTATATTCTGTGCCTTTCAGCACCTGCTGTAACTACTAACAGTTGCTGCCCCTTTCTCATCCCCTAGTTTCCTATTTCAACTTAAATTGTTTATGAATGGATAGGTTACTTTCAAACTTTAATCACATATCTCATCATTAATCATTTTTACCATGGTTACAGTTCTTCTTGTGCCTTTCATATTGTTTCTGGGGAGTGCTTTCATTACTTCACAGAATGCTTCCTTTAACCAAGACCTCAGCAATTATCCCTAAGCTTGCAAAATATTGTACCTTATAATGTGCTATACGTCTGTATAACAAAGGGTCAGTAAGCTAATGAATGTTTATGATGCGGTTTAACATTCTCAGAGAATATATTGAAACTCAGCTTGTACAGTATACCATTAGAAATTCCTGCAAGTTTCCTATAATGGGATATTTGCACGAAAGGACAAACATATTAAGAACCAAACCAGATAACAAAGTCATGCATCATAACTTCTCTCTCTCCATGGCATGATTCCTGTCAGCAATATGGTACACTTTCCCATAACAACCAACAAGCCAACAGGGTGCTAATGTGACTGGTCATTCAAGAGTTCACATAGACAACATAATAAATGTTTTTGATCAGGAAAACTTAGGACATTCTTCAAGGGCAATATTCATACCCATATGGTACACTTTCACATTACAACCAACAAGCCAACATGGTACTAATGTGACTGGTCATTCAAGAGTTCACATAGACAACATAATAAATGTTTTTGATCAGGAAAACTTAGGACTTTCTTCAAGGGCAATATTCATACCCATATGGTACACTTTCACATTACAACCAACAAGCCAACATGGTACTAATGGGACTGAACATTCAAGAGTTCACATAGACAACATAATAAATGTTTTTGATCAGGAAAACTTAGGACTTTCTTCAAGGGCAATATTCATACCCATATGGTACACTTTCACATTACAACCAACAAGCCAACATGGTACTAATGGGACTGAACATTCAAGAGTTCACATAGACAACATAATAAATGTTTTTGATCAGGAAAACTTAGGACTTTCTTCAAGGGCAATATTCATACCCATATGGTACACTTTCACATTACAACCAACAAGCCAACATGGTACTAATGGGACTGAACATTCAAGAGTTCACATAGACAACATAATAAATGTTTTTGATCAGGAAAACTTAGGACTTTCTTCAAGGGCAATATTCATACCCATATGGTACACTTTCACATTACAACCAACAAGCCAACATGGTACTAATGGGACTGAACATTCAAGAGTTCACATAGACAACATAATAAATGTTTTTGATCAGGAAAACTTAGGACTTTAGTGAAGCATTGTCTGATACTGATACTGATACATTATTGAGTATAGCTTTTGAACGGCTGACCTAATTGAGGACTTTTGAATATTTGACAGCAAACGCTTGGTCACAAAGTGATTGGCATTCAGTGATGTGTAATTGTGACGATTTATGTTTGTTTTCTGTGCTCAGCTGCTGTTTAAATTGATTGCCGCCAAATTTCCCTGTCCGATGTTTAGTAATTGATTTTTAAAAATATGTATACTTTAAGATATAAAACAGAAAACTTTTGATTGACATACTTTTATAGTGTCAATAATTATAATTGGTTGATAAAAGTGCATATATCTGGGCTTCTGCTGACTATTTATTGAATTATTTTCGTAAAACTGATTTAGCTAACATCTAAATCACCAATTATGACAATAATTAATGTTATTTATCACCAATTATAAAGCTTATACTCATGACTGGACTCAAAAAACACTTTCATCAAAACCCAGATAAAGCATATTGTTTTAATAACTTCCCTATCATCATCAAAGAGTGAAATCATAATTATATTGAGTTATATATTCATAATAACTACATCCCTAGAGGAGATTTAGCATTAAAATTCCCCCCCCCCCCATCATCAAATCCCTCGAACAACAGAAATCTGAATAGTCCAGTCATTCTAGCCCAAAAATACACCTAACCTAGACAAAATTGCAAAAGAATTGTATTGTGTATTTTCAAGTTTTATGATATCTTAGCTATTACCAGGAAAAAATCCCTTGTCCAGAAAGTGGGGGAAGTACCTTAAAATGCCTTTTGAAAAAGGTCACCATAATTTTCATTATTTTATTCCCTGAAAATGTAGGTGTACTATTTTAACAGTATTTTAAAGTTATACACCAACCCAGGTTAAAATATCAATATATTCTGTTGATATAAATAATTTAAGAGCAAAATACCTTCGTTAAACCATTTATTTACAAAAATATAGCAAAAAATGTGAAAATGAGGGGGTCGATTTACCCCACCCACTTTTCAGAAAATATGAAAAATATTTTGCATCATAATGCGATAATTATTTTCTTTATTTGGATTATCATATTAATAACAAAGCATTTTACTGGTCCCCTATTGATTGAAAACTGACTGTGGACCTTTGTTTGACCTACATACGTGCTTTCATTTGTTGATATGTCAGTCTAACCGTCAGGCAGGCATGCCCATCCGTGAAGACATCACTATTATGTGATGAGCATTCATTTTTAATCATTTTCAAGTTTCCGTTTGAAAACTTGGTATGTAGACAGGGTCATATAAGAAGTTTGTAAGAAGACTTTGAATAGCATTACATATATTTATTTCGACAACACCTGTGGTTGCTATGGAAACGAAAGTGGCGAAACATAACACTTTCTTGCATTAATCGAATAAATTATGTTCATTGTAAGGTTGTAAAACCTGTTTTATTGGCAGAGAGTAATGTAGGAATAAAACATATCAGTTTTGTCGTTTGAATATCATTAAATTTTATGCTGCTATGGTAACATGAACTTTTATTTCAACAGCACAGCATATTTGATGGTTTATAATGTGATAATTGTACATAAGTGATTTCCAGACAGACACTTGACTAATGGACCAAACCTATTCGACCAATGTTAACTATCTAATATATTGGATCTCTAATAAAACACTACGTGTAAATGATACAAGGCTACAACGGTATGGCTATAGTCACACCATTGGTTTCCTTGGTAACACCTCAATGATATGGTTGGAATCCCGACACACCGCTTCTCAGTATTATTGGAGAATTGACATAAAGACTATGTCGGAATTAAAAAACTCGGACGGAACTCAGAAATCACATAGAAATACACATTCCGTTTTGCAACGAATAAAGTACGTCATATTTATAAATTGAAGTTGATGTGAACATTCAAGCGATTTGTAGCGTGAATAACGTGACGCATTTCACAGTGAAACTATGTTTCGGTCGGATAGCACATTTAATGTAAGGTTGTGTGACTGTCCCACCAAAACATGTATAATGTATATACCATACAGGGTGTTCAGCATGCCCAATTGGAAAAGCACATTGGCATGTACACCACCTTTTCAAAATAACATACGTGCCATTTGATTTTTTTTAGCTCCCATTCTTGGACAACATTTTAGTTAAAAAGCCACAGAGTTCTCAGAAATTGGAACAGAACTTCTGTATACACTACTTGTACTTTATATGTCTCTTGTTAGTATATTTCTTTGAGGTAAGTTCACACGGTATTAAAACGTAAGCAGCAGCATTGATTAGCGTTTCAAAAGCATTAATAATAAGTTAACAAAACGCAAGCTGTGTATCTGGCGCACAGATTGAAAGTGGTACTTCCAATTGCAAACACAACCTTAGGTATCGGCTGCATTGGACTACATTTATTCAAAGCACTCGATACCATTCATAATTTACCAGGGGTGTAGTTCTTTTTATAAGCAGGTGGATGTATGTTCAGTGACCCCTAACTTAGTCCAACTTAGAGAAACCAGTTTGCCTTCGTCAGCCCTCAGTGAACACATATTATAATATTTAAAGCACATGTATGTTGTGGAATGTTTGCCAACACGAAACCCTTGTGTGATTATTACATTCAATGCAACGGATATCTGTGGTCCTGCGTTAGACCAGCAGCAATGGTTCAGATATGCTGGAGGAATATCACCTACCATTGACCTTGCGTTACCAGACCTAAGTCCGACTGTGGACAACAACTTACTACAACTTAATACAACCAAGCACGGTTCATTACATGCAGCACATTGTAGAATTCCATGGGCAAACAATGTCCGTATAAATGATATAATTTCATATGTTGTATGCTAGAAAATGGTATGAAGATATGAATAATGGTTTTCATGTCTGACAAAACACAAAGTCTGTTTGATGTATATTTCATTCCAATGGCGAGTTCAGAGAATTTGACACGATCTTGACCTTCAACGCAGGAGTCGTACACGTTCACTACGCAACTCTCCTGTTACCCACCATCGAGTCACCTAAACTTATTTTAGTCATGGTGTCATCAATGGAAACCGAATGAAGGATCGTTAACTTGAAAAACATAACTTGCTTAAAAAAGAAAAAAAGAATACCTGTCCATCGGCAATTTAGCTCACAGTTCCTGTTCATTTTCTTTGCTAAGATAAGTGTATTTCAGACGTATTCGGTAACCTACGCTATTAATACAGGTTGTTGGTCGAATAGTCTATGTTGTTAAACGTCACCGGGAACTAAATCGCTTGTAGATACATGTACTCGGTTACCAAAGCCTGCTATGAGATTTATGTTTATAAACTATAAAGTTTATACCGAATATGCTCATTTGTATCTGATTTAGCATTGGTCCCATTGAGAAAATCTCTATTGGTGATGTGAAAGCAAAAACAGCTTCACCCGATCATCGGATGGTCCCCTGAAGGTTTCCGATACTCTCCCGAAACTTCTAATTGTTAATAGGATTATACATGTCCGACGCAGTACGACTGTCACCAGCATATAGCGTCGGGAACTCATCGGGTGTTTTCCTACCTGTAGTGTACTGGTGCCTCGTATTTCCGAGTTACCTAACTGTGAACTTAAATAAAATGTTTAAAACGGCAACACTAGTGACAGCCTGTCACTGAATAAAAAAATGTACCTTTGGTTTATGATTTATTCTAATTAAATGTTTTTGTCGGGCAAAACATAAACAAAATTAAGTTTTTCCATAACCTACTCCTTTCTACACTTGTAGAGCGAATACACCGGTTGGAAACCAAGTAAAAATGTTTAGACATATGTTGCAAACTGTAGCAGACAAGTTAACATAAGCTGTAATGTATACTTGGGTTGCTAGAGGTTTCCCAAGTAACCTACTTGAAAAAGACTAGAAAATGTAGGAGGAAAACTTAATTCAAGACAAAATATTTGTTTATTCACTTTTTCGCTACTTTGACGAATTTGTGAAATATAAGTGATAGTACATTTATTTACAGGTATAATTCGTGCAGATTGCTCAAACAACTGTTTATATCCAATACCGCGAAAATAGGGGTGATGCGGAAATACGAGGCGAGGCTATACACAAATGATCACCTATAAATATTGCAATATGTGGAAATGAAATTCTGTGAGTGCGAATGTGTCACCAAAATATCGGCGAATTTATAAACATCCCCAAAGGTTCCTGAAAATTTAGCGAAACATCACCGATGTGCCTTTAAAGCAGTTTTTATTGCTTTTAAAGCAGTTATTCATGAATAACTCATGAATATGTGGGTGCTTCGGGGATCCCTCTCCAGTATTTTGAAAATTTTCCGGATTATATGGGATGCCTCTCACAGATATTTTCGACATGCAAGTACATCGGGTATAATTCAAAACATGCATTGAAATTTCCCTACGCACTCGCGATTTCTCAAGTCTCCCGAAAATTTATAAAATCATCGGGGAGCTTCCCTCTGACATCAGACGCATATAAATGCCAAGAACCAATCGATAGTTCTCCAGACCCTTCCCAATTTCATGGCGGCCCAAAAGCTTCCCCTAGACCAGTAAAAATAATTCCCAATGCTCATAAATTTCCATCGGAGTACATTGCTGAGGCAACAAATGCTCAGTGAGACATAAGCTTTACACTTTTAACATCAAATGGAAACCTTTTAGTTTAGAATTGGGTAATTTGCAATGTCATCAGCATGTTCAGTGTCATCATCCAGGGCATGAGTTGCATGTATGGCATCAAAAATATGTTGAAGTACGTTTGAAGATGTTGTATTATTGATTTTAGCATGAAGCTATTATTATAATTTCAGTATTTTAGATAGTTTTGAGATATAAACATTACTTGCAATTGATCAATTGTCACTCGTTTTATCACATACCCTACAAAACATGTGCCACAAGGGTAATAAGGTGGGGACGTTCGATAATATTTATAACCAAGCGGGAAAAACCAGACTCTGCATGTAAAGCTAAAAATTATATCGCTTGAACATAGAGTCACATTAAAATAACTCAATTACAAGGTAATAGTAGATCCACGTATAATGTGCAATTTTATAGACAAACGGCGTCCCATAGTTGGAAATATAATCGTACATGGCATTGACCGAAAATGGATTAAAACTGTTTTAATGTGTTTATATATCAACAATTGCTTTTGTTTAACACTATTCTGTTATATGAGAAACGATTATCAATAAGTTTTGCTCCAAAATACGTTTTAATGGAATTTTGGTATTCCGTTGTCTTTCCTTCAATAAGCTGGTCAAATTGCTTCAAAGATCGTTAAATCAAGATCACATCAAACTCAAGTTGTATTAAAATAGATAACAAACCTTGTATTTCAACTGAATTAAACGCAAATGCATCGTAATATTAAATAATACAAAAATATTAATTCTTCCAAGACAAACTGAAAGTATCCGCCATTAATACGTCACATATGACGTCATAAATGATAGTATGGAAAGCCGTTTGCGTCATACATCCTGGAATAAAAATACTTATTGTGCCTAAAACTTTATTCATCAAATGCAAGAAAATGCCAACGTCTATCAATGGGGATTTTTTTCTGTGAATATATGGGATAATACTCAACACAAAAATGTTAAAAGAAATTCTTTTGCAATTTTGTCTAGGTTCAAATCTAGAATGACTGGACTAGAACCCAATTTGACTATAGCATTTGTTATGCCTTGGTTCCTCTGAGCATGTTTAGCTTAGGCAATGTATTCCCAATTTAAATAAATAAGCTTTGGAATTTATCCTGAACAATGATATCACAAATTTTCTAATGACTAACCGGAGGCTTCCCATAGACCACAAGGACCATTTTCCCAATGCCTTGCGATGATTATTTATTAAATTGGGTGTACATCGTCGATGCAGAAAAGTTTCAGTGAGACCAAGGCATCACAGACAGATCAGAATTGATGTACAATATGGAGAACCTGTAGATGAACTCCCTGCAGTTAGGCTGATAACTGATGGCAAAAAATGGGACATTATTAAGCTTAATTTGCAAGATTTTCCCATGGAATAAACCATTTGTCTTACAGAGTACTCTAACAATACATTAATCCTAACATAAAGTCAAATCCTAGAAAAATGAGAGAACAAGTTTCAGTAAAATATTGACATCGAATGTTTGTTTTTAATATAGAACGATGAACCCATTAATTTGGAAACTTCTTAATAATATTTATAAAAACAACTTTCATCATATAAATAGGCTCTGAGGAAATTTCCTATCAAATATATAAATGCATGACAAAGTATCTTCTCATTCAAAGCATTAATATAGTATACAATATTAATAATTAATTTGCAATATTTTTCCTTCAAAAAATTAGTAAATACTATCAGTCATATAGGATACTCTAATTATACATTAATTAATTCTAACATAAAGTCAAATCCTACAAGGAATGAAAGATAAATGCTTAAAGAGAAAACATCAACATGGTATATAGTGACAGAATGATGGACTGACTACTCGGGAAATATTTCATAAATAACAACTATATCTTATATATAGGCTGTGAGAACATTTCCTATCAAATACATGACAGAGTTATAATCTGCTCCCTACAAGCTGCTTGAAGTATAGTCTGATGGTGATAACTCTAGCCTTTGTTTACAAATAACAAGAGCTGTCACTAGACAGCGCGCTCGACTATTCGCAGCCATTTGTCAGAAAAAATATAAGTTCAAAACAGGCCATTTAAAAAGTTAAACTTTTCAATGCAATATCATTGATAGTAGGTGAGATATGGTTTGAATGTAACTTGCATGCAAAACTTTAACCAAGGAAAGTCTAAGTTAAAAGGGGCATAACTCGAATTAAACTAAAAATGGAGTTATTACAATTGACCAGTACCATTGACTAATGATGATAAACAAGTGTTATAAGTTTCAATGCAATATCATAAATAGTAACTAAGATATGGCGTGAATAGAACTTGCATGTAAAACTTGAACCAATAAACTCCTATGTTAAAAAGGGGCATAACTGAAATAAAAAAATAATAGAGTTATTGCCCTTGACTGATACCATTGACTGATGATGGTAAACAAGTGTTGTAAGTTTCAATGCAGTATCATGGATAGTAGCTGAGATATGGTCTGAATGAAACTTGCATGCAAAACTTTAACCAAGAAAATTCTATGTTAAAAAGGGGCATAACTCAAATAATAATCATAATAGAGCTATTACCCATGACCGGTACCATTGCCTTATGATGGTTAGTAAGTGTTGTTAGTTTCAATGCCATAGCAAAGATACTATTTGAGATATGGCCTTATTAGTAACTTGCATGCAAAACTTTAACCAAATTTTCTAAGTAAAAAAGGGCCATAATTTGCATTAAATTCATGCAAGAGTTATCTAACATGGTTGATTACATGACAGGGAAAGCCAGTGCAAAGTTTCAATCCAATATATGCACTGGTTATTGAAATATAACCAAGGTTAAAGTTTTGCATGTAAAACTTTAACCATATGCAACGCCGACGCCGACGCCGACGCCGACGAACAAGTGACTGTAATAGCTCTCATATTCTTCGAATAGTCGAGCTAAAAATGGAAATGAAATGCATTTTCGAAGAACATTTTTGTTCAAGCTTGTGCATAAATACTTTTAACGTATGATTATAAGTTTTTAAGTTTAATGTTGCTTTGCATTATTCAGTCTGTAAGTGTCATGAAGTTTTTTTTTATTATGTTTGGCACCATTTTTTAAACATGTTTAGTCGTATATTTAAGAATACCCCAGGCATAGTTGGTTGATCAAGCCAGTTTTAATGGAAATGAAAATAAAACATTATCTAATTGCTTTGCGACACACAATAAATATTGAAACAAAATTCATATTTTAAGGAAAAACCTGCAATATAATGTGCCAATTAATTGAAGCCCTGACTCCCCAACCCTGTGGGAAGGGCAGGAATTATGACTTTTGCTTTTTCAAACTTGGTGAAATCCCTGTGCCCCCCCCCCCCCCTCCAAGAAGGTAAATCAAGCCCATTGACCCTGCCATAATCAGGTGAAGTAAAGTCCTGGTTGTATTACCCTGCTATTTTGGCATAGAGCAAAATCTTCACAATCATCGGCAGTGTGAGGACATTAGAATGAAAAAAAATGGGACTATTCCACTACTATCCCCAGCCCCGGTGTTGGGAGCCGTGCTTTCATTTGACTGGTGCATAATATAGCCCTTGAATTGCTAATTCATATAAGATTCTCCCTTAAACTATTTAAATAATATGTACTCAAAAGCAATCATCCATATTTTTTTCTTCAAGATCAACTAGATGAATCCAGAAAACACTCCAAAGATTTCCCAAGGGTACATATAGAGTTTAATTTTAGAACTTATTACGGAATAGTTCAGACCTACGTTAAAATATGTCAAAGTTTTAATGACTTTAGCTAGATTCAACATTTAATTGTTGTAGGTAGGATTTTTTAAGACAGAAAACCCAATACTATGTGGTATTATTCGTGACAATTTATAGAGCTCCTGAGAGTACCAAGGATATTTCATATTAAATATCCACAAACTGTTTAAAAGGAGAAATGAAGACTTTATATGTGTTAGTGCTGTGTGGCATGGCCTTTAAAAAGTCTTCTAGAACTTTACTTATGTCATAGTAGTTATCATTCATAATTACCTCCCCTTAATAGATTGGTTAATTATGCACAAAGTTCAAAGTATATATGTTTGCTTGACTTTGCTTCCTACCCTTTCACTAGCATCGAATACACAGTAGGGTAAATGCAGTAGTAGTTATTAAAGTATCCATTATACATTGTGGGTGCTACATTGGGGTAAAACTGGTTATTATTAAAAATGTCCAAAACATAATTGTGTCCTTTATTAGGGCAATTACGGTAATTATAAAAAAAGTCCAATACAGAGCTGTGAACTACATTCAAGCAAAAAGGGTTATTATTAAAGATGTCAAATACATAGTTGTGTCCTAAATTTGGGCAAAAAAGGTAATTATTTAAAATAATCTCCAATACATAGCAGTGCTCTATATTTGGGCAAAACCAGTTATTATTAAAATGTCCAATGCATAGCAGTGTTCTAAATTTGTGCAAATACAGAAGTTATTTTAAAAGATATATTTATTTCAATATTGGATGCTTCCAGGAAAGAATAGGAGCAATGACATGTACACTTCCCTTCTTCTGGAACACAAATTTAAAAATAACATAACACAATGAACTTCAGGAGCAAAATTTCAGGAGCAACGTTTCTTCTGAAATTGGATTTGAAACCATATATTGGCATGTTGACTTGGAATAATCCCTGCAGGATATGAACTTTGTTGATTGAATATGTCATTCCATACTCAAAGGCTAAAGAAAGAGAATAGTTTTTTTATTATTATTTTTCATTCAAATATAAAAGCACCGATTGTTAATTTTTAATGAAACATAATTATCATAGGATAGTTAGCGCAATATTCTGATGCCAATTAAGCACTGTAAACCAATTTATTTTCAAGAGTTGCACTGTAAACCAATTACACTGATGCCTGTCAGTCCCTATACACTGATCCAACTGACACACACCAAAATCTAATTCTGTAATTCCGTTTTTATTTCATCAGGGACAGATTTTAATGGAAACTACAACATTAAATCCCCAATAATTTTTTTTCTGTATTTCATGGGACATTTGACAACAGTTACAATAAAAGGAGTTTTAAAACAACCCCATGGAATTGTCCTTTTTTACCAACATCTATGATTGAACTAATTTATCCACAAATACAAAAAGTTCTTTAACGAAGGACTCATTTTTCTACTGGAAATCAGGTTAAAACAACAATTTTTACATTCTGATCACTATTCGGTCTTTATCCACAGCAAAATACAGTATATATATTATATAAACCGTACCAGAGACATACGGGAATGTCTGAGCTTTCACGATTGCAATTTTATTTGTAACACAACATTCTACAATACATGAAAACAGCTTCTTGACTTGATTAATAAAAACTGTTGTTTTTGTTTTTTGATGAAACAGGATTAAAGTTGACGAGCCATGCTAAAACAATAGCAGTAAAATTGATTAAAGGAGACAAACCAGTATCTTTTCATTTCTTAAAATTGAGATTTAATTAATTATAATTATAGTAATTAGAATCTACTACTTTAGTTTATAATCTTATGTAATAAATGAAGCAGAAAGTGATACTGATACAGTCTGTCAAAAGTTAAATGAGAATGGTTATAAACATAAGATGGTCCATCCAGTAAACTACTGGTATGTTAATCTAAGTTTAACAGGGTGTACCTGCAGTGCGTTCATTAACGAAAACGCTCGCCAACGTTCACGAACAATACGTGAGTTCGCGTTAATGAACGATAAGTTCGCCAAGAACATGTTAGCCAATGGCGAACGACCTTTACACATAGCTCGCCAAGCGTCGCCAGCAAACAAAGATGGGGGATAGATAAATATTTGATTTAATTTATTATGATCTTAGCGTTTTAAACATTAATTGTAGATTGTATGTGTTTTGCATTTGTGATACAGTGTGGATACCAAAGCTGAATAAATATAAAAGGAAAGAAGTATTACTCAGTTCCTAATTTTCAATCTACGGATGAAAATCTAATAGAAAAAGTTAGGCCATTAAATCGTCTATCTCCGCCATCTTGAAATTGTTTGCGGCGAACGATTATAATCTATCAATAAGTAGTTCGCGTGACGAACTAATTCTTGCGGTGAACGTTTTCGTTAATGAACGTAAGGCTGATTAACTGTAGTCCCCATTTTGAATGGGAAAGTTCCCTCATTAGTATTACTTATTGAATTGACAGTAGCGCTTAAAGTCAATATACGATTCATTCCAAATGCTGTTTAAGCCAAATAAACTTGCAATTTAATAATACAGTCTGTTCAAAATTCATATATGTATATTCATCGAACCAAAACGTGGATAACTGTAAATCTATTGAATATTGGTAAAAATACTGATTTGTCCACTTTAAGTAACCAAAACTTTCAGACTTCGTATAAATTTCTAAGCAAAGAAAATTCCACTTGAGCACACGGACGACACAACGGCGCATGACAGATTGTCAATACAGGAGAATAATTCCCAACATCCTTACATCCTAACAAGGAAATTCCATACATCCAAACTTTAAGACAATAATTGGAAAGCTACAATTAATTATAAACAGAATGCAGAGATCCACACGGCTTGTCAATCATTATGGATAATAGAAGAAATATTGGAGTTTATTAGATAAATGTGAAGTACCAGTCTGACTGCTCATCCTTAAACAATGGTCTGTACATGTAGTTATAAATTGTAACTTATGATATACAGGGTATTTCAAAATACTGTAAAATCATTAATTTTCATGGGGGATTAAATTTCGTGGATTTTGTGGATCACCTCAATCACAAACTTTAATCCCAACGAACATTAATTTTGACCCATGTTTTATTACCTGAAATGCAAAATCCACGAATTTAAGTCCCAACGAAATTGTCTTTTTTACCAAAACCATGAATTAAATGATTTTACAGTATATGTTATAGTTTCGTGAGGTAATAAAATTCTTAATATATGAGAAAACTAAAATGCACAATTGAAAGGGGACATTTCTAAATCTTATTACATAATTTTAGTTTGAAAATTGTGTCTCTGCTGGTTGACAGTTGTTACCTAACTCCGCTGATCATTGTAAAGCAAGATACTCATAGGTACCGGTAGTATAGTTTGAATGACTATGGTACATCTGGGTCTGGGATCCAACATGAGACCTTTCAATCACCCAAGATAGGGACACACTACCACATGGCTATCAAGACAAGATCAACAACCCATCCCATTTATATTACTACTAGTACAACCTCTGTAGAGCAAGACTCTCTGGGAGCTGCAAATATTGGCCGTTGTACAGAGGTTGTTGCTCTACAGAATGATTTTAAATTCATAGTTAATCTCAGATTAGGGAAATTTTGAAGGTGTTGTTATAATGAGGTTGCTGCTCTACAGAGTGCTTCTCTGGGAGAGGTTATACTGTATGTCATAATATATTTGTGCAAAATGTTCACTGAATGGCACAATTAATGTTATACTAGAGGTCATCTAGAACTACATACATCTGTGGTCATCTGTCATGATTAATTTTCTCCTAATATACAATATTCTGACGTCAATAAAATGTGACCTTTCAAGCACAACATGTAAGCCAAGAAATTATTTTGAAGTTCACAGAGTTCATAAGTGATAGAAATTAGCGAAATTAAGTAGCAGCAAAAGTGTTCTCAACATTAATATGGACATCGCAGGATCCTTAAAAACTTGGAAATTTGTAGTTGCGATTTGCCGACAATCAGCAAAATGCGAAAGTAAGCATTCGCAAAAGGATATTGGTTTACAGTAAATAAGAATGTAACTATATTTGAACATTAATGATCCAGTAATGTCAGGTTTCATTTATAGCTTTACATCATCTTTACATTTATATGGTATCTTCATGGATATATATTCAGGCAAGATTTCTTATCTTTCAACTTTCAGATATAAGAAGCAATGTATGCCCCCGATGGCACGCTGTCCAATAGTTTAAATTGGTTAAAGGAACAGTGACCTTGACCTTTGACCTACTGACCCAAACATCATTTGTGGTTCATGTACTGTTCACAGCTGACAAACCTTAATGCAAAGTTGGATGATCCTAGGGCAAAGCATTCTTGAGTTATTGAGTGGAAACCATTTAGTACAAACAGACTGACCGACACGAGCAAAGCAATATACCCCTCTCATCAAAGAAGATAGGAAGACATAATAAACTATAGGTCACTGTGCTAGTTTAGGAGTAAAGCATATTTCTGTATGTTTCTGCTTCTTACAAAAAGACTGTATTTATCAACAAAGTTTACTAAGATACAAATTTAGAGAAATATGCTAGTTTAGTGACCTAAGCCTATTTCTGTATGCTTCTGTTTCTAAGAAGAGACTGTATTCATGTACAAAGTTTGAATACATTCCATTATTGGGAATTGTTCGGGAATTGTTCGGCCCATATCTCATACAAGAAGCTGCAGTGAATGACTTTAATCGGCACAATAACACAGAAAATAACAGTTATAAATCAACAAACTAATTATATACCAGATCCTAGACGGTAAACAGTAGTCAACAACATAGAAAATACAAATTTAATGTCTCAACAGCGCCTTTAATGAGAAACAAAATTGGACAGTGTATCATTTTGGAATTGATTTTATAAAATAAGCTAACGGAAGATAAATAAGTAAATAGTTCTAGGCCATCAACAACAACTGGTTATATATAGGAAGAATGCCAATCTCAAATACCGGTAGTTTATAAAGCATCTAAATGGAAAAATTAAATATTTTCAGGGATTCATTTCTGTATTGCTGGATTCTTGAGTCATTATGCTTGTAATTATATGCCTACCTGATTTCCGCAGACAGCTGACTGGCAATTAAAGGCTATGCTCAGCCTTTTTTTAAAACAAGACTGCGTTCAATAAACACTTGTGCCCCTGTATAAGCCTTGTTCATACAAAAGTTTTATCTATATTGTATGAAACAGTCGATCAATAAGGATTATCAAAGAAATTGGCATTTTATTAAGTTAGGTCCAAAATTGTGTCAAAATGAGGTCAGATAATATAGATGTGTCAAGAGTGTTCCATCACAGCATCAAAGCAAGTATGACATTGTAGAAAGCCGTATTGGTGTAAGGCCATAATAATGGTCAAATAGAGGTAACAAAGAATATGACCCTTCATTTAGTCTAAGTCCAAAAGAAGGTCAAGGTTAAGGTCAAAATAAGGACAGATGATATAGGTGTGTAGAGATTGTTCTAATACAGCAATCATGAAAGCTTTCTAGCAAGCCATTTTGATGTTAGAAGAAAGAGTAAGTTTACGTTAACCTTGTACTACCAGTAAGACAGTCTTTTACGAATACCTCTCGTGGTATAAAAGAGAGAAAGTGTCCCCAGTCTGACTAAAGTAAAGAACCATTCAAGGTTACCATGTTTGTACATTTACTTATCAAGTTCCCCGGCTGACAGCTGTCACCCAAGGCAATCAGAGAATTACATGGCTAGTATCAAATAAGCTTAACTTCGGAGCAGAATTGAAATATTTCATTTAAAATAGTATAAACCGAATGTCATTGAACGCTCGCGTGATTTATGAATTTAAAATTCTTGACAGTCACTAATAGCTAGAATTTCTTTTCCAGGAACAAATTCATCACAGGTTTTAAAGACTTAAATTTCATTTTGAAGAATATTCAATCGCTAGAAAACTCAGTGAGTACATCGTATTATCACCTTCTGATGTCATTTAGTACACATATATTTTATGAATGTAGAAACACTGAAGTTCTTCAAATCAGGAAACAAGTCATTAGGAATTCCAAGCAATACAGAAGTCACCTGCCTGGTTTTCAATGTTTATGTTGCCATGGTAACCACAATGTTTGTACAATTAGATGTGCATAATCTCCTTATTGGTCCCTCTCCGCATACCAAGTCCCATAAAATACTGTTTGAGTTATGGCATGAAACAGATTGCTTGACAAACGAACAGACAGACTGACTGACTGATTTCAAGTCCTCTACAGTTGAAAATTCACTGAAGGTTTCCACAGACATTCAAACGTATCAGAAAAAATTACAATTGGACATTCACAGTAACTGTTGCGGAAGCCGAATATCATTTTGTGTTGGTTTGACCTGACTATCGTCATTTACGAACTACTGTTTTACTAAATTATTATTGTCATTGGCCTACTATCCAAATATTTACAAGATTAATGTCTTCATCTAAAAAAATGATAATATGAAAATTAGAAAAATATGTCCAATATGTCTAATTTTTCATAATCGTTAATTGATATAAAACATGTATATTCTGTGTACATATTGGGACTATTGTTATGTTATTGTGTTCACATTGTTTATTGTATTTTGTACATGCTCTTCTTATGTTGATTACCTGTCGCCTATTGTTTAAGGTAATGAACATAAATAATGTTCTTATGCTAATAAACTAAACTGAAATTGGTGTGGTGCTGAAGTGGAATTATATTATTGAAATCCTTACCTTCATTTCAGTCAGTTCTTGCATCATGTGTAGATTCCAGAAGAACCTTGTATCACATCTCTGCCAAAGGTCAAGGTTGTTGTCATAACTACCAGCATATTGTCTTTGTATAGTATTAGTCAGATCGTGAGATTTACAATAGTAGAAACTATCACTTTCGTTGTACATTTTAACAAGTTCCTGAAATTGGGTGAGATATAATCATTAAAATATAAATATATTACATAGTTACAGGGGTTCCATTTGACCAACAAATAAGGGTTTTGACCCTTGACACATCCAAAATAGATACTTACAACCCCGGGGATTTTGGTTGAAGCGTAAATTTTTGGTTTAAAGCATGGGGATTGAAAATGCTCACAGATTTATTACATGTAATTGCTTAATAATGCATGTATGGTATTGTCAATAAATAAACTAAGTGAAAACTGCATATAAACTTCAATATTCAGTTCGCATAAAGTTGACTAAATTACCTCTAAAATTCTTTTCTCAAATTTTTCTTTCAAATTCTTGTCTTTCACTTCTTTCTGAAAATTCCAAGTTGAAAATATTATATACAGGCTAAAATTTATCTGTCAAGGGAAGTAACTCAAAGTATCATATCAATAATAATATAGGAACAGTTATCTTTATTGTACAACTTGCCAATATATAGAGGTTATTTGTGTGTTTCCATAGCTTATTGGTTAGCATGCTTGCCGCCTAACCGGGCGACTGGGGTTCAAATCAGGGTCGAGGCACTCATATGCCAGCCATATTTTAGGAAAATAAAGCAAATGACTAACAAATAAAGGCTATACTTGACATGCTCCACATGTCACATGTTGATACACAAGTTAAATCGTAACATGCCGAGCATAGTCTTTACTAGTATTTGCCAGTCAGCTTTCTGCTGAAATATGGCAGACATATGAGTGCCTCCACTCAGATTTAATAATAATAAAGACTTTATTTATAGAGGCAACACAGTTAGGCATTTGCCCAATCTTCAATCCCTACAAGCCTCTGATTTGAATCTGGTGGTCGCCTGATCAGGCGGCATGTGCACTAACCACAGAGCTATGGAGGCACACCCCTACAAGTGATTATTCACACATGAAAGCACAAGGTTTCTAACAAAATGAATGATGGGGATTTTGCTCACGCAATGACGGGGATTCTGTCCAGCTTGCAATCCCATGGTGGACAAGTGTTGCATGTTATGGAATAACTGTTTTAAATAAGCTAAGGAGAAAATTGACTGTAACATAATAAATCCATGTAAATATTATATTGTCAAGTAAAACCAATGAACATTTATCATTATACGTTTTACAATATTCAATAGCAAGAACAAAAACCAGAAATCTGGCTAAGTGCTTTAGAACGCAAAAAAATTCTTCCGATGCCTTGTTTTTGTTATAACAGAAAGATATTCATATATTCCGCTATTTGCTGACGTCCCGAGAGTAACGTGGTTGTTGAAGAGAATACTTGTACAGACAGACATCAAAATATGAAGACAAATCACACTCAGCTACAATAGTGTGCCCAGGATAATGTGAAAGGCGGTAAAAAATGGAATGATCCATAAAGGTGAATTACTTGAGTGAGCACGATTTATCAGTGCTGTTTTAGTACGAAATGGACAGTATGTGTTTATCTAAGCAACCAATTTTACAACAGTAGGTTATACCGGTCAATGTTCATAAACATCACATTATCCTGAGCGCACTTTACTAGAACAAATAAACTGTAAAACACGGCTTGACACTAACTATTTTGGTCCGACAGAAAAGAAATGTAAAATTTGTAAACTAAATAGCTACTGGTCCTTCAAGACTCACTGGTCCTTCTGGATTTTCACTGGTTTCAGACCAGTGCTAGTGTCAAGCCCTGTAAAAGTGTACACTTCCATGGGTCAAATTTCCATGTGTATGAGTGCCTCCGTACCAAATGATTAACACGCTTTCTGCCTAATCTGGCGACTTGGTCCATATTTTTGGAGGGGAGAATCTATAAGCATTATTTCATTTCTCCATAGTGTACTTTCGTTACACACCAAAATTCCCATCAGAGAAAAATAGTAGCTAGGTTTGCAATCATAAATGCAGGAATATCTATTGAAAGTTTTGCGTGAGCGAATATTTAAGATTTGCATAATTTCGCTTATATTTCCACATTGCTAACTAAACCACCTATACAGTACAAAATTGTTAAGCAAAAAATGTATGTTTAAGTATGGGTTTTTTTATTCAAACATTTAAATTTCTCCAAATACGTACAACAACCACAATTGATTCATGGTATCTGACATCAGGCTTATGTTTTATTCATTATAATTATTGTAACTTCAGTAGCAGCTAGATTGAAATTCATGAAATTTCCACTAAAATTGTTTCTCATGGAAAAAAATTTTTTTCTCAGCATACCTTTTTTGGTCGAACATTTTCCGCAGCTGACTTAATCGTGTTAAAAGCTTTCTGAAATGATTTCCCCTGTCCATCGGAATTCTGGGTAATACGATCTGTCTGCCGCATACCAAAATGATGCATCTTGCATAACTAGAATATATGGAAAACAAGAGATCTTTATAAAACATAATTTATAAAACATGTATCTCCATGGCAACCCATATATAGTCTGAAAGGTAAAGGTAAAAGTGGCTTTGGCCTTTGACCTACTGACCTCAAATTCTGAAAGGAATCATCAACTGTAACTGGCCAACCTCCATCTAAAATTTAAAGATCCTAGTGCAAAGCATGCATGAGTTATTAAATGGAAACCATTTTAGTCTACAGTCCTGACTGACCAACATAAGCAACAATATACCTCCTCATCAAAGATGGGGGGTCATAATAATGATGAAGGTCACAGTGACCTTGCCTTTTGACCTATTGACCTCAAAATGTAAAAGGGTTCAGCTACAGTACATGTAACTGGCCAACCACCATCTAAAATTTAAAGATCCCTACGGTAAAGTGCTCATCAGTTATTTCAACAGAGACCTTTTCGTCTACTGACTGACCAACAGACAGACCAACGGGTACTATAAATGGCAGCATTATAACAACAGAGCTGACAGGAAAAATACTTGAAACATAAATCAGTTAATATAAATTAATTGATTAGATACACAAGTGTATTGGGAATTATTTTATTGCCAGCATTAATGTGAGACTATTTATTTATTATTAATACAAATGACAAGCTAAGCTAGGAAAATGTACAATATAAATTTGTAGGGGAAAATGTTGTTTATCAGCACCACTGAGGGAGATGCTGTAAACCTAGAAATAATTTCCTGCCATTTAATTTTGCAGAGTTCGCAAAAAGTGGTACAAATTTGCAAAATTAAGTAGCCAAGAAAGTGTTAAAAACAAAAATATGGACATCATGGGAGATTCTAAAAGACAATTATTTTGCCATTTTTTAAATCTCCTTAAGCCCAATAATTTGACATTACGCCAGTTGTCAACCAAAACCCTTTAAATCAACGCCTAGCAACCTTCGAAAAACAATCAGGTGGAGCTATCTCTGCTCTGGGGTAATGTCTATTTGGAGCATTACTTGAGCGCCTTAAGAAACTCTAGGGAATTTTTTATTAAGATACTAGTACTCTAGGGCAGGGCTTGAATAGATCTATACATTATACTACACAAACTTACATCTAGATCTAGATCGGGTGTTTCTGTATCGGACAGGGGGAGTACAGCTATCTTGTTGATTTGATATACATCATGATCTCCGGCTATCTGGCCAACACATGTCTGCTTACTGATCAACAATAAACGCCAGTCACAATCTGAAATATTAAAATAATTAAAATTATATTAAACAATGAGTTTAGAATCTGAAACAACAAAGAAGTTAAGCTAAAAAATTACCTTTTTTCTAGGGCACTTTTCAGCTGTTAAGCAGCTCAAGCACCCTTTGACATTTTAACTTCCCCTGATCATTGGGCTACCTATGGAAACCTACACTTGTGTCTTCCTTGGGAGACTATTTCTGTCCTGTGTGTGTGGCAGCCAACATCGATCTGCTGTGCCAAAATAGACACTGCCCTCACAGGTACAAATATACCACCTTGGTGGAGTGGAGCATGTGGCTAATTCTAGCTCACAGAAATTAACCAGTGGTCCAAAAGAGGGTTGGACACGGGACCTCTCGATCCTGAAGCGAGTGCCCAACCTCTAGGACACCGCTTTACCCCACAATGAGTTTAAATAGGGTAATAGAGTTCTTTTAATAGAATGGTGCATGCTTGTGGGCATAAGTACCCTATATTCACCATAATTATCATGGTCAGATACCCACGGTACATAACTACATTTAAGTAGCATGTAGTAGTATAACGTAATGGATTGAACATATGTAACGATGATGCGTCTTGAATTACCAGTCAATTTTAATGCCGACAGTGTATAGAATTTCGGACTTCATACAAGACATGATTTTACAAAACTGACATATAACACCTATATACTGATAGATAGATAGAGATCGACCAATAAATCAACAGACTACAAACAAACACATGCTTTTTCGTTTTCAAAGTAAAGGAAATCTTGTCTTGGCACTGTAGCCAAAAGTCACATTGTAATGCTACACTAATTTAATTGTTTTGTGCATGGTTCAGGATTACCATGTTTTCAGGTCTACAGTAAAATTATTCTAAGACTTATAATTACTCATTTTAATAAAATAAATATTAAAGCATAATTATAAATAATATTTACTGTGTATGTTCAGAATTACAAGCAACAACACTGTAAAATAATTAAATTTCGATGGGTCAAAATTTTAAGGTTTTGGTAAAAAAGACCATTTCAATGGGACACAAATTCGTGGACTTTGTATTTCAGGTAATAAATACAAGGGCCAAAATTAGTGTTCGATGGGTTTGATTTCATGGTAAAAGATGAACCATGAAATCTACGAAATTTAATTCCCCACAAAAAATAATTATTTTACAGTGTCAAGGATTGGTCCATTAGTTTAAGGCTCAAGGTCTCTCACAGAAGTACACTGTAAACATTCCCCCAAAAATGCCAACTTGAAGGTTAACTTAAGACATAAACATGTACAAATGCTGCAAGCTTTCCAGCATGGCATTGATTGGGTAAATACCTAGACCATATTGACTAGTTACAAAGGTTTCACAAAAACCTAGACCATATTGACTATAGTTACAAAGGTTTCACGCTGAGATTTACGAGCATTCAGTACTGAGTATTGTATCGGTGCTAAAACATACAGATCAATATCTGTAATTATACCTTATCATCACCTCTAGAACAGTATCTTAGCAAATAATATTCCTTTCAACAATATACTTTGAATAGATACTATTTAAGTTTTTGTGATACTTTCGGGGTAAAATAGATGGATTTAAACAAGTCAAACAAGCTAGTTATAAATCTAACGTGGTATTCTGCAATGTCAATATAAACAGAAATCACTGACCATTACATCGATTTAGGGAGAGCAGAAGTTTATTTTACCTGCTCACTTCTATTCACCAAGTAGATTAAAATTACAGTACACAATGAAAAGATAATCCCTTTTCCAATATCCTGATGTTGTTATACCTGAATTACCTGTTTACTTTAGGTGGCACAGGTCCCAATACAGCGTTAGAGTTAAATACATAAATATTATATACTCTGACAAATATTAATCTAAAGCATCAACCAGAAACTGGCTCTCTTATCCTTTTGACTACAGATACCATCAGAAATGAAGTGTAGAGAGTGGTAAATAAAAGTTTTGCAATTTGTTACTAACATCCAACCAACTGTAAAATCATTTAATTTCAATTGGACAAAATTTTGTGGTTTTGGTGCAAAAGACCAATTCGAGGGGACGTAATTGCATGGATGCTATATCCACTAAGTCAGATACCATTATAGAAAAGTTTATGTTCATTGGGGATTTAATTTTGTGGTCGAGGTTATATACGAAACTAAATCCCCCATGAATATTTATAATTTTACAGTATACTGATTAGTATAACAACATTATCCTTGATATAGATCGGAATTCCCGCCTCTGTATGAAACTTAGGACTTTCTTTACCATAAAAAATACCGGTCATTACCTAAATTGCCGAGGATAAATGGCTGAAATATTATATCTGCCGTTACAAATCCAATAAAATTATGCTATTTATTACTGACTAGAAGACTTTTTTTCTCCGAGAATAGGTCTAACAATCAATTCATGGTTCCAATTCAGCTTGAAACTATTGACTTAATTTGACCAATTCACATTCAAGGAACCAGTCAAGAAATGATGATACATTGTACATACTTGAAGCAAGATAAAAAGTATTTATTTTTCATTATGTTTACATAGCAATACTCAATAAAGACATACTGAAGCACAAATATTGTAGAATGATATTGTATTATATCTATTGATCTGAAGATAATGTTGAAGAATTTCAAGGACTGCAACACTGAATTACTGGACACAAAGGGCAATAACTGATTTCAGTACTTTTAGATCTTGCTGAGTATAACAGTATGCATGCAACCTAACAATTTGTCTCAAGAGTAGTTCTTATTATGAACTCTGACAACTAGTGTGTTTGCTCAAAGTGTGTGCTAAAAATATCACCATGGCTGGGTTTTGGCACTATCTATCGTATATATGGTTACCATATTTCAACTAGAGACTGCGAAAACCTTCAGTGATTAAACCATGGTCAAACTATTGCTAGTTGACTTTTGTTCTTGTTTCACCTGCACCATCCTAAGACTACCAAAACCTAAATGTTGGTTTTTGAGTCTGGACATGTGCAGAGAAATGAACGAGACTCTGGACTACGGTTAGCGCCAAAAACCTAACCCATGAATGAGCGACATGAGTGAATTATCTCCCCTTACTAATCTACTATATTGGTCCGAATTTTATACTGTTACAGTAAAATCATTAAAAGTTTACTGTAAAATCATTAATTTTTGTGGGGGATTAAATTTCGTGGATTTCGTGGTTCACTTCAACCACAAAATTTAATCCCATCAAACAATAATTTTACCCTTGTATTTGAAATCTGAAATGCAAAATTCACGAAATAATGTCCAATCAAAATGTTTGTTTTTTTACCAAAACCATGAAATTTCATCCCATCAAAATTAAATGATTTTACTGTATCTGTTTCGATGAGAATTAAATTCCTAGGTTTGAATCATCTCCATGGGGTCATTAATATTTGGAATTTATATGTTAAATCAATTTTCATGTATTTTGGAGGTGGATTTTATTTTTCGATTAATTTAGCTGTTTCACAAAATGAATGAATATGCATCCAGACCCCAGACCCCCCTATGGTTTGGCGTATCGTTTTTCGGCATGCGTAAAATGTTAGAATAATGTTGTTAAATACATAGCCTTGTCCTTGTATTGATTTTGTTAAACACACAAATTGAGAATTTTATAGGGGAATAATTGATTCACACACAAATCAGCGTAAGAAAATCATTTCTTCTGCTAAAAATAGAGCGTTTAATCGTATAGATTTAGTCTAGTTTTATTGGTTTCTAAACAATGTCTGTTTTAAAGATGCCAAATTTGTATCTGTGAAGCCAAACACTCCAATATTGATGTGCTTTACCATACATTGTATAAATACTGTAAATTGATTTACTTTCGTGAATCTTTGGTAAAAAATACCATTTCGATGGGGCATAAATTTGTGCATTGCACATTTTAAGAAATAAATACAATGGTCAAATTCAATATAAGATGGGATTAAATTTTGTAGTTGAGGTCAACCACAAAATCAACGAAATTTAATGCCCCACAAAAATTAATGATTTAACAGTACTAACATTTGCATTTTGCCAATCGTGAGCATATTTGCTACTACAACTTTTTTCGTTTTTAAGTCTCCCGTCAATGTCCATATTAATGTTTTAAGCATTGTCACGACTTAATTTTGTGAATTTCAACCACTAGCGAACTCTGCGAAATTGATAGCGAGAAATAATTTCTTGGTTTACTATAGTGGTACTCATAATACACAAGAAAATCTTTTATCTTCTGTAAAAAGCTGACAACTGTGTTGATCCCCGTAAATGGATTAAGGACAATGTCACATAATCAGTGCTTATGTTGCATGACCTGAGACTGAGTTAGGACATTATCGGTGCTAATGTTGCATGACCGAAGATTAGCCTCAGGGAATCAAAGAGATATTTTACCAATGAGGATCACAATCCGGAATAAACAGGACTCGGATACAATAAAAATTATGTTTTAAGGTGATTCTAAGGTTTGCACTTGAGTGAAAGTTTAAACATTGCAGTATTTAAACTAAGTCATATCTATAGAAAATGTCAAACAACCATCATCAAATAGTATGAACAGGCTTAAAATTTCTAAAAAAAATGCCATAAATGAGAGTAGAGGTTAAAAGATGAATCAGAAAATCCACACAAAAATTTAATCTCACACGATTTCTTAAGTTTACAACCACTGGAAGGATCATGCAACAAATGTTACAGTTATTCTACTTTTAAGACATTATATAATGTGTCAAGTTTGAGTCATTTGACACATTAAAACAGGTTTGGCGATATTCATAATACATGTATATATAAGAAAAATAAATCACCGAGTACATATCGCTGGCTTAGAACAAGAAGGTCGTAACCACCAAATCGATATATTGAGAAAGCAAGAGAAAACTGTCTGTAATTTACTCTTTACCTATGTGAAAACACGTTTTTAAAACTTCATTTTGGTCAACGTTTTTAAAACTTCATTTTGGTCAACATGACAATTTCAGATTTTCATGAAAATATGCTCATAAGAAGAGCCTTGTGAAGCAGATTTCTGGTTCTAAGCCATCGATATAAGCTCTGTTGTAGGATGATTGGTATGATCTATGACAATTTCTGGCCAATTCTGACATCGTCTAGAAATGACGTGAATAAAGTCGATACATCAGTCCTGTGATTACTGACAGTTAGTTACAATATAACTCACAGGGAGAGCCATGGCAAGCGAGGTTACGTCATCTGAGAAGATAAATATCTTCACAATTTACTCAATAGACATATATCTTTTCATGGCCTCTACAAGGAAAGCTGCCAACACACATACAGACAGTGAAGAATTGGAAGTTAATTGTCTGCTTGCCTAAGATTCTTGTAACTTACTATAGAAATTAAGTAACTGACGCTGAGTACCAAATCCTTCCCAGATCAAGTATCTACAGTAAGTAAATGGTGCAGAGTATCAAATTGTCAAATTGTACAGGGTGTCCAAAAAGAAAGTATATACAGTTTCAGTGCATTTTAATAAAATCTTATCGTTTTCCTATCGCAAAGAAATTTAGGACATGATTAGTCAAAAGATGAAATTTTTATCTGGCATCAGTTTAAAACTTGTAACTTGGATTTTTTTTTTTAAAAAGTGAATTTTCGAAAATGACCGTATTCTGTCCGTAGTGTCATTTTGACGTTATTTACGACGTTTTCACAGTTCCTGTATTTCTGGTGTTTCCCGTCTTGCACACATTCTTGGAAAATTTGTATTGCATTTCACAATTGTCTAAACTGATATAATATATATGATGTGTCTGACACGAGCATGGGAATGTTTGTTGGCCTTTAATAGACTATTCACTTGCGATTTCGATAACAAACTAGAAAGAAGAAAACCCATTGTGTTACTTGCCTTTGTCAAGCAAGTTCTCTCTGAACTCCGCAGTGAATCCTTTGTTTTGAATGGTGTATGGTTCATGCAAGTGGAACCAGAGTCACACATGGCAATGTACGGTGTTGGGTCAATTACAAGAAACATTTGGTGTCAAAATAATTTCTAGCAAATTCCACTGCAGGGTGGAATGACCCGCCCACAGTCCGGGTTTTAATTAATGTGGATTTTTTCTTTTGGACTATCCGAGATCGCTTATATACAATCAAATTCTAATACACACAACTTTTCTTCTGATCAACATCAAAATGCAATTTGTAGAAATTTGTGTAAATGTTATCTACACATTTAAAGAATGGGTGCAAAACGGGAAACATGAGACAGACAGAAATTGTGAAAACATCTTAAATTACGTCAAAATGACGTCACGGTCAAAATAAGGTATTTTTGGGAAATTGACATTTTTTAAAAATTATTCGAGTTACAATTTTCAAACTGGTACCAGAAAAACATACATCTTTTGTCTAACCATGTGCAAAATTTCTTTTCGATAGCAGAACATTAAGCGTTGATAAAAATACCACGAAATTGTATACTTTCTTTTTGGACACCCTGTATGAACCAAAATTTGGATGAACTCAAATAGTCACCCACCTTTAACAAACAAAATCTTTCTGATAATAAACATGACCCCTGTTTTTTGTCTTATTTTGTAGCTGAAACAAACTGGCCATAGACTTTAACATGGTGCAATCTGGGGCTGACAATGTTATTTTACATAGAGCTAAAGAGAAACTTTATTTAGTGGTTTTGTAACCTATAGTAAGTATCTGAGGCTGGGCACCAAATCAGAAGAATGATGAAAATAAATTCAGACGAAGCAGAACTCCCACTGGACAGTCAGTCATAATTCCAGGCCAACAATAATCTACACAGTCAGTCTGGTTTATTTCCAATATACAGTCAAACCTTACATTATATATCACCTAAATGATAACATCGAAATATGACCATCTCAAAAGTAGGACCAACACATTAACAGGACAACCTTGATCACATGTCCAACTAAAAAATAAGACCATTTCAATACATAACACAACCACCTCTAACATATAATATCAACAAAAGAATGAGACTACCTCAATAACCATAAGCTTACCACGACAAGAGTAATTTGTAAAACATGTTTGCCAACATGAAGAAAAAGTTTACATCCATAAATGATAAATACATGACACATTTGAATTGTGACCATTAATAATGGTCCATGTTCAAAACACAGAACTTAGGCTCACATGGAGACCAATGGTCAGGAGTCCACTTCTAATTTTGATCACCATTACCTCAAGATAAGTTTGAAGGTTCTAGACTAAATTCACAACTTTTGCTAAATGCATGGCCCCGGAGGGCACATATTGGGGGGTGGGGGGGGAATACGGGTAGGTGATAGACAAATTAACTACTGGCCAGATCTCAATGCTTGAGACCAATTAGTTCAAGGTGAAAAAAACAATAAAACCTGACCAATCTTGGTTAACAGACTTAATTGATCAGAGAAGTGTATAGTATATAACGAGTATTGAACCATCGTGTCGGTGGCATGTGTACATATAACAGCTGTAATTTAGACATGGACTTGCTGCATATTTATCTGAATTATTGACTTCCGGGTCTCAGGGGTAATAGTAACACATCGCCTGGACCAGTGAAACAAAGATTTCTGTATGAATATTTATGTATCGTACACATAGATAAATGTTTGATATATATTTTGTCAGAATCAGGCAATCATTCTCTTTGTTCTGCCATACTGTAAAATTGTTTATTTTCATGGGGTATTTATTTTTGTTGATTTCATGGTTCACATTTAACCACGAAATCAAATCCCATCAAACTATAATTTTGACCTATGTGTTTATCGCCAGAAATGCAAAATCAACAAATTAATGTCCCCTTCGAAATGATCTTTTTTACCAAAACCACGAAATTTTGCTCCATCAAAATGAAATGATTTTACAGTAAGCAAACCAATATTGCTTCAAACCAAGGCCTAAAAGGCAGTATGTTTGTTACCCCCCCCCCCCATTGTTCATTGTAATAATTTTGTCCTAAAAGATGTTTTTCTGATATTTTAATGATTTTTTCCTCATAGGTGCACCATTGTTGATTTAGGTTTAGGTACGTAGGGCGTTTCAAAAGTTCCAGGAAAAGTGCTCTATAATATTTATCTTATGGTCAAATTACTTCAAACTTTGCAAATCAATAGAACAATTCATAATACATAGTCTACGATGAATCAAACAAATGAGGGTGTGTTGTACAAAATTGCACAGCTGCCATAGTAACGTCAACAATGGCTATCCGGGGCAACGGTATCTCTGGCCATACCTTATTAACATGTTCTGACTAAATCTCACTCAGTCAGTCAAACGGCACACACAAATACACCTGCTACAATAACAACAATGCTTTATATTCTCAAAAAGTGTCTCTGTTCAAGGTACGTTCTTCCATGGTCCCTATGCAAAGCATTCGAACGTGTCACAAAATCAAGCAGAAACGTCCGACGCAACGTCTTGTGTCTGTTTCACAATTGGCCGTACCTTCCTTTGATCATCTGCAGCAGTACCGCAGGCAGTCTGGAAGCGCTCATATTATTTACACATCCTACCCAGTGACATGCAACGCTCTTAACAGGTAGTGGTTATAAAATCTACAGTTTCAAGTCATAATTTACCTTCCATAAGACAAAAACTGGTAAAATTCCAATGATTTACTGACATCTGACGGGCGATTCTAATACGACGACAAATAAACCTGAACACAACAGTGTG